>BMAO01038034.1:0-392704 GCA_019973975.1 Trichonephila clavata | reverse complement strand
CTGTGTATATACAGTGAACCCAAAAAGTGTTCGTACACTTGCAATTTCCTATAAAATTTATTGTTTCCGACTAATAAAAATTAATATTTTTGGAATTGTAATTTTTTATATCTGTAACTTGTTCTTGGTGGAATGACATAAATTATTTTTTTTAAAAATTGTATAACTATTATTTTTAAAAAAATCATAATCAAAAAGCTCCTGAAAAATTACGCCACTAAAGTCTTAGAACACTTAACAAAAATCTCAACATAGCTTTAAATATTGTATTTCTTTCTTAATTTAGAACTTAGTAGGATATCTTTTAGTGTCCACAACAACTTTTGGACATCTTGATATAGATTTATTGAGTTTTTTGTAATTTCTGCATTGATTTTCCTCCATGCTTCTGTGATTATTGTTTTTACTTCCCATTATGTGTTTATATGTCATGTTTTCTTTTTATTTTAAATCTAGTTCTCCCCCAAATATGCTCTGCTGGGCTAAATAAATTGATTGAGGAGGTGTTTTCAAACTTTTGGGTACAGGTATAGAGACACGAGCAGTGTACATTGAGAGCAGTTCGCTTGGCGTCATTATCCTGTTAAAAAATGAAGTCGTCTGAAATATCCAAAATTTTGAGAGGATAATTTAAAAATTTCTCTTTAAAATATTTAAAATAGAGCTCATGATTCTCAATACCATCAAAAAATACCAAATTACCTAATTCCTGAAGCCTATTTACACCCCCCCCTCCCCGCAAGAACACCTCTGTGTTGAATCATGGAGGTGGAGGAGCTCTTGTTCCACATAAATTCACTGGATTAAATGCCTCATTTTTTCCTTTAAAACTATTATATGCCCATCAGAACCAAAAATGTTGAATTTTCTGTCATCCCAATCACTTTCCTGTCAATTTTGAATTTTCTGAAACTTAAGTCACAAGAATCTAGTTGGATGAATGAACCATGGAAGTGGAAGTGTTCTTGCGTGGGGGCGTAAATCAGCCACAGAATTAGGTAATTTTTGATGGTATTGAGAATCATGAGCTCTAGTCAAATATTTTAAAGAGAAATTTTAAATTGTCTGTCCAAAATTTGATATTGAACACGACTTCATATTTTAACAGGATAATGATGCCAAGCGTACTGCTCTCAATGTACACCGCTGGTGTCTTTATACCTGTACCCAAAAGTTTGAAAACACCTCCTCAATCAATTTATTTACAACCATTATTTATGTACTGTATAAATATTATTTGAATACATTCATTAGAATTTTGTGTAAAAGATCCTAATTGCAATTTTTCATGAAAATTTTACTAAACTCGACAATTTTTATAATCTATAAAACTCTCCAGAAAACAGCAAAAGGGTTGAAAATTAGTTAACCATGAAGCTAAAGAGTTTGAGCTATAAATATGGTGAGTTTAAGAAATGTACAACTAGTAGAACATTTTTCATATTGTATTTAAATCTTTAAAAGCATTGTCTGAGAAACTATGTTTTTTGGCTTCACGGTAAAGTTCACAAATGGATTTCTTTTTAAGACATTGAATTAACATTTTAAGAAAACTTTTATTTTATTTTATTTGTATTATAGACTATAATCTCTGTGTATGTATTTATGCATTTTATTGCACATACAATTTGTGAGAAAAAACATGCTTTTTTTTAAAAAATTGACCAATTTCAAAAAAATAATGTAAATCTTATCGCTTTAGGCACAGATAATGATGTTATTTGTGTGCAGTTTGAATATTATTTGAATATATTAATTAGAATTTTCAATACAAGGTTTACTGTAACTGCAATTTTTAACTAAAAATTCCCAATCTATCCAAAATAATTTAAAATTTTGTGGAATTGTATTTTAATTCCTGACTCAAGTGTAGTATAGGGGAGAGGGCCCTTTCGATTTTTATATAGATATTATTGGTTAGATAACGAATTCATTCTGGCTTCGGGAAACCTATCGCTAAGTGAAGTAGCTTGGCGATCGATTTTGGTCACCAAAAAAATTTGACATCGCCAAGTATGTATACTACACTTGAACCTTAATTCCTAGTTCTATGCACACCCTTTTTAAAGAAAAAAGTGTTTTTTTAGTTGAAAATTTATGTTTCAATAAAATGCTCCAAACGTAGCCACATACCTCTTAAATTTATTTTTAAGTAATCCGCCAAAAAAAGGCAGATAATCACATTTTTTCGCTAAATTCCTATAAAAGCCTTACAAAATCAAAACAATCTAGTACTCATGTGTTCGTCCGCGGGTAGCGTGGTAGAAACGAAAAATAGTTCGGAAGATTTATGAGAACTAAATTTGTTGTTGAACCCCAATCTTTAAAATATGTAGCCAGTATATTAAAAAAACTTTTTTAATCCTGAATATCTTTTTAATTTGTTTGATAGTGTTAATTAACCATTTTTTGAAATTTTGAGTACACATGTAATGTCTCATATTTGTAAAGGCATGCGTTCAAATCTGATATAAACAAACTCATTTCAAACTGAGTAAGTCCATGTAGTCATTTTTGAGTATTTCTTTTTTCTCCGTGTACATCCCTCAACCCCAACATCGTGGGGAGGGGGTAGAATTCTAAGGTCCCAAAGCCTGAATGACATCAACTATGGCTTGGGGCCCAAAACCTGACTTTGCAGGAGCCTCCTAATATTCTCCGTTACGCCACTGCATCACTGGCACCAAGTGAGAAACAGCTTTGATCGGAGAACACTACACATCACCCCTCCACTCTCCAATGATCTCTAACGTGACATCACTGAAATCACAGATGTCAATGATTTAGAGCTAATGGTTTGAACGCTTCAGAGCACCTGGCTGGGAGTTATTTCTCAAACGACTGATTTGTTACAGTTCACTGTGTCATTCTAGTGCCGGAACAAGCTGTAATTTTTACTGTAGATGCACTACGTTCCCCAGTCATGTTGTGAATACTGCGGTCTTCTCTGTCAGAGGTGATTCGTACGAGGTTGAACCATATTTTTCGTAAAATAGTGCCTTCCAGGGTCACTGAGGCCAAAAATCAGGCACAATGGATATATTCCTTCTGAGTCTTTCTGTAATACCGTAGAAAGTACTACCTCGTTCAAACTCAGATAGCTGTTGATAAGGTCTTCTTCGTCATCTTTAAATAATTTGGAACTAATATCAACTCACTACGTCAAATCTCAACGATAAATAACACTCACGAACTTTATAGTGCGTATTTAAAGTACACTTGATTATCATCCTCCAAGTGGAGCAACTAGAGCTACACTTATGCGACTAAACGAGAAATTTGAACACTGGCGGAGCTAGATCTGAGTGGGCCCTGTATCCAAACTTTTTCGGGACCTTTTTTAGATATAAGAGCGCTGTTTAGTAGGATTATAATTACACATGTTGGAACCCTGGGGCCCCGTATCAATGATGCCTCTGAAGTGGTGGTAGCTACGCTTCTGAATTTGAATTACAGTCATCTTTCAGATGCATAAACACGCCTACCAAATTTCGTCGATATTACATAAATTCTTCTTTATGTTGGGATTTTAATTTCCACATCACTGTATTTTACTAATGAAATTAAATGAAATAAAATGATGTTACGTGATAAAAGATATTTCTAGTTCAAAGCAATTTATTTCGTTAGTTGAATTTAGGGCTTAATAGCAAGATAAAGATTAATAAAAGTCGTCTTGGCTAAAATTCGTGATACGAATGAGGGAAAAAAACCGCAACACTGGAGGCCGCTTTCCTTTTGAAACAGATGGAGAAAATAGGAAATTTCCTTAATGACCATGTTTGGGAATACCATACTTTAGGAAATAAATGCTACTAGCAAATCATTGCAATATGTTGAGTGTAAATAATTAAAATGATCTCTCTAGCTTACTAAAATCTCTAGAAAATTATTTCAGAAATGAATTTGGAAGGATAGAACAAGGAACAACTGATTTATCTGGGCTCTCGTTTGAAGAGGAAGCTAGAAAAGATCGGCGGCAGTAAAAGAAAAATATTATTATTGGTGAAAGTAAAGAAGTCGGTTCTGAAATTTTGAAAAAAGGGGAAATTTTATAGTGAATGTATTTAATATCATATGCGATAGGGCAAGAGCAGAACTATCCCCAAGAGCTGAGATTTATCAAACTGTTATAGAACACTTAATTGTATTTTTGACGAGAGATTATAGCCTGAAATTAAAAAGAAAACTACACAAAAATTAAAGGAAACTTACAAAGACGATTATGAATCTTTTAATTTTGACGATATGAATTTGAACAAGAAATAAAAAGAAAGCAAAGATACAATGAAAAACCCCGCTAGAAATTTATCGAATTGCAAGAGAAATCCTAATGTAGAAATTTTTATTAACATTACCGATATATATATATATCAAATGCATCAGTGAAAGATATTTTTCAATTCTAAAACGTGTTAAAAATAATTTAAGAAGTACTATGGGAGAAAGTCAGATTAAACAATATGGCCATATTATATACAGAACAAAATAGTATGGACAAAATAAATATGGTAAAAATAGATAATGAATTCGCCAAAAAGAAATCAAGTTGTATAGCAAAACTGTAAGCTGAGTAAGACTTTTAATTTTTTTATATACAGTTAAGATTTTTCTTAAGCCGTTGAGTTTTATTATTAGCAAAACATTTTATTTTGAGAATTTAAAGTACACTCACATGTCCATAAATTAAGGATAACTCAGAATCACACAGAAATTGAACTCTAAAATAAAAATTTCACCTGTAGAATTATCACACACATCTTGAAGAAGAATATGCAAATTACAGGAAACCACCAGATGGCGCGGATAGTACGTCACAATGACGAGAGTGTAAGAGAGGGGTATATAAGGAATGGTGGCAAAGAAATAAAATTGTTCACAAGCGCTTTAAAAGCCTTTCAGTGCAATAACCGCATAGTTATAGCACAAAGGAAGCATTTGGATGATTTTTTACGCGGTAGAATTATCGGACGACTGGAATGTGGACGTACCCAGCTGGAAGTATCCGAGGAACTTGGAATCGCCCAGAGTGTCATCTCCAGGCTTTGGCAACGATTCCAAGATGATGGTAATGTGAGTAGATGTTACAGCACAGGTCGCCCCCGAGTTACAACGCCAAATGAGGACCGGTATTTGGCAGTTATTGCCAAAAGAAACAGACGGAGCACAGCATCAGACCTATCTCGTCAGCTCTCTTCAGCTACCGGTACGACAGTTTCAAGGCAGACCGTGTACAGACGCTTAGGGCACATTGGTCTATATGCTCGTAGACCTGTCAGATGTGTTCCCCTTACCGCAACTCACTGTCGCCTGCGATTAACCTGGAGTAGAGAGCATGCATTGTGGACACCACAACAGTGGTCTTTTGTGATGTTTTCCGACGTTTCCAGGTTTAGTTTGCAGTCTGATTCTCGCCGGACTTTCATATGGAGAGCGCCAGGTACCCGTTACCACCAAGAGAACATCATTGAACGGCACCGTTACGGTGGTGCAGGATGGCTCGTTTGGGGAGGAAATATTCTTGGTTCCAGAATTGACCTGCATGTTCAGAGTGTAACAATGACAGGCCACATGTATCGGGATGTCATTCTGGAACAACATGTACGTTTGTTTCGGGGCGCCATGGGTGCTGAATTTCTGTTTATGGATGACAACGCCCGTCCTCCCCGTGCAAACATTGTAGACGAATGCCTTCAATCGTAGGATATCACCCGTATGGATTGGCCAGCATACTCACCGAACTAGAATCCATTAGAGCATGTGTGGGATATGCTTGGCCGACGAATTGTAGCCCGTCAACCTCCTCCCACCTGTCTACCGGAACTTCGGAGGGCATTGCTTGATGAGTGGTGTAATATTCCCCAAGATCAGATTGATAATTTGATACTCAGCATGCTTAGGCGTTGTAAGGCCTGTATTGCATCGTCCGGGAGACATACTCCGTATTAACCATCATACTAACGATGTTATACTGTTCTCTGTAAATAGGTTCTTTTTTGAAATTTGCTCCAGGGAGTAAAAATCGCAATTTTTATTAATTATGTCAAACATATAGCATCTTTTTTCTCTTTACTTTTTGTTTAATAAATACTTTACAAATAAGTCAAATTTGTTTTGTTTCTGTCTCTTTCTTTGCCTGAACTTCATTATCCTTAATTTATGGACATGAGTGTATAAGAGTCTCTCATTGTTTTAGTTTTTCGACTCTTGAGCCGATAGGCCTCAAACCTCTTACCGCCAGGGGTCCCCAACTACCTTAATCCGCCTCTGGTTGTGTGTAATAGTTTTCTTTTAATGGAAAGTTAAAGTTAGGTGAGACTTCTTTTACTCAAACACTTATTCAAACAGACTACATTAATTTTAACTAAAATAGTCAATGATTTTGACCAACTTGTGACTGTAATTAATAGTACGGCTATGCAAGATGACGTTAGTGAAAAAATCCTCGTAAAATTAGGAAATTTGTGGTCACGGTAGCTAATGATGTGATGGAGGGTGTCATTTTCCTACATTTTCAAAAATGTGCTCGTCCTCTCTTAAATAAGTGCTAGGGAATGTTTTAAAATTTTTTCTTAGTACAGATATGACCTCACATTTCACCTCGTGCCAACTTATCGTTTTGTTTCGGGACACCATGAAGAGCAGTGGGAAAATAATTTATATAATCACTATACAAATTTTACATTGGAAATTTTATACATCTTTCCAGTCACACACACACACAATGCATAGAAAGAAAAAGAATAGAAATTGTGAATATTATGAAACGGTAATCTTTTCACCATAAGTTATCCAAAATCTGATAAACGTGAAAAATATAATTAATCTTTAACTACTTAATTAAAAAAATAGTTTTTTTTCGATGATTCAACAACCACATCAACTAAAATTCAATTTCTTATATTTAAGTGCACAATTTTTATATTATCCAGAAATAAATCCACTTCAAATATACACAAGAATAAACTTTTTTTTGAAACTTGAATTAATTGATTGTTAATTAACGTCACACTGCGAAGCAACATGAGGGCTATTGGCAATGTGCCTCTTAACTTTAAATCACGGTCAAGTGACGTGGACAACATCTAAGCTGCACCCACCCTCGAAATTTCGACACTACGTCCACGTGAAGACTGATCCCCGACCGACTTAGCATGCATCAACACGGTGCTAAACGGTAGCATCCTCTACATGGTGAGACATCAGTGACGCCAGAACCCGAAAAAGCAACACCGACCACAACTACTGTCGCAGCAACTTTTTATAACTTGAAAATGACGATGACATTAAAATCCCATTGGATATTTATTTCGTACATAAAATATTTTCAAAAAGAGAATGATTAATTTTTTAGACAAAAGCATATTCAAATAGTAAGCATATTCAAAAGTACTTCTAATTGGAAAAATACTTAAAATATCAAAACTTTCTGATAAAAATCATTTTTGTTCATCTGATTAAACATTGACTTATAAATTTTTGGATTTTAAAAAAGAATCAGCGTTCAATAAATATTACATACTCTACAGTAGCGCACACAGGAATTTTTCATGGGGGGAGGGGGAGAGGTTCAGCGTCGAAAGTTAACTATTCTCGTATCATGCACCAATACGCCACCCAACATATTCTTTTGTCAATTTTCAGGGGGAAAAAAACCAGCAAAAAATTAATAATTGAATGAAAAATTAGCATTAATTAATAAAATGAATTATTGATAACAAATATTTTATTAAATATTACGTGCTATATACATAGGATTGTAACCAACCGAGAACAAAATCAAGGGCTTTAGGGGGGGAAGGGTCCAGACCCGAGGACCAATGTGCGCCACTAATGCTTTACTTTTTTCACTTGAAAAATTTTGTAATCTTTTTATAGGTAACATTAGTGAGAAAAAATTATGGAATAAAATCCCCTCAAATCCTAAGAAATGATATCCCCAAGAGTGGAAGAGAAATTTTCATAAAGAGTTGAATCTAGTGCAGGGGTGGCCAACCCGCGGCACGCATGCCCCATTGTAGCACGGAGGAGTCGTACATGTGGCACGCGAAGACTTATTGAAAAATTACAAAAAATATTACTGAATTAATTGAATTACAATAGAAAATTATTATGAAGAGAATATGTAAAAAATAGAAATTTTCAGCGTGAGATTTTAAAGGCGCTAAGCAAGAGATTTTTTCTTTTCTTCAGGTATAGCGCCAAAAATGAGATCATGTTCCAAAACTTACAATTCTACAGCATTGTAACGTACCGAGAAAAATGTTGAGTAGTGTGAGACTAAAAAATTTTTCTCTTTCAGACGGATCAGTCGAACCTATCCAAAAATTCACCCTCTATCGGGGGCGATTGTTTTTTAACATCTCAAATTTCCCCTTGCAGTGCTGAAGTTTCGTGTTTATAGCTATTGGCTGTCAGCGTGATATCAGATAAAAAGGTTTTTCCGAAGGTATTGACTATATTTACGATTTCTGTAATGTCAAGAAGGAACTCTGCAATATATTAGGAGAGCAGTTGTTGATACGGTAGAAGCGATTCTATCTGCTCAAAGAAGCCGCTTTATAAAGCTAAGGGAGTGAGAACTTGCATCTATATGAGCAATCAGAATGCTGGATTCGGAGCCTAGAAAATTTGCAGCGTAACATCGACGAACTGTTTCTAGCTGTCAGACTCAATTGATTTTATACTCTGTTTAGCAGACGCGTTAAGCTTTTTTCCTTTTCTAAAATTATTTTTAGATTTTAACAATGAACGTTGTTTAAAATTTTTTTATTTCCAATATGTTTATGAGTAAACCTTCGTCATCGAAAAGAAATTAAGAAGAGGATATTGCAGCAAGAGATTTTAAAGTTGTCTGGGAAGAACAATACTTGTTTACACATCAAAATGCTTCCAAGCCTGTTTGTTTGATATGTGGAATTTGTATAGCAGTACCAAACAACTGCATAATGATTTCAACAGCAAATATCCTGTCGGATCAAATTTGCGAAAGGAATTTATCAATAGGGGAAAAAATCTTTAGCCGGCTAACAATCTTTGTTCCAGAAGAGAAATGACGAAATGGAAACTATGGTGAAGGCTTCTTATGAACTTTCTTTGTTGTAAGCCCGCAAGAAAAAAAAACCATATTCTGACGGAGAGGTGATAGTAAAAAGTAGACTTTTAATTTTCGCCCAAAATGTCGGTGATATAAATGTCAAAAACATGGTTGGTAAAATAGCTTTGTTTTTAAATACCGTCACATGCATCGTATAGATGACATGGGCCAGGATGTTGGAATGCAAATTGTCTCTGAACTTCAAAATTGCAAATATTTTTCGTTAACTTTGGATGAAAGCTGTGATATTACAGACAATGCGCAACTAAGCATCTTTGTGCGTTACACGAACACAAATTTTGATACTGTGGAAGAACTTCTTGATTTGGTCCAACAAGTTTTAACTACAAGTAAAGACATTTTTAAGGAACTTAAAAATGTAATTGAAGTTAACAAAGTAGAATGGACAAAATTAGACAGTGTTGTCATAGATGGAGTGCCTTGCATGGTTTGGTAGAATAAAAGGTTTTGTTGCACTGCTTGAAAATTATTTGGCAAGAAAAGTTTTCAAGTATCATTGTATTATTCATCAAGAAGCACTTTATGCCAAGGACTTAAAACTTGTTTTCCGTTGTTGAACCCGTGGTGCGCTGTATCAAAAAAATACGAGCTCGTGCTCTGAGTTGACGAAGATTTCATACGCTTTCCCCCGAAGAAAATGGCGAGTTACTCCTTCATTGTAGCGTGCACCGACTTTCCAAAGGAAGTTCACTTGTGCAAGATTTTGGAGTGAACGTGTTTTAGAATATCTGGAAGAAAACGATGAATTGCCCAGTGAATGCTTTCTCTACAGGAGTGAAAATTGGCTGTAGGATTGAGCTTTTCTTACCGATAAGATGGGGTATTTAAACAATTTAAATTTAAGATTACTGGGGAAAAAATTGCATTTTTCCTACCCTAGTTGATCATATATCTTCTTTTCTGAATAAACCTTTGCTTTTTTTTTGTCTGGATTTTGGAGAAAAAAAATTAACTCATTTCCCATTCATACAGGAATTATCTGCCTAAGTTAGTAGTGTTCCGAACTATGATAGATTTAAAAATTTAATATCAATTTTGCAGGATTCTTTCAGTGCCAGTTTTGAGGGTTTTAAGGATGATAAAAAAAATACTGAACTTTTCACAAATTCTTTTTCAATTTTTCTTCAAGACATTATTACCCATCTCAGGTCCAAATTGATATTATTGACCTACAGCGCCATATTACTCTTAAAAGTAAATATAAGGAAATTATTTTAAACCGTAAATGATCCGAATAGCATAGAATTTTGGAAATTTGTGCCACCAAGCACTTTTCCAAATTTACATGATTTGGTGGTCAGATATTGTTGTAGGTTTGGATCAACATATGTTTGTGAAAAAATGTTTTCTGTTATGAACGTAATTAAATCAAAATATCGCTCAAAACTAACTGATATGCACTAAAACACCAAATTTTTTTAGCATCTTCAAGAATTAATCCAAATATAGATGACCTAGTTAAAAAAAAACAACCCTACGAATTCAAAAGCCACATTAAGAAAGTACTGACTGCTTAATAATCATTTAAAATTAAATGTTTCAGGTTGCTTATTTTTATTTTGTACCTAAGCTGACTGATCCTGTAAAAATTTATCAACAATAAAATATAAGTTTTTACTTCTGTTTTATTTGTTAAACCATTTTTGATTACATTTTTACAACATAGAACTTACATTTAAAAAAACGTTTTTGGTGTAAATAACCCATAATAAGCCTATAAGTAACATTTTTTCACTTTCGTAGATTTTTTAGTTTGGTGGAAAAGTTGGAAGTGGCACGCGGAATTTTTTTTATCAGATTGTGGCACTCTTCCCAAAGAGGTTGGCCACCCCATGATCTTGTGTGAAATTTTGTAAAGAAATATACTGTAAATATAATTTCATCTCTCAAATATTCCTACAATTAAAAAATTTCGTTTACTAAATATCATTATCAATTGGAATTTTATAAATTAAGATATAAAATAAGAAAAAAACAGAAATAATAACTTTAAATAGCAATAAATGGACTCATAGATGTTGTTTGGTTGAAATGTCACTAAGTTCCTGAGATTGCTCATTTTATATTCACATGTGCAAGTTTAATTCATGCAAGAAAATGATGCAATAATTTTTATATTCTGGGAATTCTATGAACGGAAATCTGAAATTTGTCAACTGAGTTCAGTGAAAAACAGTACTAAACAAAACAAAGTACTAGAAAGACTAAAGGTCTGTTTGTCGGCAATGTAATTCTTGTTCTTATAGAAGGGAGTGAGGGAATAAGTAGAGCCTGAAATATATTTTTGAATAATTAAGTTTCAAAACCTTAAAATTTTAAAATCCAACCTTTTTTCTATGTATTTAGTAATTGATTTGCGTCTCACAGACTCGGAAATGAACTACATAATATAGCGATTAATATTGCATAAATAATGCTTATAAATATATATCAGCACTTGATCCCTAATTTGATGTCTATTCTTAAACATTTTTTGTTCAAGGAACCATACAAAATTAAGTTTGATTTTACATAACAAATTTCAACATAAAAAGGAACCGTACATGAATAATTTATACATTATTATAGTATTAATTATACATTATTTATTAATAGAAATTTTCCAATTCAAAATATACTTTATTTAGAAAATATCGAAAATATATTTCATTTTCATTACAAAATAGCATGAAAAATTTCAAACATAAATAGTTACTTTCTATTTTCTTAACTGGTTTTGTTTCACACTCATAAAATCAAAACTTTTTGAATTAACAATTTAAGGATATTAAGGCTATAGGAATAAATAAGAAGTGTGGCAGTAATAAAATATGTCTAATTAAAATACTAGGATGAAGTTATAAGTATTTTATTTTCAATTGGTAATAAAACTCTTATGAAAAGTTAATAAAAATAACTTATTCCTATTATATACAAGTTTTCTTATTTACAATGCAATATAATAACATTGAATTATTTAATTAACCTGATTTCATAATGAAAACTTTTCTGTTAATTATATCATAAACATAAAATTTGATACTGCATAAAAACATTAAACCCATTCAGTTTCATATTGTTCATAAATATTAACAAATAAAACATTGAAAGTAGATTTAAATTTAACATGTTATGAAACAATTTGTTGAGTGAGTATTTCGAATGAATATTTATTTAGAGCATTATTAATTCCAGTTATGATAATGTAAAATACTGAAAGAATAGCTGAAGATAACTGATGAAACTAAAAGAAATACAATATTTCAGAGGATATAATTACGAATATTATATAAACATTTTAACATTCAACATAAACATCAAATATAAGAAGTACTTATGGATAAATTATCTTCATCGAAAATACTCAACACAGAAACAATCGAACACATTTATTACAGCCTTCACAAAAAAGGGGGGGGGGGAATGTGCACACATAAAATAACAATTTTTCGTACTACAAATGTCATTCAATAAAATCTGGCACTATAATATCAGCAAATAGATTACTGAAAAGATTCTTGAAAAAGAGAGAATTATCAATAATTTACTATCTCCTTAGACAAAAATGATTGTTAATTGTTCTACATAACTGTTTTATTTAATACTGTTAACAGTAAAACTATACATTTAAAAAGCCATATAATGAACTGGGAGAAAATTGAGATTAATGATTTTCAATGCATTTTAAATAGATTTTTGTATACCTTTCTTCCAACACATATTTATAATAATTTATCAATATAACACTATATTTAGATACATATCATTTACTTTCTAAAACAAAATTCATTTCAATATCAAATAATTTGACTTTTAAAATATAACATTGAAAATAAATACAACATAAATTATTTTTGTTACCACAGTTAATTCATCCTTTATTAGAGAAAATTTAATAAATAACAAACATGAACTAATGAATAATCAATAAAGATGCTGAAAATATGAACAGTAAAGAAAAAATTTTAAAACTTTTTATGTAAACAGTTTCAAATGTAAAAAAAAAAAAAAAATTTCTTTAAAGTAAAGATGTTAAATGATGAATATCTGAAATTAACAATGATTTCATAAAACAATACTAAAATAAACTTTTACCCTTATTAATTTAACCAAACATTTTCTGTTTCAACAAAATTTGGATAAACTGAGGTGAAAACTGGAAAGCAAAAATAAATTTTAAACCATATATGTCTCATTCACATTTAGTGGTTTATCTTTGCAGTTTCGCATTCTTAAAGTAAACCTCTATATTTAGACTAACCAAGCTTTGAAATTTATTACAAGAATAACTTTAGATTTTAAAACAGCTACCATTTCTAATAATTTATTTTTTGAACATGAAGAGATAATACAATGGCTTGTTAGAACTTGATCTGAGTTTTTTTTTTTGGCTCAGATAATAAACAAATTTTAGAATTTTTTCTACAGCTATATATTTGGTAGCTAACATTAAAGTAATATTATCACAAGAAACCTACAGCATATTTGAAAGGATATTTCTGAGTACAAAAGAAAAAAAAGTTATATTTGAAAGGATATTACTGAGTACAAAAGAAAAAAAAAGTTATCTAAAATGAACATGATCTTAAAACATTAATACAAAAGAATATATATACACACACACTTTTTTAAAATTCTTTTCAGCAGAATACAATAAAGTTGCACAGTTCTTAATGTTGCCTTAACATTCCTTGAAATTCAATAACAAGATGCAGTCTATTAAAATATTCTTCATTGTTTGATCTATATGAAGTTTTTTACATTCTGGGCGTATACTTGAGCAATTCAAAGATACTTTTTGCTTAAAAACTGAATTATGCATGGTAGTAAAAGAAATCCTTTTTTTTTCACCTTTGAGAAAATTCACACATTACACCATTAATTATTAAATATCTTTATGGGAGGAAACACATATCCTAAACATACATTTAATTTCAAATAAAAATATTTCAATATGGAAAGTAATTTTTTGATAATTTTATGTTATGATTGTGAACAAAAAAGGGGAAAATACTTATTTATATAAAGAGAAGTAGTTTCAAAGATTTGTGGCTCAAAATAGCTAACAAAATATTCTTCATGTATATAACATGCCTGAAACTTTGTCATACACTAACAAATCCACATTTATTACTTCTTGACAAATGAAACCTTGCCTTTATAATGAATAACAAATGAATATTATTTTTAGTTATGAAGTAGTTTTTAATTATGGCGACCATTTGAAATACAAATTTCTGATTTCATAATCAATAATATTCGAATTGTTTTAATGAAATATGATGACATTTTATGAAGAGGATACTAAGATTAATACTAGCATATTTGTGTGTTTCAAGTGGAAATATTTTTGAAGCTACTGTTAATGCACATAAGAATTACAAAAATACAATAATTCAAAAATACATTAAAATTATTTATAGTCTGATATATTATTTAACTTTGTTAATGTAATCTTTATAGCTTGATTTTGGAAATGAAACACTAGAGTTAAAAATCTCATTGCAGACCAAAATCGAAGAATAAATATATATTACCCAGATAATTCTTTTCCAATGGAGCAAGCATTGTTAAAATTTGAAATATGGCATTGCTTCATATATTTAATACATGACTTTAAAATATCTATTTTTTAAAGTATTGTATGGCAATATATATGTCAGTTCTGATACTTAGACAAAATTATTTCTACTATATTTTCAGTTGACACAAACCCTTGAATACCTGTCAAGGATTACTCATTAATCTGTTTTTGGTGTATGGTACACGAGTAGATTTGTAGAGATGGTCTAACTGATGTTCGATATGGCAATAAGCAAACATTCACAAATCTGATATTCTCCAAAATTACACCTAAATCTGTAACTTTTCTAATATTTTGACATATTATATGTTTAAAGACATTTAATCTCAGTGTTAAGTTTTCTTCATTACAAAAATATGGTACAAGTAACAATTTTTTTTCATATGTTTAAATTCTTACTTTCTTTTATTTCTATAGTTCCTTCATACTGTGTATTTGATTTCAATGTTAGAGTGATATGCATCTTAATTATCAAGCAACCAAAAAATACAATTGCATATATTCAATCCAAAGGATGTATTTGCCATATTATATCATCTCTAATTTGACTAATTAAACTCCACTTCTAGAAATGTTTACATCAGAACGATTTTCGTTACACAAGTCATAGTCAGCAAAGGAATGTGTGCACAGCTTTGTCTATCTACGGAAGAGTACAATTTTTGACAAGAAATCATGTATATTGAAGTTTTTTAAAACATTAATAATCAAAATTCAAGATATTTTTTGATTGAAAAAGTATTCATAATCAGAAATCACTGGTCGTATATTAGGTTTTTTTAAAAAAAATTCTTTTAAAATCTTAATATTGTTAAGCATATGAAAGAAGTGTAAAAAAGTTTTAACATTTTAAATTTCTAACAAAAATATCAGTGATTTTAGATAAATATGTTATTAGACAGTTCACATGTGAAAAGGTAATACAATTCTAATAATTATAATTGTAAATTAATGCTAATTATACACAATAATTTTATGATTAATCATAAAAGAAAAAATAAAACTCACTTTGAATCCTTCAAGTTTTATGTTTTAATTATATTACAGTTAAATGATTGATCTCATTAATAGACATGAATTAACATAAGTTACATTTACTTAAAAACTAATAAATAGATGATAAAACGGCAGTAGTGTAAAAATTAATTTGTTGAGGTTCAACAAATGAAGCTGCCTGCCCAAAGAGTAAGTAAATCGTAAATAAATATTTCAAATGAAAATCATACATAAATATTGTGACAAAAGTGACATGCAATAGAAACATAAAAACAATCAGCTATTTAGTTCCTTGTAATGTGTTTATGGATTCATCATACATCCTTTAAATTACAACACAATACTTTTCTTTCATAAATAATGAAACATATTTTTTATCATTCAAATAATGATAAAAAGTTTTAAAATTACTCTTCTGTTCATGTTTTCAATGCTTCAAATATAAATATATTAACTCATTGTTATAAAAATGTGTTCATATAAAAATATATACACTGATAATAAATCAACTGAATAAATTGATTGAATACTCATTAAAAATGGATTGAATATTCTTTAAAAATAGATTGAATATTCATTAAAAATTGATTGAAAAAATTCATCAAAAAGATTAATTGAAAATTCATGGTGAAAAAAGAATAAATATTTTTAATTATACAATGAATAAATAATTAAAAGTAAAACAAAGTTTCAATAGACTGATATACAGTCATATATGGAATAAAACAAAATATAATCTACATAATTATTATGAGTTAAAGGAATTTACATTATTATGTAACATACATAATGAATATTATTCTTTTAACAAAACTACTCTAATTAGCTTACTGTTAGGCAAGACAAAATTCTCTGACATAAAAATTATTAACTAATTTTTTCTAAAAGTTTAAAGGGAACCCTTGAAACACTAGTAACAAAAATACTTCATGAACATGAAGATGACAACATGTGAACGTAAGATATTAAATTATACAAAAATAGGAATGAACATATCTGTGCAATTTAGATTGCTTATCAACACATTGTAGTTAAGCATATTCCTAGGTTTCAATTCAAGATGTGGAGTACATAAAAAGGTTGCTACAGACAACTCAGAAGATCAGCATACGGAGTTTGTGGAGATGCAACACTCCGAATTGTATTAAAATATGCCTGCTTTTGCTCATCGTTATGAAGCTAGAAGTAAAAACAATAATGAAATACATATCACTACACACTAAATTTTGAATGTAAAGCTATATCAAAAATATTTTTAGACAGTTTAATATATTAGTAGGACTAGTTTAATGAATTACTGTTAAGTTAGTATAAAATAAAGTCAGGTAATGATACACAATACAGGGCGATTCAGTACCAATGCAAGAAATCTGCAAGAGGGGTAGGGGACACAAATATGATTCAAAATCACACAGTGCTAAAGGGCAGGAAATGCCTTTTACACAAACTAGGGTCATAAAATAAAAAAAAGATAAAGGAAAACAGCATTACATTAATACAACAGAAAGAACTTTAATGACAAGTTATAGGACCCTGGTAAAAATAGAAAAGCGAGGGACAAAGTTTTCAACAAGAGGTGATTCAATGGGGGTCTTATATACTAATTACTTCCTATGCTCCCAACAGTAGTCCAGGCATGATAGGTCAGGCGACATTGCAGGCTAATGAACCCTATTATGGCTGATTCAATAATCAAATGTAACATTTGGATGCCATGAAACATCATTGGCACATCATGAGGGAGGAAGCACCATAACACTGGAGTCATTTTCAGTGGTACAACAATTGAAAAAAATGGGCTTCTTTGATAAGTTTTGGCAGGACTTGCTGCAGGATGATCAAGTATTCCCAATGGGGAAGGAAGCAAGGTTTAATGATGTAGTTTCTAACAATGCTCTCACAAGCATTCATTGAACAAGTAATAGTAAAAAATTTTTTTAATCAATTCCTAATTAGATCAACAAAGAAAATTTTTATTTTAGTTACTTTTTATTAAATAATTACAATGTAAATTTGCATATACATATGACAGAATTACAATATTAAATGGCAAAATAAAAAGTGAATTTCCTTGCAAAATAAAAAAAAATCCATTTTTCTTTCTATAGATGGTGTTGGACTATTTTTTATTGGTTTGTTACTATTTTTTCATTCATAAATCACATTCTGAGAAATAAGGCCATCCGAGATAGGATTCGAACCCATGACCTTTGAATTAGAAGTTCAACACGCTATCCATAGCACTACAGGGACACAACGAGCAATTTTCCTCTTTATATATGGTGTTGGGCTATTATTTTTGTTTGTTACTATTTATTCATTAGTTGAATTTAATTAATGGATTAATAATTCAAAAAACTGTATTAACATCAAGTGGCATATATTACAAGTTTAAAAAAATGTATTTGAACTTGAATGGATAAATAAAAAGTATTTTTATAAGGGTTGATTGAAAATTTGAAGACTATATATATACACTAGCTGACCTGGCCCGGGGTTGCACGGGCTTTTACAGAGGGTATAATTTAATCCCCATGTTAATTTCCTCCTTTCTTTCTGACGCCAGCACTTTTGTGTGGGTGTGACGCGTACGATGTGAGTGTATGGCCTGTGAGTGCGTGTCATGGCTTCCTCGTTTAACATTTTCCGTTCTCTTCACAAAATCAGCACTTCCAATATTATTTCTCGAAATTACTTTTACTTCTTTGTATCTTTCCTCTCCACTTAGCCCGGCGTAGCACGGGCTTTTACCAGTGAATAACTTAATCCCCATGGGAATTTCCTGTTTCCTTCAGGATGATAGCACTTATGTGTGTGTGTATGCGCGATGTGAGTGATTTCTTTAACTATGACATTAAAACTCCCTTTTTCAAAATTTGTTCTTGCATTGGTGTGGTGTGGTACTTAGGAAAGGTGGGTAAAAGCTTAGGTGTCGTCCTCGTCACTTGACCATGGTTGAAAATTTCAAGGTCTGTCGCTAAAAACCCTTGAATAGGCGAACAGTGCGAATTTATAAATCACTCACTTTTCAATTCTTTTGTTGCAATTTTTTAGTCCCCGGAAACGAAAATGTAGCCTATTTAAAAATAGTTGTATGTTGAAAAAAGACAGAAAAGTAGAAATTTTTCAAATTACAAAATTTTACTACTATTTTAAATCTTGAAGTAAAATTGTGAGGATATTTTGAAATGTTCGACACACAGGAAAAATGTTTCATGCTATTATCTTTATAAAAGAAGAAATTTTAAGTATTTTGAGTGTTTTGTTCAAAAAAGTTTTTGGCTTTTTATTTTTTAAATCACTGATTCTAAAAGTTTTAAAAATCATTTTAATTTAAACGCAACGATTTTGATTCATTTTAGAAAAAAAATCATAAAATATGCAAAATATCATTTTTTTGTAAAAAAAAAAGTTTTTTTAAAAAAAATTCTTTAAAAAAAAAAGATAGTTTTTGGCATTTTATTTTTTTAATCACTGATTCTAAATGATCAATGAACCTTTTAAAAATCATTTTCATTTAAATTCATCTATATTTATTCATTTTAGAAGAAATCAAAATACAAAACAAAATTATTTTATACTAATATTGATTAAAAATATTTATTTAGCAATTGTGACATGCCAATTTAGTGACTTTGGATATATTAATAACACACAATTAATAATGAAGAATTTTTTATTTGAACATAGCTTTTATGTTTTTTTAAGAAAGTTATGCTTATTTAAATGAATAATTCAAAAAAAAAAATCGAAATGGGCAAATTTTGCATTTTTATTAAGAAATTATATGTCAAAAAAGGATTTATACATTATGCATTATGTTAAAGTAAACAATAAGTTTTATGAAAGAGAACAAACATTTTGATACTGATGAATATTTTAAATGTGAGTCTCAGAAATATATTGAATACATTTTGTCATCTTAATCTAACATCTATAATGATTTAATTTTGAAAATTATCTAAAGAAAAAAATGACGAAAACTGAAGCAAAAATAACTTTTTCACTCGCATTTTTTTTTACTCGCCAAATTTACTGATTTCCCCCTGTTTAAGGCAAAACTTTTTAGTGTAACCCTTGAGTTAGATGCGGACGACGGTTAAACAGTTCAAAGGTCTATGACGCAAAACTATTTTTCAACTCCAAGGTTTGGCTAACTGTAAAATCGCGTATTTTTTATTAATTTTTTTTATTTTTTGGGCATAATTTTTAAGTTAATGCTTTCAAACTTCACAAATTAATTGCAAAAATACAGTACATTTAAAGTACATCTTCGTACAGATTACGGATAATATTCTTTTATACACGGAAATAAAGTTTCATGCGATTACTTTCATAAATGACAAAGTTATTCAATGTTAAGTTAAAATTTTGAGTATTTTTTTGAAAAATCTTTAAAAAAAAAGTTTTGGGAATTTTATTTTTTAAATGACTGGATCTAAAAGAGAAAGACTTGAAGTTATTTAGTGTAGAATATTGTTTCAATAACACGAAAACAAATTCATAAGCAACAATTTAGAAATAATTTGCATAAAAACGCATCAATTTTAACCCTTTTTTAAAAAATTCTTAAAAAATAGAAAATATCATTATTTTGCAAAATCATTATACCGTATTGTGGCGAAATAAATGATCTTTCCGATTCTGTAATTATTTTTTGTCTGATTTCAACAGTAAAAATTGGATGGCAATTTTAAAATGGTGGAAAACGTCGGATCACCGCTCGGATGAAACGGAATGGAAGTTCTGCAAAGTAAACAACCCGCAGGAGTAAAACAATTAGGCGTTTTAAGGTTTTTAATTAATATCTTTTTAACTAATTGTAATATCGGAATGAAAAATAGTTTACATCCTATTCTCAGACCTACTGAATATACGCACAAAATTTCATTAGAATCAGTCTAGCCGTTTCGGAGGAGTTTGGTTACAAACACTGCGACAGGAGAATTTTATATATTAGAAATTAGATAGACAAAATGCCTGGAAATTTGCTGTAATTTGTTAATATTTTTATAATAATAAGCTTAATGAACGCTTCTTAAACAATGAATCTTTTAAAAGATTGGACTTGTTACATAAAGAAATTAATAATCGAATTATTGCTATATATATAGAAAATTGGGTTTTAACATTTCTAAGATTAAGTTTCCATATATATATATATTTAACATCTAAATTCCATAAAAAATCCTGTTAAATTTCGAAATGTAACAAACGGTTTTAAAACATATATCACACTGTAGGCAAAATGCTGCATAATATTATACAAAACTTCATCAATAAGCAATATAATAAAGCTATAATTAAAAATAGTAAAGATATTATAGATTTTTTTAAAATTAAAAATACTTATTCAGTTCATAGTTTTGACTTTGAAGATCTTTTCAATTCCATTGATTACAATGATTTTATTAAGGTAATTTTAGAAAACCACAGTAATTATAATCTTACTATTAATTTCTGAAAATTTAAAACTGTTATAGATTTAATCTTAAAAGAAAATTACATTAATTTTAATGGTTCATGGTTTAAATAAATAAACTTAAGGTTTGCCTCAAGGTGGCCTTGCTAGCAATAGCTTGGCTAATTTATATTTACACTTTTATGAATATAAATATATTATTAATAATGATTATTACATTTTTAGATATATAGATGATTTAATTGTTTTTGGTAAAAAATAATATGTTTAACCCCAATACTAACTTTTATATCTTGATTACCAAAACCTAGTTAAAATTAATAATATTCCAGTTAAAACTAATAACTTGGATGTAATCATTGTATAAATTACTTAGTAATATTTATGATAAAAGAGATGTGCTTTTAATTTTAACATTCTTAAAGTGCCATACTGGAATTCCAATTTATCTCTCAATTTCTATAAATAGAAATATTTTTAACTATATTTATCGTAATAATGTATTAGTTAGCAATAAATCTAATATAAATTAAAATTTTAATAACTTTATTAGCCATTGTACTGAACATGGATATTCTAATTTTCTTTACAATTATCTTTCTAATAGTTCTGAATGAAATGTCAATATGTAATAATATAGCAATTTTTTAAAATTAGTTATACAGTTAATCTAAAGATGGTGCAACATATTTCATAAATTAATAATACTACATTTTATTTAAATACCATTGTGTATGTTCGGGAAGTCCTTTTATTTTCTATAAATTTTTTTATCAATATTTAAGGTTTTTAAATGTATATATATATATATATATAGACTTAATATTAATTTATCAGAAGTTACAAATTTTAATTTTATGCAGTACTACTATACTACTTTGTATCTGGCAAGAAAAATAATTTGTTGCTGTACTCACGAAGTTTTATCTAGTTTTATTGCATTGATTTTAATTCTATATTAGTAATTAATAGTAGGCTATAATTTTATCATTATATATTAATAGTATTGTGTTTTTTATTTGTAATATTTAAATTTCTCTTAATATTCCTTCCTTTCCATATGGCTCAGAGTATAGGCAAATGACAGGTGAGGGTTGGCTAGCCACAAAACTTTGTTTAAACCCGTAATCTTGGTTCCTAAGGCCAGGAGTTTGCTATTGTATTACTGCGGCTAATAGTTCTTTTTATCTTGAATAGTTAAGTTTTATAACTATTTGTATATATTTATGGATTATATATATATATATACAGGAAGAGTGTGAACTAAGAGTAGGAACTGAAAAATGGCTTTGGGTAGCACATTTTGCATACTATGGAGATTCTCTAAAGCCCACAAATGCGCATCAAGTGGATTGAAGGTCGTCCATGTTAGTCAATTCAATATTTAAGAATTAATCTATCACATTACCTCAGTGACCCCCTCCAAATAATGGTTTCCAAGGAGATCATTGTGCAATCAAACTCCCAAATAACACCCTCTATAGCAGACATTTCAAAGCCATATGATATTATGGGCCACATAGTCTATTTTATTATAAGATGGGGGCCGCATGTTTTCAATCTTCAAAAAATGAATAAAATACGATTGTTATAATTTATACTGCATTTATTATACTGAATTTATTGTATGTTATACGTAAGTATTTTATATTTCATGATATTTTTTTTAACTGTAACTATAAATATTTAACATTCTTTATTATAATAATAAAATTTATAGTAAGAACTTAAATTTAACATTAATTTTTAGAAGATATTTGACATCGTACTTTTTCACAAATCAAGTCATTATGATTTGATTGAAAATATATTGAGCTGTGCAACTTTTAAAATCGACGATAAATGTTGATTTTTTAATCCTGATCTTTCTGAATTTTTCCTATTTTTTATTAAAGAAAATAATTGTCCGCATAAATAAATGCTTCCAAACAAAACCATTATTCGCATAACAAACGATAAATTTTAGGAAACAGATCGACTTAAAAATATGTATAAAAATCTAGAATTCCAACTTCCATAGATCTTTGCTTCAACAAAGAATCACATTAGATTTCAATTAAGTTCATTTGTAAGCTTTCATCAACAGTTTCAATATCGATAGATAGAAGTCAAGTAAAAGTGCAAAACTCTGACAGCTTTTAAAATCAGAAAATCTTCGATCTATAATTTTGTTTCTAGCAATTTAATTTAGTGAGCATATTCAGTAAATTTTAATTTATGGGATTTAATCAATAGATATTCACAGCTTTAAAAGTGCTATAAGTTTTCGTTTTCCATTTATTTTTGCCAAAGTCATAGTTTTAATAGTATTAAATAGAATTGTAACAACATGAATTTAGCCTTGAAGTTTAAAATTAAGTTGATTAAGATGACTTGTAATATCAATTAAGAAAGCCAGCTCCCCCCCCACCTTTATCCATTGTCCATCTTTTAATTCAGCACATTCATAATCTTTGTTTCTCAGAATTTTGTAATTTCGTCCAGCAATTTGAAGAATCGTTTTAAAACTTTGATTTGAAAGCTATTGAACTTCCGTATAAAATATGGTAGATCTTTGCATTCACTTTCTATATCTTCCATAAATTAAGCAAATTGACGATGGTTTAGTCTTTGCCCTCAATTATAATTTAGAATTTTGGTGGCTATTTTTAAAACATGTTCTATATTTAAAACTTTGGAGCCCAGTACCTGCTGGTGAATAATACAGTGAAACTGTTCAAAATTATAATAACCATGCTATTTGCATGTTTCTTTTAATCTTGCAACAACTCCTTTAACAACCAAACTTTTTTTAGCAACCTTTTCCTTGCAACAATCATGGTAGGCGTATCATCTTACAGGACAAACCAACTTTTCCAATGGTAACTCATATTTCTTCAAAACATCTATAACTACATTCAAAATACCAGCCTTGGTGGTAGTATTATGAATATCAATGATTTCCAAAAGTTCTTCACTTATTTTTTAATCAACCTCGCATCCGTGAATAAAAATGACTAACTGAGCGAAATTTCGAATATCTGTACTTTCATCAATATTGCAATAAAGTAGGCTTCAAATGTTGATATGATTGAATTATGACGATTTCTCAAATTCTCGACTATTTCATCAACTCTGCAAGCTACAATATTCCAATTTAAACTTAAAATTTTAATTTAATTTGTATGTGCTGGACATAATATTTCTGCAGTTTTAAATAAATGTTCACTAATAAATTCCCTTTCAGTAAATGATTTTGATCTGCTTGTGTGATTAAATGTGATAACATATTTTTACAGCATCTGAATAGTCTGCAACAAATTTAATGAGCACCCTTTATTGTTTTTGAAGAAAAGATCTCGATTTGGATTTGTCTTCACGAAATTTTGCAAAGTATTGGTCCTAGTTTTCAACATGATTTGTGTCACAACGCCTTTTAAAATTGCATTCCTTTGTAAATGAAATAGTTTTTAGGTATCAAATATATTTTATTCTTGTTTTGGACATAGAAAATATTGTATTTCCCCAATTTTCTAGAAAATAACGATGTATGCCTCTTGAATCGATCTTTCTTTACTCATTACATTTTTTATTAAATAACTTTTTAGTTTAATATGAATAAATATCAAAATTCACTTTTATATGCAAATGATTAAGTATAAACTGCCTTTTATCAAAATCATCCTGAATATTTTTTTAAACTTTAAAAAACATCTCTGACTGCCTCTTGCTGATTGGGCACTCCAAACAGAGAAGGAGGAAGAGAAATGAAAGTCGCACACATGAAGAATCGTGTACCATTCACAGTTAAGAATAAGCATAATGCATTTTTGAATTTAATAAAAAGTTAATTTATTATACTAAAATCAAATGAAAACGTTTAACAACATATAACAAAAACATTTTTAATCTAAAGGCCATTTCTATTATCAAAAAGGATTTCTTTTAAAACAAGAACAGGTAGCAGGCAAATAATATATTGTGTAGATTTATATTATATATATATAATAATAAAAGGTTCCCCTCAAATTCCAAAGTGAAAAATCTTTAAAAACCTGATATTTAAAATGTTTTAAAAGGAGTCGGCGGACCGCAACTTACGTATTGTCACGCCTCATGCGGCCCGTGTATTTGATACCCCTGCTCTATGGTATGAATAAGGAAATTCTGATCCTATATGTAATTCTAAATCCTTTTTGTGCCCAGCAAATTTGTATCACTAATAATGATTACCCTGTAAATAAGGATAACTAAATAATAACAATCAAAATTCTTCTTTTCATTTAATCTGCTTTCCTGCTTTACATAATTGCATATGAAGTTCAAAAGATAGTATTTACTAAGCAAAGATCACCTAACCATAAAATTCAAATTCTGTTTCTTTTCTCAAACAGTCATATAGCCTGAACTTTCCCACATGTCACTTTTTATTTGAAACCAATGTTAAAAAAAATTCTGAATTAGCAGGAACTGAAATAACTATACAGGCCAATTGCAAATTATATATGTTTGTTGATGTTGTGGTTTGGCTTAATATACTTTTTTTCAAAGTTTTTAAATCCATTTGTGGACACATGAATCCATAAACTGTGAAAATTAAAAAGTAGCATGAAGATGTTTCAGATATTAAATTATTTATTCGTTTAGACAGCCTACATTAGAAGGTCTACTTAGCGTGAGTGAGAGACCGAAACCGATGCCAACCATACATAATTTAGGATTGGGTTGGACAGTTATTACAATTCCTACTAAATCAGCATTCTTTATTTAAAGTTTCAAATGGTGAGCAGCAAGTGAAAAATTTTAGACAATGATCAAAAAAGAAAATGAAATAGAATTGGAATTCAAAGGTTGAGTGATATTTGCTGAGAAAATACTATCTGTTGACTTTTACATATATATATATATAAAGCAAGAAAACAAAGATAAAATGGAAAGTATAGAATTAAGTTATAATTTAATTATCCTTATATATACTAAAAAAAAGAGAAGAAAAAAATTGGTTTCCATATGACTACTAATGCAAAACAATTTCTGTTTTATTTATTTAACTATACCACAATAAAAAGAAACACGAGTAAGATTACCCAGCAGGATTTCTTCAAATGAAACTGGTATTTAACGAGGTGTTTTCATTTTCATGCTAATAAGTAATTTTACATCCTTTGATAAGGGAGGGGAGTATATCAATTATGTTATTTATTAAAACTTTAAAGAATAAGGGGTTTTCACAAAACTACAAGCAATTTCCTCCCTCAAAAATCAGATACAGACCACAAATTTGAAGAAACAGAATCTTGAATATCTGATCCTACTTCATTGTAAAATTACAAATCTGCCTAATAGACAGTCTCTTTAAAATTATAATTCGTCAGGAGAGAATTCTTAAGTACTAGGCCATAAAAACTTTCAGGTAAAATATATTACTGAGGGTTAACATTGTAATGTTCTTTGAATGGGAAAAGTAATGAATAGTTTCCTTTAAATGAGAAGTTTTAAAAATAATCATTTGGACATCCAAGACAATTCCTGCTAACTTAAAAAGAACAAATGACAACAGACTATTTAATGTTCCAAGAATTAACCTTCTACCAGCATAAAGTAGCATTTTCCTACTGAAGGAATAAAATTCAAAACAAAATCGGATTAGAAAATTTTAATTTGTTTGAAGCAAAATAATAATAATAATAATAATTTGCTTACTGACAGTTAAAACAAAGCAATAATTCATGTATTAGCAACATATAAGTCATGTTGAACAAGTATTTAAAAAATTAACATCCCTCAACTCCAATTACACTAGACCAAAATTTTTGGAAAACAGATTCGAGAACTGCAGCTATTATACAAAAATAGTTTTAAGTATAAAGGAGTAAACATTATTCAGCCATAATAAATACCTTTACTTCTGATTTCATCACAAAATGCTTTTCTTTGTAAGAAAATTATTGAGAATTGGTCTTTCTTGCTTATCATTTAATGAAGATAATTTAACAATAAGCTAATCTAGTAAGATTTCTATGGTAATTACAGAGCTACATGTATCATTACGAAAGATGATGATTATCTTTTCTTTTTTACAAGTTTCAGTTCAGATGATTTATAATTTTAGAAAAAAAAGGGAATATTTTGGAGAATTATAAAATTATCAACAGCTAAAACATTTTAAAAGTTCAGTTTTAAATATTTTGAAAAATCAAGAAATTTCAGAAACATACGTTTCTGAAATTCTTGTATTAAAAAACAAAATGGAGTGAAAGAAGCAGAAGATAAATTTTATTAGTAAGGTAAACAAAAAAATTTCAAATTAGGGATTAAATTTGTGTATCTAAGCTTAAAATGGTCTCCTTTATCCAAGTCCTCAAAATTTTATGTTTCATTCACATTGAAAAATTAATATGGGATTGTCTTCGATAATTTTAAAGGATACAAATCAAATTTGGAAGATTTTTATGTGACAAAATACACAAGGTCCAATTTCATTATTATATAATCAACGCTTACTATACTACTAATTTATGTTTGAATAGATTTTCTTGCATAAAATGGGTTCAAAAACGTTGTTGTTGTTGCTAATGCCACCTGTCCGACGTAGTCAGATCAAGGCCCACGAAATTCATCATGGCGTCGGGCGTTTTGTACGCCTGTCGTTAGCCGTAGCTTTGAGACCATGCAGGTGACAGTACGTTTTGGCTTGGTTCCACCCCAATTTTGAGGGAGAACACCATGGGAGTGGTCAGGGGATTCCCACCCCTCTTCCCCTTCCACCAACCACACAAGAGGACTTACGGCTATTTAGAGTACCCCCATGCCGCGAAGGCACTATACATTTACAAACATTCATGTCTTCTCTGGGATTTGAACCCAGGCCCTACGGCACAGCAGCCAGCGTCGCTAACCACTATACAGGATGGGCGACCGTTAAAAACGTTATCCAATGCAATAATGTTAAAAAAGCAGTGTGAAAACAAATTAATGTAAATGTTATAAGTCTTGAATTTCCCATCAATGTCAAGCGTAAAAAAGTGAACTAGCACTTCAAACACTTGCTGTAATAAAAAATACTTGATATTTTTAAGAAAAAAAGAAAATTAAAGAATGTTTCGAAATATATATAATTCTCTTATCTTTTTACTCCAGAAATACTGCAATATGTTTTAAAACTAACAGATGTATAACTTTTAAAACAATGTGTGAAATTAATAAACTACAAAAGTACTGAAATTTTTCATATTTACTTTATATTTTATATAATACAATATAATTTTTTAAACTTACTTGATCTCTAAAATTCACACCAGCAATACAAAATAGCACTCGATCTTGTTCTTCCATTTTTCCCATTCTATTCTGAATATGTGGAAATCTAATATGTCATTAAGGAGGAAAATGTTCACATATTTATTTATAATATTTTAAAAGACATTAATTAAAAATCTAATAAACAACAAAGGATACAGAGCCTGAAACCAATAATTTTTCGTGGCACTAACAAAAAAGCAACTAAGACTCCAAATTGCCATTGACAGAGGAGATCTTTGCATGAAATTGGACAAAGATAATAAAACCCATTCATGAATAACTTCTTCTTGTGACTGTTTGTGAAGGTACTGGAAAACCTTAACAAAATATACACATATGAAACAATCATTATAAAAGGAATTTAAAGTAATAAAAGTAATTTATAATATTAACTTAGGTATAATTATACATTCAAATAGATTTAATTTGATTTGATTTTTTTCTTTTTTTATGGCGCAAGGACCAATTTAGATCATAATGCACCAAGAGAGACAATACATTCAAATAGATGGTTTTGTTAGGGGAAAAAATTAAGTAGATTTTTTTTTCATAAATAAAAACTGATAATATAAACATACTAACTAATATAGACATGCACAAAGCTGCCTAAGCTTAGAGGGCAACAGCCCTCATTAGAAAATTTGCCACAGGTTTAATTTCCCCCCCAAAAATGGTGGGTAACTTGCTTCAAAAGGAAATCATGATATGTGAATTGTGGCAACTCAAGTATGTAGCACATAAATTCAAAATATTTGTAGTGCTTGTTTCAGTGATCTCTGACATTATTAAAAAGAGCATGTTTGTACATAATTTTGAACTCTTTTTAGAGATAAATTGGGGAGTAAAAATTATTAAAGTTGCTGTAATCGCAAGTAAACAACTAGTTTTATTTGGGAGGTTCCCTAACATTTTGATCAAGAGACCAGCTAGCAATAACACAGTTGGCCACTTTAAGAAAGACTTTCAAACATTTTTACCATGCATTAACTTAGAAGTAAAGGTGAAGACTTGTATTTCATACATTATAACTCTTGATAACTAAAACTGTCATATTTGGACTAAATTCCTTTTATTTCTGCAAATGTTATTATCTGTTCAGTTACCAGGCACCACTGGTTGAAATGATTCCAGCTACAATCAATCAATAAAAATATACTGATTACCATTCCTTTCAATAGTGCTACTATAACTTTCATCAACAAGATATTCATAGCTTTTAGGAATTACTAATACAACAGAATCTGGTCAAAATGATCTGGACACCCCTTTAAAAATGTCGATCTGGCAGATGACGTTATTTGATGCATAACCGAGAGCTATAGAAGTGTTGGTTGGGATTTTTCAGGTCACATATTTATGTGTTTGCAAGACAATGAAGTTTAGTGTGTGATTTTGATGCTGGCACATTTTAATGGGATGCCATTTTTGTGGGAAATCAGTTTATGAAATTTGGACGTTCTATGAATGCCAAAATCCACTGTAAGCGATGCAATTGTGAAGTGGAAGCATCAAGGCAGGGAAACTGTCGTAAAATGAAGTGGCAGGCAGAAAACAATTAGTGAATGCAGTAGTACAACTTTAAAGAGAGTAGTGAAACAAAATCGCAGGTCCTCGTTGTTTGAAACCATTTAAGAGTTACTAAGTTCATCAGACATTAGAACTAGCAGCCGGACTGTTTACCAAGAGTTAAAAAAACTAAACAAAATCAGGGATTCTATGGTCGTGCAGCCACTCATAAGCCGCACATTACTCTGCAGAATGCAAAGTGTTGATTACAATGGATCATAATCATTGGACTGCCGGATACATGAAAAAAATTCTTTGGAGTGATGAACTTTGCTTTATAGTCTGGCAGTCCGATGGATGTGTCTGGGTTTGGCGGATGTCCGGTGAGCACTTCTTAAGTGACTATATTGTGTCGACTGTAAAGTTTGGTGTTGTCAGCACATGGTGTGCAGTGTTGTTTAAGGTTAGGTCCCTTAGATCCTGTAGTTAGAAACATAAACACTGAGATGTATGTGGACATTCTGGACAATGTTGCTCTCCAAATCCTACAGCAATATTTTAGGGGTGAAGGTCCATTTATCTACCTGCAAGATAATTGCTCTATTCATAAACCGAGGCTTGCACAGCCATTATTTGACAAAAATGGTTTTCAAAAATTGGACTGACATTTTTAGAGCCCTGATCTAAATCCAATAGGGACACCTTTGGGATGAAATAGAAAGTATATTACACACACAGCCAAAATGACCATTCTGATCATTGACACTCACTTCATGCGTGTTGGATGCCTGGAAGTCAATTCCTATGACCACTTATCAAAAACTGGAGGGAAGTTTTCCCAGATGTGAGCAGAATTTCACCGATGGATGTAAATACATATCCCAGGATTCTCTCAGTCCATACTAGTGGGTGACTGGATACTTTTGAACAAATGTATAATAATTGACAAAATATCTTTTTAATTATTTTTTTTTTCAAATTATAAAATATTGTTCATAGAGCACAAGAATCCAATTAAAATTCTTAGATATGTAATAAGAATAATGTTAGAATAAATTAACTTCAATTTTACCTATATTATTTAATTTATTTAATCATAAGCGTCACTACCAGTAAACAATTAAAATTTTTAACACTTTTTTTTCAAATATTTAAACTTTATACAGCATTTTTATATTTTTCCATATATAATGCATAATTGATTTTATTGAAAAATATATTTATTAACCATCATTTCTGTAAGTACAGTCCTGTGAATTCCTAATGTTAATAAACTGTTTCCTTTGCTGGATTCTAGTGTATCAGCATGCATTGTAAGGTAATTTGTCTTGAACTTATTACACATAAGAGTAACATAAGATGTGTGTTCTTATATAATCTATGAATTTTAGTGAAAATATGAATATTTCAGAAAACTTGAAAAGTACAAAAATTCTTCGATTTTTCACAGCAATTATTGAAACAGAATTTGAATGCATGTATAAAAATTATATTTGCAGTTAACACGAAAATTTTCATACCTCAAAAATTACTTTTGCCATAAGCTGTGGATGAGGCTGTTGACTAGATAAAAATTCAGTTATAATTTTATTTAAAATTTCTTGAACAGGGAAAAATTCCATTAGAAAGCCTGGAAGAATTTCACACACTATTTCAGCCTCAAAGGGGTAAGCCTTTTTTATTCTAAAAATGCAAAAGAATCATTATAAAACCCTTATTTAAGTAGTTTATACATTATACAACACATCAAAACGATTTTATCAACATAAAAAGAGAATTTCCTTAAAATGACGAATTTTAAATTTGAAAAGGATGTTTTCCAAACTTTATAATAAAGGCAATGAAATTTGTTCCAGAATACTGATATAACTTTTTATAGTAAAGAACTTCCTTAAATAAATAAAAAAAAAAAACACTTCAGAAAAATACCAGGACAAGCTTGAAAGAGTAAAATACCAAAATTAAGACTAACTACTTTTGTGGTATATAACTTAAATCAGTGGCGTGACAGGCCATGATGTCTAAGGTCTACTGTGCCCATATGAGTATACATGACCTAGGGCCCTGAGGTGCATGAGCAAATGTCCTGATCAGGTGGTCAGTCTGACCCGCACCCCCCCCCCCAGTGGAAAATTACCAAGCAAGCTTGGTACTCATTTATCGAGCGACTGAAGGGATGAAAGGCTGAGTCGACCTTGCTCAGCCTGAGGTTTGAACCTTGGGACCTGTGGTGTGGAAGTGCGATGCACTACCACTCAGCCACTGGGCTTCTTTGTGATATACATCCTTGAATAAACTAATAAGGGTTAGATTTTTTGTGTGACTAATATGTTAATAATTCTTTAGATAGAAAACAATATTTTTTTTGTTCAAAAGGGTTTATTTTCAAAGTTGAACATGGACATAATTTTATGAGATACTTTTAACTATATCAGATTCCCTTAAATTATATATACTAATGCATAAGTAGTTTGCTTTTGTTGTAATTCCACAAAATGTTAACTGGGAATAATGAAATTAATACTACAGAGGCACAATCTTTTACAGGAAAAAAAAGAATAGAAGCCATGTGGTGTGTACTCAGGCAACTTTTATAGGAGGTTTAATTTTAAAAAAACATGTAGGTGTAAGTGACTAGGCATAATCTGTATGCCAAAAAGTAAAAATCTCTTAGTGAATAGAAGAGGTTTAACCCAACCCTTGTACACCACTGATAGGAGCATATAGTATGGAGTGAAGCAGTTTGGCAGGATGACATTGGTGCAAGCAATATCTAGTTAAAAAGGGAGAAGAGCCTATGTCCCTAAGCAAGGAAAACCACCGCTCTTAATTGCAATACATGATATAGTCTGCTCATGCTCAGTAGCAAGTCATCCAATAGTTCTTAAGTAAGAGTTGAATTGACACAAAAAAAATGTATAATGATTTCAGGGAAGGGAAAAATGTCAGATTTAAAAATGAAATGATGGGACGCGAGATAACTTTTCATAATTTTCAGAAATGCCACTTAATATTAACATAAATTTGATGAAATCAGAGAAAAATTGGAGGGAAAAAAAAGGTATAATACAATCATCCTATTTGATTCGCATTGGATGAAAATTTTCATAACGCATAAATGAACAAAATGAAATATGACAAATTAAAGAATTACAAATTTAGAATACACTCCATAATCAGAAATTAGCCTTAATGTTCAAATTTGAAACACATTTCTATATTTTTTAACAAAATTTAATTAGCAATAAATGTAAGATTATTCAACTTGCAATGATAATAAGAGAACCAAAACAACTGAAATTTTTTTTTTTTTAAATTTCATTAAGACAGCTTTCTGATTTCTGAAAACTCATATCAGACACACATTTACATTAGTAACACAGTATATATTTATATATATCACATTTCACAAAAATATTCCTTACCTTCCTTTATAGAAAAATAAAATAAAATTAAAATACAGCTCTGTAAAAACAAAGTAATGCTGCACTCAAACCTGTTTTTGTGCGGTAAATAAAAATTTCAATCAAATTGAACATAATTGACGAAGTTATCAATAAAAAAATCAGTAGGATTGATCGGTCATTTAGTTTTTTCGATTTTTTATGAGTAGTCCATTTCCAAAACTCTCTATTCAACATTTAAAAAGATACAAAATAATTATGTCACATACAAGCTCTCTCTCAGAGAAAGCTCTCTGTTTCAAAGAGAACCCGATCATATGACAGCAGATAAAATCCATGCAGGACTCCAACTCTGTCATAAATTAGAATGTCATTTTCTTGCAATCGATGCCAATTCTGAAAGAACTTCAAAATTCCAAAAGGAGCTTCAGTCGTTCATATCGGGCTACCGGGACATATACAAGCGTCTAGTGAAACAACAGTCGTCGCAAAAACTAATCACTGACTATATGGTACCTGAAAAAAAGTCAACTCTAAAACGAGTGCGAGATAGTATCTTCAAGTGACGAAAGCGATTTTGAACCAGTTTATCACAGGAAAGTTCACGTAAATTGTCAGACTGCGAAGGATAATGTTTATACGTTTTGAAAAGTTTTGTATGTGTAAAATAATCACATAATATGTAAATAAAATATTTAAAAATGTTCGCAAGTGTATTTTTTAAACCAGATTCCAAAACGTTTGGCGAAATTCCAGGTATGTACTAGCTATTTCGTAAGGTTTTGAGTTATTTTAAATGTGAGACTTTTTTTATGCAGTCCCTGTTCACTGCAGAAATTTTTTTTTAATTGTGTTCCGAAAACTATATTTTATAGCTATTTGTGAAGTTTTGTGCAATTTTTTTTATGCGTTTTCTTTTATGCGGTCCCTATCCACCGAACAAAAACAGGTTTAAGTGTACATTACATATAATTTAACTCAGCAGTGCAACAGCCCATGAGGGCCAAGGCCGACTGTGCCCAAATCAGTATAAGTGATCTTGGGCCCTGAGGTGCATGAGCAGATGGTCAGTCCGACGCGAAACCCCCAAGGTTAAATTACCAAGCAAGCTTGGTACTAATTTATCAACCTACTGAAGGGATGAAAGGATGAGTTTACCTTGCCCAGCCCGGAGTTTGAGCCTCGGACCTGAGGTATGGAAGCACGATGTACTACCACTCAGCCACTGGGCTTTCACATCGTTACTAATATTATAAATGCGAAAGTTTGTTTGGATGTTTGTTACTCTTTCATGCAAAAACAACTGAATGGATTTTAATGAAACTCTACAATAATATAGCTTATTCATCAGAATAACACATACACTATAATTTATTTCGATATTACAATTAGTTTAAAAGATATTAATTAAAAACCTTAAAATACGTAATTGTTTTACTCCTGTGTGTTGTTTATTCCGCCGAGCGTCATTTCCCTTTCAGAGTAGTGAAGTTCCGACTTTTTTAAAATTCCAATCTAATTGTTTCTATAAAACTCAGTCAAAAAATGATTACAGAATCAGAAAGATCATTTATTTTGCCACGATACGGTATAATGTTTTTTTAGAAAATAATATTTGTATTTTTTTACGATATTTTTTTTAAAAATGAGTCAAAATCGATGCGTTTTTATGATAATGATTTCTAAATCGTTCCGTATAAATTTATTTTCGCGTTAATGAATTGATATACTACACTAAAAAAGTTCATACTTTTCTCTAGAAGAATCAGTCATTTAAAAATTAAAATAGCAAAAACTTTTTTTACGAATTTTCAAAATTTTAATTAAGCATTTAATAATTTCGTCATTTATTAAGATAATCGCGCGAACCTTTTTTCCCCATGTGTAGACAACTATTATCCGTAATCTATACAAAGATTGAAAAAATTGCTTAAATATCACGGATTTTAAAAATATATATGTAGTATTTTTATTACATTTTTTTGTTCAAAAATTACCGTTGTTTGCAATTGATGAGTGAAATTTCGAAACTTCAACTTAAAAATTAAGCCCTCATAAGTAATGAAAACTTTAAACATTTACAAGATTTTGAGTGCTTTGTGCATGCGCGAGAGAATCAGTGAAGGTCACTCTGTTCATGGTTCTGTTTAGAAATGGGAAGGGAGGGGGTAGATTTGAGTGATAAAAGATTACAGGAATTTCCCTGTTTTATGCTCTCTCATCACTTAAGTTACTTGCTAAGAGCTGAAGAGAATTCCTTTAAAATAGTAATGAAATTTTGTAATTTGAAAATTTCTCTTTTTTTATATTTTTATACATAAAACTATTCTTTAAAAAAGAAATGTACATTTTTCTTTATGGGGGCTGAAAAAAATTTAACGAAAAAAATTACCAAAATTGTTAGTAATAATTAATTTATTTATCATAATTACATTCTTTATTTAATTTCACTGTTTTTGAATACATTCTTTGTTTAATCACATTCTATATGTAGTTATATTTAATGTCTGGCGGATTAGCAATCAATTACTTGGAAAAATATTCAGTTGTAGCCGTGGCAAAACTTTACATTTTATTTCCTGTGTTTTTGAAATTTTGTCTTTTCAATCTCTGTGCTTCAGAACTATTGAGGAGGAACTATTTGGAACTTTTTTCAAGTTGTATGTTTTTGAAATTGCTTATTTTACTATTATATATATTTTAATTAATTCTTTCCAATATTATAAGCACGAAAGTTAGTATGTATGGATGTTTGTTACACTTTCATGCAAAAACAACTGATTGGATTTCAATGAAACTTTACAATAATATAGCTTATCCATCAGAATAACACATAGACTATAATTTAAAACGATGTTGTGTGAAGTGTCCAAAACATAACGATGAATGTCAAATAAGTGGGAAAAAATTCTGCCATCTGCAAGCTATTCAGGCGTGCGCTGCAAAAACCCTTAGAGTTACACGTATATAATCAGGTATACAAAAAGGCCCGCAACAGCATATATCTTTTATGTGTAAGCCATTATCGCCAAAATGTGAACCATAAATACAATAAAAATGGATAATTTATTTCTATGTACGTTTGGTAGTAACAAATTGATCCTTATATCAAAATGAATACTTTTATCACTTCTGGTATTTAAAGTAGATAAACTTTGTCTTTCACACTACATCATTCTGAGCTATGGTCCAAATTTCAAGTCTCTAGCTCATCGGGAAGTCAGCTTAAAATCAGTTACAAAATTCCACCCGGACAGACATACAAGAAAGCGAGTTAGTAAAAACATGGTAATATTAAGTGTCAATCATATCATCACCTTTTAAATGTATTGCTATAATTTTAATTCGTATAATCACTTCTAAATGTGTATTGCTTTATAAAAATAAAAAATATTCAGCAGTAAAAACATAAATTTCTTTTTCCACGTGCACAAGTCTTTTTTTTAAAATTCCATTTTCAGAAAAATGTTTATATTATGGTAAGAATTTGCTGATGCATTCACCCTCTCTTTCCTCACATAAAGAGTGGCCGCGGTAGCCGAGTGGTCTAGGCATTGGATTGTAGCTAGCATGTCATGCCTTCGATCCCAGTACCACTGAAGACTCGCCGTGTAGGGAAGCAATGCACGTTAAATCTGTCGAGAGTTCAAACGTCCTCCCGTTGGTGTGGTAGTTAGGAGAGGGGGTGCCAGCTCAGGTGTCGTCTGCGTCACTTGACCATGGTTCAAAATTACGCGGACCGTCCCCAAAAGCCCTCGTGTAGCTGAACAGTGGGACGTTAATATTCATTCACTCACCCTCACATAAAGAACACTTCTTTTTTGTTTGTTTTATTTGTATTAACCATAAGTGTATTCGTTTTTAGGGTTACACTTCAATCTTTTAGTCACCAAATTTGGAATTAGTCACCAAATCTGAAAATGATATAATATTTCAATTTTAACATACAACAGAAAGTAATATTAAAGCATTACATATCTTGATATAAATTTACACTATTTTAAGTGTTCATTACAAAATTAGTAACAAAGTGCTACCTACTTTTGCTGAGCAGAGATCAGCTGAGGAAAGTGTTTTCAAAAATCGCCCCACAAGTGTTACGAGGCATTATAAATAAAAAAAAACCCTTTTATCAGCTATTAGATCTACAGATTTAAAATTTATCAAATATGGTTTTTTTTTCCCGTTCACCTGAGATGTGCAAAAAGTTTTTTTTTTTTAAATTTGCAATTCACATAAAATTAACTCATTAAAAACTTCTTTAGCCTTCAATTTGTATTGTTTCACTTTTCAATTCACCTGTGTGAAGAAAGGGTATACCAGCTAGTATATAATAGTTATTTTTTGACTACTTAGCGTTTTTGTTGTAATACACAATGGAATAAAAAACTTAACTGTAAAGAAGATGATACACTTACCGATCAAATAATGTAGTTACACGTTCCATTGCAACTAATAAAAATTCACTATCCATCTGTTTTCCACTTGTGTGATTTTTATCAGGTGGCTTAGAAACATCAGGAACTAATTCATTAGACCACATATTTGTACTCTTCCCTTAAAATAAATCAATTGCGTAAACATTACTGAAGGATTTAAATTTCAAAAAATATAAATTTATTGAAGTATATTTTCAAAGTTTTCATTTGCATTCAAAATGTTTCTCATTTAGATTCGATAATTTAATACTTGGTTCATTATTTTTAAATCATATTTAATACTTTACTCGGCTCCACTTTTTACAACAAAGCACTTAACATTGTATTATAAATTTTCTCCAAGTTTAATTTGATGTTACAATAATATTTCTAAGAAAAGTATAGAGCACCTACACTGATAAAACTTTAAAAAAAAACTTTTAACTCAATTTATTTTTTAAATCATGGAATAACCTTTACTTTAATAAAATGAAAGGCTTTGTACATAATGTAGCTGTGGCTTTCAACTGTATATTTATAATTCTTTTAGCAAAAATAACTAAAATTTATTGTACTCCTATGTATCTTTCTAAAAATGGAGAATGAATTTTAAAGCAAATTACAGATAAAATCAGTTAAAAATTTCTGAAAACGCTTTACATATTTGCAAAGAAGATTTTCCACAATTTAATCAAACAATAATGAAGAATATTCATATATCATATCAAGTTGTTGAAATCAAATATGCGTAATATTTAAATCGTAAGTATTGTAGTAATAATAAACCCAAAACTGAGAAATATATGAAAGATTCTGGGATGGACACAATTCCTTGCGAATCCACTTTTAAAGTTGCTAATTTCATTTAAAAATATTTATTTACTGCTGACAATGAGACATCAATTCTTAACTTTAATTAACAAAAAATACAAGAGTGAAATGATTAAAAGCTGGCATAGTAATGGGTGATATATGTTGGGTCAATCGATGAGCGATATATTAAGACGGATGAGCTAAAACAGCAGGGCAGCCAGATGAGCAATGAAGAATTGTTGACTGTTGAATGCCTCATAGTCTCGTATCATCCTTTTGGAGCTTGGCCACAAGCAAATCTTGAAAGACAAAGGATGAGAGCAGTTTTAAAAACTTCAGAAGGGTGGCAGTTGCTGTTGAGTGTATTGGCAATGAGTATTGTTGGCACAATCGTGATAAACATGAAAAGATAATGCTGTGCAATTCGTTTTTCCTTGTCTGGCATTCAAAGCACCATTACAGTTGCAAATGCCTGTGATTTAGAGTTAAAGGTAACCCTGGCAATCACAGCCTTGATGAAATTCGCTTTTGCATCAGATGATGTTGAATGGAAAAGGCTGACACAAAGTAACGGATAGAGCTTAAATCATTCCCTCGGTGTAGCAACGTGATCCTTCATTTATATGTGTACAACATACTAGTTCTCATACTCCAAGGTAAGCCGGATCCAAAGCAATTTTTCCAATTTGTCGATGCATTCCTCTTCAGCCCACCAATTCCATATTGCCATCACTGTGGCTTGATTTTATTTTACACGAGCAACGATTCTTTGGAAGGATAATCTATGATCTCTAGAAGCTACAATTTTCCTATGTCAAACTCAGAAACATTTTTAACTGACTTCTATAATTTTTTAAGTGATATACTCAATCTTATGATATAAAAAATTAGAGAGGAAAATTTTAACTTTCATGAACACTTCCTTAATGATGTTGCATTTTTAATGGCCAGGACTTTATATAGATAACAGTGAAACTTTATTTTCGAATTATAGATCTTTTATTTATCGCAATTTATGTGAATGCATTTAAACGAAAAATGTTCATTCCCTTTTTTTAAATACATACTAAAACTGTTACTTATAAACTATGTAGTAGAATGCAAAATAAATTCAAACTACTTAAAACCTTAAAGTTTTACACTTTTTCATTTTTATACTTTATTGAAGTTTCTCCTCTTTATACTGAATACCCATTATCAGTGATTATACATGTTATTATTTCTTTGGATTCAAAGTACAAGTACTATATAGAAATAGATGTAATTATGGAAATTTCAATGACAAGGAATGATCGTTAAATAAATGTATCCATGGATACAGAGGCGAATTAAGTTAGCTGGAGGCCCCTGGAGGTTAAAGTTTTGAGGTCTATGGGCTCAAGAGAGAGTCAAAAAAACTAAAATATGAAGGAATGGAACTTTTCTGCAGTTTCATGGACATATGTAAGGGTATTGGAAATTCAACATATGGAAAAACTATGAAAAAACATTCATATTGCTGCATCTTTGGTCTTTGAAACATTATCATTTGCTGTCACACAAGAAAAACCGATTAACGAAAACCACAGGATGAATTGACAGATGATGGCACTTAGAAGAAAAGAGGCTTTTCATCTATATTTAATGCTTCTACGTTGATTGGAAAGTACACCAGGAAAGTTTGATGCCATGGTTATGAGCAGTTTTTGTGCTGAATGTAATCATTGAAAAAATAAAAGAAAAACGGATTCTTTGGGGTACTGAATGTGGTATGAAACTCATGTAGATGAATGCACCATAACTATTCAGGAAGCCCTGATAAAATGAAAATAAGTGCCATTATGCAAATGTTTGCAAGATTCATGGATAAACATAGCAAAAAGTATCTTATGTACATTAGTAATGGTGACTGTAAAACTTTTAAGGAGATCAAAAGAATGTGTGGACACGGCTCCGTGGTGTTAAAAAAGATAATACTAATAAAGGAATTGGTGGAAAAGGTGCAGGTTTAATTTGTGGCAAAGTTATTCAATAAATGACAAAGTTCTACGGGTTAGCTACTCGACGACATCCTGATTCGCTTGAAGAAATGAAAAATGAAACTTGGGCTACTTATTATCACAAATGTTCTTCCAGATGCAATTCCTCAGCATCAATATTGTCCAAAAGGCAAAGACAGTAGGTGTAAATAGCGCAAGCTAAGGGTGAGCTCGACTGATTCCATCACGACAAACCATCTCTAATACCTCAAGCCCAAGAAGTTATTTAAACCTGTTTATGATGATTTGTCAAGAGACGAATTACTAATTCGTCGTTTAAGAGCAGAGACGCAAAACAATAACGAATCTATAAATTCATTGATTTGAACTTTTGATCCAAAGCATCTACACCCTGGCCCCAAGATCGTGAAATTGCAACATACTTATCTGTCATAATCTTTAACAAAGATTTTGTAGGAGTATTAAAAGTAATGACGACTATGGGATGCCCCATTAGCCACGAAGCACATACTTATGTACAGAAACGTGATGAAACGCGCATCTCGCGCTCTGAGCGGCGTACAAGTGCTGCGTTAAACAAGAAAGAATTGATACAAGAGCTGAACAATCTGCTTTGAAAGAATTCCAAGAGAAGGAGGAAGGAGTACTCTAAGGACCTTCACCGCCAATTGAGGGTAAATTAACATTTTCGTTGTTTTAATAGGACTTAAAACTTTAAACGCGTTTTTCAAACTTTCCTCCATCATATCTCAAGAAATGTTTGACCGAATGATTTCAAACTTACAGGGTAGACTCAGCCCATACATACGCAACCAAATGGACTACAATCATTCAACAAAATTTAAAATATTTCTATTTTTTATAACAAAAAACCCATGAAATTCGAAACTTTTTTTCAGAGGTCTACAAAAAAATCCAATTTTTGATATTTTCAATTGAGTATAGCTCATTCTGTGCATTGAAGCTTATAGATTAAAACGAGATAAATTGTTTTTAAATTTCAGATAAACCAATCAGCTGGAATCGTGGAGGAAGCGAGCATCCATTTTTTCGAGGTGCGTGTGTTCAGACTGCTGCAACTCATGTTCTAATGCAGGGGTGGCCAACCCGCGGCACGGTGGAGTTGTAACGATGGCACGCGAAGACTTAATAAAAATTTGAAAAAATAATAATAATAAATAACAATTTTTGTTTTACAATTTTATTGAGATGGAATTATTTTAGACAAAAAAAATCTCAAAATTTATTTTAAATAAACTTAATTGAGATTCAGTAGAAATTCACCGTGTAGAGAATGCACCTGCATTGTTGTGCGAGTTGGATTTAAAAAGCTTTTTCGTCTCACAAGATTTTGGAATGTGAGGGGAGTGTAATTAAAAATATCTGGAAGATGGCACTGAACTGTCCAGTGAGTACTTGCTATTCTAGAATGAAGGCTATATGATTTAGCTTTTTTTTACTGATATTAAGGGACATTAAAATAATTTAAATTTAAGATTTCAGAGAAAAGATTATTGGTCAAATGACTTCTTTTGTGGACAAACTTTTGCTCTTTTGTCTTGATTTTGGAGGGGGGGGGAGGGAATTAACATATTTTACATTAATACAGAAACTAACTGCCAAAGTTAATAGTGCTCTCCGAGCTGTCATAGATTTAAAAATTTAGTATCCATTTTTGTACGATTCTTTGAGTGACAGGTTAAAGATTTTTCAGACAAAAAAATGTAGATTTTTTCACAAATCCTTTTTGGTCTTTGCGTAAAAGTTATATAATAAGCCTATAAGTAAAATTCTTTTTTCCTTTTCCTTTGTTCATAAAGTTTAAAGTAGCACCCTTAATTATTTTTTTATCTGAAAGTGGCACTCTTCCTAAAAAGGTTGGCCACCCCTGTTCTATTGGATATTTTTAGTTAAACATTTATATACATACTCTTAAAATACATACAAATAAATGATAAAAAAACTTAAAGTTCTATCTTTTTACTGGTCGTCAAAAAAAAATTCTCTAAAAATGATTAAAAAACAGGCTGTTACATGGGTGAACCCATTTTAATTTATAAAAATAATCATGGTACTAATTAATTAGCTGTACAATATTTTACACTTGGAAACAGTTGGAATAGAGGATTTTTCATAAAAATATTTAATTTCTAAGCCAACGTTTCATCTACTTTACAAAATCTTCATATTTGTTGACCTAGTGCTGTGGATATCAGTCTTCGAAACAGCACATGAAAACATATTTGTAAGATGAAATCTTATTCGGTAAAAGAATCACTTACATTGCCAAATATTAGACATTCAAAATCCTTTTTAGTAACAATTTTATATCGCTTAATCATTTTTTATTACACTTTTTTGACATTAACACTGAACATTCCAAGACTCACATGAAAATAAAAGTAAAAATGTTTACCAAGAAATTGTCACATTATCATTTGTTGGAGGGAAAGTCAACATAATTTGATAAATTGATGAAGAATGTCTGTTTCCATAGTAACATGAATATGACAAATGTCGAATTATGTGAAATAAAAGAAGGGTGTCAAACACATGAGCTGCTAGTGATACTCCGGTTCTCAGTTATCCTACTATGTCCAATGAGAAATATGCTCACTATTTATTATGGTTCATTTTTTTAAGGTGAAAAAACAATGTAACAAAATTACAAATATATTGCTAATTGTAAGAAAAAATATGTTTTTCGAGCTTTTTGCATGAACAATAAATATTTGTAGCAGATGATCACCAAGACCAGAAATCTAAGCACCATTCTGCGTCACTAAACATCATTATTCATTCGTTTAAAAAACAATACATTTTCAGAGGAGCTATAGTTTCCTCATGTTAACTGCCAGCGATGGCGATCCAAACGTATGATTAGTTTTTTGCATTCCAAAAAATTATGTAAGGCTATCTTTTCAGAGACATCGTCGCCTATAAATAATCCACCCGAAGATATGCAAAAGGTTCAAATCATGATTTAAATAAGTAAAAAGTTAGATTCTGGAGCCCAAACGAGTGACCAGCACACATTTATTAAAGACCAAAGCAAATAATCGATCCAAGAGTAAAGAAAAGGATCGTTCTCGATTACACATACTGGATGGATTAAAATAAATAAAAACATCTTGCATCAGTATCACTAAATTCGCAAGCTCTTTAATAAAGCATTATTTTTAATCGTGAGTTAATAGGCGTAATTAAAGTTATTAAGAAACTATGTATTATTTGAGTGGATTTAGCATCACATCATGACAAATTTATTTGTTTTGATTATAATTAGATAGCATGAAAAGATTTACATAAATATTTATAAATTCATAGTCCCTCCCAACAACGCAGACAATCCTTTAGTTGAAACATTCTCTTAGGGCGATATATTGCAAAGTTGACAATTTTCTTGAGATAGCAATGACCTACAAACTTGCATGCTATTTTAAAAACAATCAGGGAATGCAACATTAATACAATGTACATACAAGAGAAAAATAACTAACATAATCTTTTTTTGAAACTATCACAACAAATCTTAAATTTTAAAAGAGAAGACAATACTAAATTCAAAAGTTCTTAAATTTACCTATATACATGCATGATAAAAAGAATCCTAATGCAGCCATTGAGAAAACAGGTGTTCCTGAACGAATTCTGAAAAATAAAGCATATTACATAAACATGATAAAGTAAAATCATACTTTAGAATCATCTTTTCAAAATGATACTAAATTCTACAATTCATTACATATTTTCAATATATATATATATAAACTATTAATATTAGTGAGGCTAATTTTTTTTGTCTATCTGTCTAATTGCTTTGTTATCAGAAAAAAAGGAGAGGGGAAAAACAAGACTATTTTGAGGAACAAAGGGAAGAATCTTCCAGCACCTAAGTTATTAAAAAAAGCTAGCATAGTTTATTCAGCTACTAGGATATTTATAATTTATTCAATACAAAATTTAATGGATTTTGAGAGATGTACGAAGTTATATTTCTTTCTAAATTTGATTTTATGTATATTTCTTAAGACATAATTGAAAAACAGAAATGAAAAGGATAGGGGTTAGAGTAGAGTTGAATAGGTGAGCTCTAAAAAGAATGACTGAATTAGTTAGTTTATTTTGGCCAACCTTTTTGTGTAGCGTACTACAATCTGATTTTAAAAAATTATGCATGCCACTTCCAACTTTTCAACCAAACTAAAAAACTATAAAAAAGTGAAAAATTTTATTATAGGCTTATTATGTGTTATTTTCTCTAAAAAGATATTTTAAAATGCAAGTTCCATATAGTGAAAATGTAAAAAAAAAAATGTAACAAATAAAACAAAAGTAGAAACTTATATTTTATTGTTGATAAATTTTTACAGGATCAGTCAGTTAGCTTAGGTACAAAGTAAAAATAAGCAACTTGATACATTTAATTTTAAATCATTATTAAGCAGTCAGTACTTTATTAATGTGGCTTTTGAATTTGCAAGTTTTTTACTGAATCATCTATATTTGGAATAGTTCTTGAAGATGCTAACAAAATTAGGGGTTTTAGGTGCATATCAGTTTATTTTGAGCGATACTTTGATTTAATTACGTTCATAACAGAAAACATTTCTTCACAAACATATGTTGATCCAAACCTAGAACAATATCTTACCACTAAATCATGTAAATTTGAAAAATTGCATGGTGGCACAAATTTCCAAAATTCGATGTAATTCGGGTCAATTGCAGTCAAAATAATTTTCTAAAATTTGCTTTTCAGAATTATATGGGGCTGTAGGTCAATAATTTCAATTTATACCTGAGGTGGGTAACAATTAATGTCTTGAAGAGAAATCGAAAAAGGATTAGTGAAAAGTTCAATATTTTTTATCATCATTAAAATCCTCAAGCTTGGCACTGAAAGAATCCTGAAAAATGGATATTAAATTTTTAAATCTATCATAGTTCGGAACATTAACTTTGACAGATAATTCCTGCAAGTGTGAATGGTAAATGAGTTAATTTTCTCTCTCCAAAATCCAGACAAAAAGCAGTTTGTTCACAAATGAAGATATATGACCAACTAGGGTAGGAAAAATACAATTTTTTCCTGTAATCTTAAATTTAAATTGTTTAAATTTTCCATTATATCGGCAAGAAAAGCTAAATCCAAGAGTCAATTTTCACTCCTGAGGAGCGAGCATTCACTGGGCAGTTCATCGTTTTCTTACAGATATTCTAAATCACATTCCCTCAAACTCCAAAACTCGCAAATGAACTTCCTTTGGAAAGCCAGCGCACACTACAATGAAGGAGTAACTCGCCGTTTTCCTTCATTTCTTTGGGGAAAGGCGTACGAAATCTTTGTCGATTCAGAGCACGAGTTCGTATTTTGTTGATACAGTGCACCACGGGGACCGAAAGACAAGTTTAAGTCCTTGCCACAAAGAGCTTCTTGATGAATAATACAATGATACTTGAAAACTTTTCTTCCCAAATAATTTTCAAGCAGTGTAACAAAACCTTTTATTCTACCAACCATGCAAGGCACTCCATCTATGCCAACACTGTCTAATTTTGTCCATTCTATTTTGTTAACTTCAATTACATTTTTAAGTTCCTTAAAAATGTCTTCACCTGTAGTTAAAACTAGTTGCCGCAAATCAAGAAGTTCTTCCTCAGTATCCAAATTATTGTTCGTGTAAGACACAAAGATGCTGAACTGTGCATTGTCTGTGATATCACAGCTTTCACCCAAAGTTAATGAAAAATATTTGCAATTTTGAATTTTGCAAAATTGCAGAGACAATTTGCATTCCATCATCCTGGCCCATGTCATCTATACGATACATGACGGTATCTCTAGACAAAGCTACTGTGATATAGTCACAAAGGAGGAATCGTCCCTATTCATGATTCATGCCACAGCTGGAGAGCAGGTGGCTTTGGAGTCATTGCGCTTTGTCGGACATCTGGACTGTTGGCACCGGTGTAACTGGTAAAACCTATGGGCTGGGCATCACTGCATTATTTTTCGTCCATAGGCAGTGATTGTCCGTCTTGAAAGGCTGGCGCCTCGGCAGACGACGGCAGGTGGCATCAAAAGAGGAAAAGGCGGCGAGATGGTTCGAGAACCAGATGTCAGCCAAGCCCTTGTCACCGGAAACTTTTGAGAGGGACCCGAGCCTTTGTTATCCCTGCACTAATGGCGGACTAGTGAGACCGAGGTACAGGGTGCAAAACCTTGAGGCCTGCAAATGGGGGTTGATGAGGGGCGTGGAGTGGACCCGCCCCTGGAGTTTAAAAGGGTCGACCCAGCGAAAGAGAGGATCGACTCCCGAGATGAACGCCGAGATCGACTCCTGAGACAGTATCCGACGGACGAATGAAGAAGCGCGAGATCGACTCTCTTGATAAGACTCCTGAGACAGGATCCGACGGACGAATAAAGAAAAGCGATCGACTCCCGAGATGGACCCCTGAGACAGGAAGCGCGAAGCGAGTGACCGCCGGTAGAGAAATTCGCCCATCTAATTTTCGTATTCCGTATCTTGAAGACCTGATGCCCGGAGGAGAAGCGGGAGTGTACACCGATGCAACTGAATGGCTAAAAAGAACTAGCACCTGAAAGTGACTTTTTCTCTTCCCAGTGATCTTCTAAATATTGAAAATCAAATAAAGCATTTTAGCTCAGAAAAAAGTATTTTTAATGATTAGCTTGGCGTCACAATTCGCTACCCAGTTCCGCGACGCCACACTACTTTATTAACCATATTTTTGACATTTAGAAAACGGACATTTTGGGCGAAAATTAAAAGGCTACTTTTTATTATCTCCTCTCTGTCAAAATATGGTTTTTTCTTGCTGGCTAACAACAAAGAAAGTTCATAAGAAACTTTCAACATGGTTTCCATTTCGTCATTTTTCTTCAGGAACAAAGATTGTTGGCCGGCAAAAGATTTCTTTTTTTATTGATAAATTCCGTTTGCAAATTTGATCCAACAGGATATTTGATGTTGAAATCACTATGCAGTTGTTTGAAATGATGGTGCAAGTTAAATTTTTTGGAATTGCTATACAAATTCCATATATCAAACAAACAAGCTTGGAAGCATTTTGATGTGTAAACAAGTATTGTTCTTCCCAGACAATTTTAAAAATAAGGTGCTGCTATATCCTCTTCATAATTTCTTTCTGACGTCGAAAGTTTACTCATAAACATATTGAAAATAATAAAAAAAAAAATTAAACAACTACGCTCAAAGCTAAAATCTAAAAACAATTTTAGAATCGGGAAAGAAAAAAAAAATTAACGTTTTGCTAAACAGAGTTTAAAATCATCCGAGTCTGACAGCTAGAAACAATTTTCCGATGTTACGCTACAAATTTTCTAGGCTCCAAATCCAGCATTCCTATTAGTCATAGATGCAAGTTCTCACTCCCTCTGCTTTATAAAGCAGCTATTTTGTGCAGATTAATTCTACTGTATCAACAACTGCTCTCCTAATATATTGGATAATTACTTCTTGACATTACAGAAATCGTAAATAGCCAACACCTTCGGAAAAACATTTTTATCTGACATCACGCTGATAGCCAATAGCTATAAACACTACATTTCAGCACTGCAAGAGAAAGCTGAAATTCGAGTGGAAATTCAAGGTGTTAAAAATTAACCTCCACCGAGAGAGGGTGACTTTTTGGGCAGATTCGACCATGTGAGAGAGAGAATTTATTTGTTTTTAGTTTCACGTTACTCAACAACATTTTTCTCGGAATGTTACAATGCTGTGGAATTGTAAGCTTTGGAGCATGTGCTTATTTTTAGAGCTACACTGAAGAAACAAATCTCGCTTAGCGCCTTTAAACTCTCATGCTGAAAATTTCTGTTTTTTACATATTCTTTTCATGATAATTTTCTATTGTAATTAAATTAATTCAGTAATATTTTTATAACATTTTTGTAATTTTTCAATAAATCTTCGCATGCCACAGTTACAATTCCCACGTGCCACAATGTGGCACGCGTGCTGCGGGTTGGCCACCCCTGGTTTATAATAATGTAATTGATGGGAGCAAGAATACTTCTACAAAAATAATTAATTTAAACATTACTCTGAAAAATATTAGAAAGCTGATACTGAACTAATTTTCAAGTTCAAAGTAATTTTTAACTTCGTTTCTTGGAACATTAACATCGTACTCCCTTGTATTTGCAGACTTGGAACAATAATCAAATATTCAAGAAACACAACCCTGTTAGCTTGGCAGAAACTCAGGACCTGATCTCTCAAGTGGTTGCACCTTCATCTTTAAGATCCTTTATTGATCCCTCAGTGGAACTACTAAGAGTTTTCTTTCACTTAGATCTAAAAACCAAAGCAAACAAGCAAACTTACCATGAAAACAATCTTAGATAGCTGGCATCTAGAAATTATTAGTTGCATTTCTAAAGATGCATAGCAGATCTATATCTACGGTAGTCGCACAGACGATCATACTGGCAGCAGTAATTTTAATAGGACCCCCCCCCCCCACACACACTTTGAGACTACACTAAAGCAGCGCAACTCTGACACTTGCTCTGTATTCAAGAGCGATTAAATTGCGATTAATGTGGGGCTTGATGCTATAATGTCTTACGATTGTGATTTTGGGAGCTATGGATTGTATCAGGCAGCCAAAGTGCACTACAACATTTTAGTAACTGGTCCTCTGCAAATGATGAAACCAGCGCATCTATTCTGCTCAAACCGAGGAAGATCTCTCAGACCCATGAAGTCCACCTCCAATGGATCCCATTACATGTTGACATTAGTGGTAATAAAGTTGTTGATAGACTGGCCAAAGAGGGCAGAGAGAATGAAACGGTCAATGGCTCTTCGCTTATAAAAAATATACTTAATGTAAGATCTAAACTCAATTTAATATGGCGTATTCCACCTACACAACAATGGTACACAGAAACATCCCCTGGATCACTGCTGTAAATAAATGTGACCGTTACTATATTAGACTGCTGTGGTTGGACTAACAAGCTGTCACCTTAAATTTTTTTGCTTTGTTTGTGGTAGAAAAATCCACGCCACTTCTAAAAAATGCTGTGGCCATTCAGCTTCACCTGATCACATTCTGGATTGCATCAGACTTTCTAACGGGGCTTAGGATCTCATCCCCTTATTATTATAGATTTTTTGGCAGTCAACAAACTTCTGGAAATGATCTAACATATGTCAGATCATTCAAGGATAAACAGTAACAACTAAACTAATTCAGACATTTGTGAGATTATCAGTATTAGAAAGCACAGAATATTTTCTTTTCTTGAAATATTTCTGAAATAAGCTTCACTCAGTAAGGATGGAAGAAAATAGGTTGGGACCTGATTTCTCAGCAAAAACTAAAACCTCTTTTATTTTCCAATTGTACATATTTTGCATTTGGTAAAATGTACAATGTACTGGAGAGAAAAAAACTTTTTAAATAATTTTTTTCTCAGATAAAATTCATATCACTACTATAGATTTAAAAGAAAATAAATTTTGGTGTTTATGGATTATCTAATTGATTTCGATAACATAAATTAAAAGCATAAAACACTTCAAATAAAAACATAAAACAGTTAAAAACATAAAACAGTTAAGATTATAGTTCTATTAATCTACAGTTCTATTCTATAGTTTACATTAGCAAGCTAGCAGTCACAATTCACTTAATATTATAACCTTTGAACTAACATAACCTATCCTTTAACTGCATTAAAATAATTATCATAAATTTTCCAAAAGTAAATTTTATTTAATCTATAGCGTATTTCATACAAAAAACCAAGCTAAGTTATACAATAAATTAAATTGTAAATGTAAAATCACTTGATACTTTTTACAAATAATCGCATATCATTATTTCCTAAGAGTTACGATACTTGAAAATATCAATGCCATTATCTTTCATACATCATTTAATGTTTCGAGATGAACTCTGACTTACTACAGAAAAAGTACACATTTCTTTACTTTTACAACAGCATGGAGATTAGCTTACCTCATACATATATATATGAGGTATACTATATATATCATAAATCTATTTATAACATAAGATTTATGATAAAAGATACTTTTAATTTTAACTATATTAATCATAATATATTACTTAGTGATAAATCAAATATTTTAAATCACAAAAATTTTATTAGTCATTGTATTGAACACAGATACCCTATTAATTTTCTTAACAATTACATTTTTAAAGGGTTTAAAGTTAAATGACAAATTTTAATAATATTTACATAAGGTTTCAATTTTTTTCATCTTTAAAGGTTTTTATCTCTAATATTATTCAGTCCTCTTATTAATTTTCACTTAACAGTTACTCAATTATCTACATACAGTCACACGATGGTGCTACATGTTTAATAATATTAAATATATTTTATATTACAGTTGCTATGTATGATTGGGGGTCCTCTTCATTCCAACACATTTCCTATCAATATTTTAGGTTTTTAAGCATATATATAGACTTTTTTTATATTTCATATTCTTTTTGAATATTTTTACTTTTATGTGATGCTACTCCTTGGTTCGTTTCGTATTGGCAAGAAATATTAACATAGACATGTGTTGACATGGTAAGTTAATTTTTCTTAACAATACTTTATACAAATATCATACAAGTTTTTTAATTTGTAATGGTATTGACCCTCTGATTATCATATAAATAATTAACTGCAGCTTGCCCACCTAACGGGATATTATCGTGACTTTTATCTTCTAAAAGTTAAAACCCCAGCGAATTTAAAGAAATGTTACACAAGACATCCTAATACCATTTCTTTCCATCAATCACAAAGTCCGTCCACGGAAGTCAGCTGAATTTTGGAACCATGTTGCAGCTTGATATAAAAGCTCCCGTTTCCATGAAAAATTCGCACGCTTCTTGCCCTTGTCATGTAAACGCTGCTCTTTGTATTTGTAAATGTCTGCTGCTGCTTTGTATGTGTTTGTCGTTTAAAACTTAAATATCGACATGTAAAATAAAAATGGAATATCTATCTACTAGAACATGCCTTACAATTCAAGATTTCTAAATATTATAAATAATCAAGTCTTACCTTCTCATCGGTCATATATATATATATATATAATTAGTATCTACTCAAAATTCGAATCTTTATTTATAATATCTAATTCATAAATCCGAATACTCTATTTTCAAATGCGGCTCAATTTATTCTTTTCTTAAGCATTAAAAACATTATGTTGGGAGATTTATAAGTGATTCTTTAGACCTTGAATTTTTGATAGCTTTTTTGGTGTTTTTGAGTAATAGAACAATCATTAACAGGTTACATATGTCTTATTAGCCAGGTTTCAATGTTCTCTAAACTATGATGTTATTTCTATAAATAACTTTTATTTCCCTTAGCTTGAACATGTGACTGTATTTTTTATTTTTCATTCTTTTCTGTTCATTTCTGTACATAAAAACCCAATATCTGAATAATTCCTTCTCTTGTGTTTTGGCACTTGTACAGGGATTATGCTCAAATAACTCTCCTGATGTTCAACAAAAATAAATGATGTGATCAATATTAAGAATCTCTCTTTTTCTACCACAATCAGAATATGACAAAAGATTCTCATCTTCACTTCAATATCTTAGTTTTAATGCCACAACTAAAATTTGAACAATTTCTTGGCAATTTATTCCATGTATATAAATAAAATCCCACTATCTTAAGAGTAAATTTTATTTTAGATACTACCAAAGTGTGTGACAAGGAAAAGGTTTGAGAACTGCCACATTAAAATGTTTCATATTAATTTCTTACACTCTAAGAATTAGAAAATATTGACTGCTTACCTATCAACAGTTAGTTTAAGAAGAACATTTGCTTCTTTTCCAGTTAAAATTTCAGCAACAAGTAAACGTTCTAATCCATGAAGCACAGTTAAGTACACAGCACTGGAGACACAGTCTTCACTACTTCCACACACATTTAAGCAAATCTTGAAAATATAATCAAGGAGGAAAAATTATGAAGTGAAATAAACATGGTTTTGTGTAACAAAAATTGGAAACAAAGTAACCATTTCAACATTTAAATACAGATATTATTATTACAATAGAGTAATCTAATCTCCTTAAATATTACATTTAAAGAGCAAATAAAGCAATTAATACAATAATAGCAAAATTAGCACCTGGTAAATTTTTTGAGAAAATTCTTCTTCTGAAATTTCTTCTTGATAATTCTCCATTATATAAAATGTTACTGCCCAAAGGATTAGAATGTGATCTTCATTATCACTGCATAACTTAGAGCTGGGGGAAGAAAATGTTCATATTTTTAAGTTAAAGCAGTAATTTTCTGCTTGCATAGAAAAAAATTGGTTTTCTTATATTTTATAACATACCAATCTGTTGTATCAAGGTGTTTCAAAATGTATTCTGTAGCTGTAGGTAATAAAGGAAAATATTCATCACCGTTGCCCTGCTCAAGTAGATAGAGAAGACCATGAAGACTAGAAATTTTTGTTGGGAGATACGTACTTTTCAAACTGAGTTCAAGTAGTTTTTTAAGTTTATCTAAAATATCTTGCTCCTATAAAAAAGATTATTCTAAATAAACATGAATGAAATAAGAATAAAAATATAGGAAACAGTAATGTGTAGAAATTGTAAAATTATGAAGAGAAATACCAACGAAACAGAAACCTAAATTTTAAATAAGTCATTCATGAGAATATTTCTAAACTGTTAAGTACAAAATAAATGTTTCGTTTTGAAATAGCATTAAAGAAATTTCAAATTTATGTTTCATGTAATTTACATTAAAATAATATATAAGATTTTTAACTAAAGCCAAAATAATTTTAATTTTAAAATTTTGTCCTTTTTTTTACTGTTTCCAAATAGCTCAATTACATTATATACATAACAAAAATTTCAGATGGGAATTCTAGCATTACATGAAGTTTAGAGCGACTGTGGCAATATCTTAAATGATGTGTTATTAACCCATTTGTAGCAAATTTTAGTACTAAATATGAATGAAAAATTTCGCAGCAAGTATAATAGAAACAAAATTTAGGTAAAAATTTGAAATCATTCAATTTCTATAAAATTAATTACATTTTTTTTACCAATAGATAAAATCATCTCAAGTGATCAAATACTTTTATAAAATACTTTCTTCTTCTCAGCTTTTATAATTTTTTAAGTAAGTGCTCATAAAAAAAGCTTATGTTTCAAACTTTATTTAGCGGATTTTTTAAAAAGCGAATATGCAGAAGTCCCATTTTTACATGAAAACTTTTCATTTCTATAATCTAAACATTAATGAACTTTGGTTGTGATTGAACACTGCATTTTAAAGCTAAACAAGAACTACTCGTAGTAGAATTCTTAATTTTTAACTATGTTCAAGGGAAGAGGACATCACCTAAAACTGGCACTCTACTCTTTAAACTTGAAGCACCACAACAATATGAAGATTTTAAGTCAAGATAGATTTAACTGCACATTAGCTCCTGTACACAGCAAGACTAGGGGCACCATGACACAACAGAAACAATGCCAGCATTTTGTATTTATTTATGCAGGCCAGATTCTAGCTCTGAATTTATCTTTGTGCAATTTAATTTCTGGCGGCCCTTCAAATCCATAACACCATTTGTTTTCTAAGCCAGTGTTTTTAAAATTAAAAATTTTCATAATTATTTTAACATCAAAAATAAAGAAAAATAGACTCGCGTATTTAAAGAATAAGTGACAAATTCAATTCATCAATAAAATTCTGAACATTAAGCAAGAATTAATTATAGACCATTTTCTTGGGAAAAGATGTTACTTCAGATTCTTACAAACTGGAGCAAAAGTCTGTTTCTTCACATCACATGAAAGATATTTATTGAAAAATAAAAATATTTGAAAAATAAGTGTTTATTATTAAATTACATGTGAGCAATATTGGTATTAAAATGGGAGTGCTGATACTTTTAGCAAAATTCGCATGCTGAACAATTGCAAAGTTCATTGAAGTTAATAATCCAATGATGATAATAACTGAAATTTGTAGATTCAAAAACAAAATTTGGATGAACTCTTTTGGAATAATTTTAATAAATCAGGGGAGAGGGGGGGGGGAAGACAGTTGAAACTGTTGAATTAAAATTTGGACTTGGAAATATCACAGAGACCATAAAAGCAATACACCCAACTCTTCTTTTTACACAATTTTAAAATAACATAGAGCACAAATTTAATGAAATTTTTTTTACATAAATATTTTTACAATTCATGGTAAAACAAAAAATTTGTGTTCTACCACAAATTCTGAAAAAATTTGGGGACTCGTGCCCTTTAGATGAGGACCATTTAAATGAGTTTATGAAGTTGATACTGGCAAATTTGAAGTTCAGCTATTAACAGCTGATTTAATTCGCTAAGATTTGAAATTTTCTATAAGTATGGAACAACATTTCATTACTTATGATCCTGACATAGAGTGTGCATTAAAATTTCTATGTAATCTTGTGTAACTAGATATTTACAATTATACAATTAACATGAGAAACTAAAAAGACAGCCGCTAATAAGACTTTGTAACAAAAAAATCAACAGATACCATTAATAACTAATAAAATCCTTCATTTGAATCAAAACCCACAGTTGTGCCAGACATATCTGACACATCTATCTACTGCTCATAGCATTTTTGATCCAGTTTATAATAAGCTTGTATGTTTGGTATCAAGTAGAGATGAATATAAATCTTAGTAGTTTTATTCCTAATTTCAATTTGAATTTTTATATGTTGTATGAACTTATAGAGATAAAATATTTTCACTGTACACTAATTTTAATTTCTTTGTAACAAAAATGAATCGCTTTATTTTATAAATATTTAACATGGGTTTTATACTTTTTCTTAAACGGTTTTTTGGGAAAATATTTAAGAGATTTTCATCTTACAAGATTTTTTAAAATTCTGGAACAAATACCCAAACTAACCATACGTCACAAGTATTTTTTTACTCGAATTTTGTACGGTTTTCTAAGGAACGTATCTACCGAGTAAAAAAAGAGTTGGGTGTAGTTTCTTTGGTCTCATGGTGAAATCTTTGTCAAGGAGGATAAGCTTGAGTTGATAGAAGAAATAAAGAGTTATTGGAGCAGTTATTAATGAATAAAGAATACCCCTTTCATTCTGATTGTTGAAGAGCTAACCAAATATTTTAACCAATCATTATAGTACTCAATATTCCAAAAGCTTTGAAATCCTGTAGCCGAAACTTACAGATGGGAATTAGGGAAGCATAAGAACTCAATTTATTTTCTCTTATTTGCACACATTTTATAATCGAAAAGCTTACCAATAATGACCTCATTGGCAGTAGGGGTGATATTAAATACTGAATAAACAGTTATTTAGCCATATTTTTGGTTCTTTAATTATTGAAGTATTAGTGTTTTCCCTCTATCCTATCCTGTTATTCTTATGTCATTATGCACATTCCTTTATGGTGTTACAATTTCACTCATGAAAAGAGTTTTTCTTTCCTATTAATATTTTTGACCTTTGCAGACCTAGTTCATTCCCCAGGAGCTGGTATCACTTTTTAGTGTGGCACCGTATACGCGACACCATTTGCCGCAAGTAATTTTGACACCCAGTCTCCTCCCCAGATGGAGGCACATGAGCTCTGATGATGCGAAATTGAACTTAGGAATTTAATTTTGCCAACAATACCCACGCCAAACGGGAACTTCAAGGGATTTTTTACATGCCGCATAATCATATGACATGGTCGCTGTCAATTTTCTACATCATGAAAATCCACCGACTTGGGACGGGGTTGAACCTGCAACCTTGGGTGAAGAAGACCAGCGACAAACCAACTACACCACCCAGTCGGCACTTATAAAAAGTGTAGAATGCTAAATAGTTACTGAAGTTTAGTTCCCTTCAGATACAAAATCCAATAAAGGAATATTAATGACAATATCTATAAAAATTAAGCAAAACATTTAATGTAAACTAAATTTGTTATACTTGTTTAATTAAAAAAATTTTTAATATCTACCAAATAATTAATAGCTAGCATATAAAGTTTGGATCCATCCCAGAATTAATACTTTCTAAAAAAATCTAACCCTTTATATAAAATACTTTAATAAAAGGGAAAATTTTCCATCATTCTTTAAATAAAACAAAATGAATATTTTTTTAAAGTCCATAAACTTACAATTCCTAAAACAGCAGCAGCTTTGCATATTCCAAAAATCAGATACTGAGCAATTACTTCATCTTCAGCAGGATGAATTCTTTGCACTTCTAAAAATGTATCAAGCATCCATTCAAATTGTGTTTTCTCCATAAATATATCAGATAATGCAACAACCTGGAAATGAATTTTTAGTTAAATACAAAAACATTATAATTGCACAGGTAGTGAGTTCATGTATATAACTCAAAAGGTAGAAAAAAATTATGATCTTCATTTAATAAAGCTTTATTTAAAAGTATTGCTTTGTTTTCTTCTCTTGCATTTTCTCTTAAAAAGCAAATAGTTTCTTTTTCAAATAATGTTGATGATAATGTATAAGGCAATACTATTTGAGGTTTGATTAAAATACACAAATATCAAAGAAGTGATTTTTTTAAATGCAACAATTTATTACACTACCTCATTCATGTACATTCTGCAAGTGAAATATAAATTTAAAGCGTTTCATTACCCCCTTCCCCCCAGAACTATATTATAAACTCCTTTCAGAGAGACTACGAGTTGGAATGATTATCTAAAGCAATTAAATGAATTAATTTTGTTGAACCATAAAATAGTCAAGGTTTGCAATATCTCAGTATGATCCATCATTGTTATGTACACATGTCCCTCTTTGTGGTGTGAGGAGACTGGAACAATCATCCCCATATTGGTTTCACTCATCCTGCTTCCCATATCAGTTTTGTTTAATTTTCTCTCACAAGAGCACAATTTTTTCAAAATAATAATCTGCATTCTCTATAAGCAGTGATTCTTATGACAAATTTAGAAATGTGCTTGAATGACTCTTTTGAATGAGGTATACTAAAGCTTCTCCAATAAAAACAGTAGGAAAATATAATTGCACCACCAAAAAATATTAATATCTCCTTATAGGCAGACAAGTATCGTTTTGCATACTGTACATATGCAGTATACCTGATGTACCAGGTCTATGAGTAGCACAGATTTCATGTCATTGAATGTTTCCTTCAACCTGTTGCATTTAGAATGGTCAACAGTGTACATAATATTAATATTGCATTTTTATGAAATGTAGATCCATTTTTTTCTGCTGAAAAAAGTAAAAGAAAACACTATTTCCTGTAGTCTTTGCTTTAAAATATGCTTTAAAAAATTAAATCAAATTGATTTTTCTTCAGATGTGCAAAATAATCAAAATCTATTAATATGAAGCCATTCTATAGCATTAAATTCATTTTAATAAATAAGTAAAGCAAACAATAGGTTAAAGAACATTTTTTAACAAGAATAGGTAAGAATAATTTATTTAAAAGAACTGAAAAATTCACATCTCTACTTATATTTTCCATTCATAAAATATCCTGAAAGTTACACTTGATTTTATATTTATTGTTTAACTTCCAAATGATACCTTTAATTAACAGTAGAATGCTGAATCATCTTCCTAAAATATCTCCACACAGCAAAGTCAAAATTATTATTAGATAGCATTTTTTTATACAATAGTGTAAATGAGTTATATTAACACAAATTACTGATTTTGTGACTTCTGTGAGCAAAGTTAATGGTGTGTAAGGACAGGTCTGAGGAGATAGCCATTGACTGTAAAGATCCAGAAGAAAATGTAAGCAAGAATGTATATCCAAGCCAACAGCAGTCAAACACTGTTCTCGTAATTGAAAACTTGCAATTCCACCAACGTTAGTAGATAGAGGACTTGAGTTTGAAGAAGCTGATCCATCTAGATCTTCGTTATCTTCAACAAGACCTGCTGCAGCATTCAAATATTCTAAAGAAACCTGTAAATAGAATAAATTTAAACCCACAAAACAAACTTTAATTTAAAAAAAAAGAGCAAATACATTAAAAATACACAAAAAATAATTAAAATGACAAACATGTAATGAGATATCTGAAATTGTTCAGAAACTCATTAAAATAGGAAAAATGCTTCTAATTTTTATCAAATTCAATGTTGGAAATGAAATTTCAAAGCAATTGATAAAACATCAACTACAACAAAAAATAGATAAAAAAGCACATCACAACAGAAATAACAGCACATAAAACAATCTGTTTAATGAAATAAATCATATACTAATGCAACTTAGATAATGAAAAAAAGACCGGATACAACTAATTAAAATTTGGCTATACACAGATGTTAATCAATAAATTAAGGCTTATAAGTTGTTGTTTCTAATGCCACCTCTCTGACGCGGTCAGATCGAGGCCCATGAAATTCATCATGGCATCGGGCTATATTGTACGCCTGTCGTTAACCGTAGTTTTGAGCACCATGTAGGTGACAGTACGATTTGGCTCGGTTCCACCCCAATTTTGAGGGAGAACACCCTGAGATGGTCAGGGGCCTCCTGCCTTTTTTCCCCTTCCACCAACCTCACAAGAGGACTTGTGGCTCAACGGCTATTTAGAGTACCCCCATGCTGCGAAGGGGCACTATACATTTACAAACATCCATGCCTTCTCCGGGATTCGAACCCAGACCCAACGGAATAGTAGTCAGCATCGCTAACCACTATACCGGATGGGTGACAGGCTTATAAGGAAAACACATTAATCTCAATTATTATTAACATCTCATTCATAAATCCTGGTACCCTATTTTGAAACACATCTCAATTTATCTTTTTATAAAGCATTAAAAACACTATGTTGGTATGTTTATTACTAAATCTTCAGACCATGAATTTTTGATAGATTTATTGGCGATTCCAAGAAATACAAGATCATTAATTATTTTCCTGTTCCTTACAAACCAGAGTTTAATATTCCCAAGACAATGTCATTTCTATAAATAACTAATTATTCCCTTTTGCCTAAACACGTGACTGTATTTTTATAATACGTTTTTCCTTGTTCTTCTCTGTATATAAAAACTTGATATTTGAATAATTCCCTCTTGTATTTTTTCACTTGTATGAGGAGCATGCTCAAATAAATGTGATCCCGATCAAGTCCCTTTATTTTTCAGGCCAAGATTATTTCATATATTTATGTAGTGGTGGCTAGTGAACTGTCTTCTTTGCTATTTTATTCGTTGATAATGCTGTTTGACTTGTTGAATGGATGCTATTGATGAGGAACCACACACACATCTAGTCGAAAATAATTCATTTTCATTTGACGATCCCACACACATTTATAAAAATACTGGATTACATTTAGCATTTCGACGTAACATTAAGCAGACAAGAAGATACACAGAAGATATAAGCTACACAACGAAGACAAAGACATAGAGGGGGAGCTTTTTAAGTTCTGCTTTTTTATACGAGGCGGCAAATTCCGTGCGACTTCTTATGGAGGCTATGATTGGAGGAAAGCTATCTGTCAATAGTTTCTATGCAGTATTACTTTTAAAAGATGCATGCTGTTAACTTTCAAGATACCATTAGAATTAAATCCCAGCTATATGGGTCAGCTAGTTAAATATTTACACGCGAGTCCTGAAGGAAAGGATAATTAAAAACTAAAAAGCCATTCAAGACTACCTCTCTTTCTACTATAAACTTCAAAACTTGCAAAAATTACAAGAAACTTCTGATGAACATTTTGCTGATACTAAGGATAACTACAGAAAATATGTGCAACATGAGTGTTCAATAAAACCAAAAAATAGTGTAAATACTTAAAATTTGTTCAATACATTCATCCATTGCTTATTAGTGGTCCTAAAATTCTTCAATCAAAGCATGCAACACCACAGTTTATAAAGACACTCTTTGTGATCCAAGGATAGATGATGAGTACATTAACCTGAATTGCATTTATCCTCTCCTAATGTCACTATCACACAAGTTCAAAACTTTGATTTAATGAATTATTTCATGGAACAGTTAAAGAATCGAGGATGGGTAATTAAGAAGCAATACCACAAATAGATTCAATATAAAAATTGAATCTACATTCAGTTAAAAATCACAATGTTTATAGTAAATTACAGAATCTTATACACAAATTAGAATGCTATAGTTTTACTCTAGTAAGTAAATATTGATATTATATACATATAAAAACTGTACCATTAGAAAGCAGCAAAGCATTAAACTTCATTCTCAAGCTCAATTTTTTTTATATATGTTTAAAAATATGGCTATAAACAGGCATCATAAATGATGCAATTTAATTTTCTAAGAATTCTGTGAGTCATTAAAAATAAAATAATACATACTCTGAACAAGAAAAAAATCCAATTATTTTCAGAAAAATACACAAAAATTTACAGACCTCAATTTCACATTTTTTTAAACATGGAATATGTAGGTCAACCATGTCGAATTGAAAATATACCAATGGTCGAATTAAGGAAGTTGAACTACATCTGAGTAGTAGAAAAAATTCAATTTTCATTGAAAGATTTGTTAGGGGTAAGAAAACCTCAACAGGATTGCGAGAAACTTAATATTTCCTTTTTGACACATTCCATCTTTTCTCATTTACTACCTTTCAAATACCATAGAAATTCTTATTTGTAGTGATTATTTTCAAAACTGAACTTCAGTGATTTTTAACAATTCTGAATCTGACAAGTGAATAACTTCCTATTTTAAATTCAAATAACTGAAAACAAAGCTTATTGTTTCCAGAAATTAAATATTTTATACAAAATTTTCAACTAACTATCAAATAATCATGGAAACTAAGCATGTGTTAACTTCACGAAAATTTTTACCTATAAACAAAGAAACTCAATGATGTCAAAAACTGTTTCCCTTTATTGATAATTAGATATAAATGAAAGCTGAAAAAGCTGCAAATTTAATTTGAGTTGCAATTTTTTTAAATCATATTTTAAAAGTTGCTAACAATTGCTTATTTTTAAGGATATTAAAACAATTATATTTTGAAGGAGAGGTATTAATTTAAAATTACATGATTTTGAGACAATTATTCTATGTTACAGCCCAGTAATAAAATATTCGTCCTTTAATAATTTCGAAACTCAAAATAATATGCACAAAGCACAAACTACTTTCAGTAGTTCAGAGGTAATCAAAGTTAAGAGAGTTTTCATATGGAGTCAAATTTCGAGAAAAGGGCTGAATGAATGCAAAACTAATGATTATAAAGGGATTGAAGATTATAGTATGTGTGAGCTGTGCACTGTAAATATACATACTAATTTCTGAGCTTCACTGTTTCCCACACCTCGGCATTTTATGTAGTGGTTAAAAAAGGGTTTTTTTTTGTAATACAGGTGAAATTTATAAAGTAAAAACTAAAATAAGTAACCAACAATGTTTGAGTAATAGAATGAAATGGCAAATCACCAGGAGACTTGAAGGTGAGCAGTCTGAAAGGCAGATTGCAAGACACATTAGCTCATGTAACAGGATAGTAGTGGCTTCTTAAAGATCTTGTGAATTTCATGTATCCTTAAAAACATGAGTTTCAAGCATTATATTTCCAGAAAGCTACATGAGAGGGATCTGCTATCAAAAAGACCTGTCTGCATCGGGCTCATCTCCACACAATGAACAACATGTTTAAAATGTTGCAAAGAAAATCAATATTGGAGAAGGAATTTTTTTTATTCACTAGGAAGTCCAGATTCAGCCTATAAACAGTGATTATTGAAATACTTTCAACTGCAGTGAACCTAAAACTTGTGACATGTCTTCTATCATTTAAGATGCTAGTAAGCCAAAGAAAGTTTGGACTGTGCAGAAATTATTTTGGTTGAGCACCATCCAACTTGATCAACATTCATCTCCCTCTCTTTGACAGATGCTCAGTGACTGTTGAAGAGAACAAAAATGTTATCTTGGAGCCCAATGTTCCCTTTTTTAAGGGTGGGGGGGGGGCAGTTGACTTTGATTTAATTTATATGCATGATGACAGTCGTATAAATAGGCCTCTGTAGAATTTCTTGAAATTGTGGATATTCTCCAGAGTGATTGGTTTCTTAGATTTCAAGACCTTAACCCTGTAATGGGTTCTATTAGGATTAAAACTAATCCTCGAGAAAAATACTTTTTTGTGATATTAGATTAAAAACCACTTTTTCGTAGAGAGGACTAGATTTATGCAAATGCAAACTCTATTTAAGTGCCAGTCATTGAGTAGATGAGGTAATGGTTAAGAGAGTTGATTATAAGCTTTTAAATTTAAGTATAGAAGACCGGTGGTTGCCTAGACTAATACTAGATGTATCTATGGGAGTAGTGGAAGGTATCCACCTCACAGCTCGATGAGGCAGTAGACTGAATGCCAGATCATACGAGAGATTAAGAAAGATAAGTGCCTTTCATAATTTCGATATATAAATTCTGGTTAGGCTTTCTTATTGCTCCTCAGGTTTAGTTATTTAAGTGTATTCATATAGTATTAAAGGTTGAATAAAATTAGATATTCTAAGATAATGTCCGCTTCTTCCTCGAACCCTCTCACACACGCGACAACCCTATACAGCACATTAGAATTCTCTTGAGAGGGCAAATGTTACCCAGAACCTTCAAGGTTCTAAAACAAAGTAACTCGAAGAATGGGACACCGACTCAAATACTTTATTTTTCCAGCATGAAATCATGTAGAACTGTTTCATAGAACTGTAAAAAGGATGATATATTCCATATTAACCTTTTTTTCTTGGTTCCATTTACAAATCTGTACACACGGTCACATGTAAGTAAAATAACTATTATTCACGGAATTTTTTTGGGGGGTATTATATTGATTTGTGTTCATAATTTTATTCAAATCTGTCCAGTTCTGGACATAATAGACAAAAAGTGAAAATTCTTAAAATTTTGATATCACAAATGAATTTATTTAATCTTTATTTGTATTTTAATGATGTCATGTTAGTAAAATTAATGAATAATGAATGAAACATACACTAAACAACCAATCACAAAGCTTACGAAAGGTTAATTATAAAACTCAAGCTCTAAATGCTATTAATATGACAAAACACACCAACAATTACTTTTCTCTGATGTATAATGCCAAAAATTCAACCTTACAGCTCAACAGATAGAATTTTAATAAAAAGCAACTAATTGCTCAAATACACTCTCATTAAAATTTTTTAAAATACAGGCAATTAAAGTATACCCCCTTTTCTCGTTTCTAAGCGTCTGAAACAAAATAGGCTTACCTGACTTAAGGAATATGAATCTAATGATGCAATTCTTTCAGTATTCACATTCAAAATTTGTTCCTCAAATCTAAAAATGAAATTTCTAATATTAAATAGTTTGCAAAGCTGAAATGTAGTCACAAATTAAAGATCGCAAGTATTAGTTTTATGGCCAAATATACTCAAACCAGCATATTGTTTTAAAGGTTAATATATTTAAATTTAAATTATATAAAAGCGAATGATTTCGATTGTGTCTATGTCACACAAATATTGTCTAATAGAATTATATATGAACATTTTTGGTAGACCATAAATTTGAAAACATTTTAAATTACTATCAATTGATATTAGACCAAAAAGTAACTTTCATAAAACTAATAAGAGGTATATTTTAAATGAATTTTAATGTATGACTAAAATTTAAAAAACCACGACTTACTAGCATAGCTACAAGAAAAATAAATCCCTTCTAATTTAGATTTACAACTCAATACTACAGATTCATTCACAGATCATATGGAAAAAAATTAAACTTGATTTACAACCAGTAAGTTATTAAATTTTTCAACTGAGTTTCTAAATGTTTGAAATAACATATGATATTAAACTTAATATTGCTAATATATTATAAACAGGATATTTTATGCTTTATTGCTTTTATGCATTAATTTTTGATCAATCCACATGCCTCACCTTTAGTAATACAATAACTGATATGAAAAGTAGCTTCAAGATGAAGTTCAGTTGTTAAAATGCATATATTTTGGGGATTTTTTTTTGTTATTTAATTCAAACTACACGTTTACATTCGAAATATATATATTGAATGATTTTATTACAAATATGTGGAAAACACGACTACATATGCCCTTTTAATTTAGCAGAATTTAAGCTACTGTTCATACTGTTCATGATTGTTTCACACTCAATACAATGCTAAATGGGTTCATATTTATTTTCCATTTAATTGACCTAAATTTAAAATTCAGCAATACTTTTTCCTTTTTTGAATTGGCATATGAATACTCAGACGAAGGAAAATCATAGAAATACCCGCAGATCATTTTCCTGTCATTAAAGTTAACTTCTATTGCCTTCTTAACCATTTATCCATTCTAAAAATTTTATAAATTGAAAATTAATTTTTAAATGATTTAAAAAAGGAACAGAGTGCATAAAAATGACAAGTGACTAAGTGTTAATATTAACGTCACACTTTGAAGATACATTAGGGCTATTGGCAATGGACCACATAATTTTTAACCACAATCAGGTGATGAGGACAACATTTGAGCTAACATTCTAATCTCAAAACTTCCACAACACACCAATGTGAGGACTTTAAATTGTGACATATTTAATGTGCATCTGCTCCTTTATAGAGTAGGTTTTTAATGGCATCAGGAATCGAACCAACCACAGATTTGCAATCATGACCACTCGGCTACTAGTGTAAAATATAAGTATCTTTAATAGTAGTAACCTTAAAATATCACAGTATGAATATTTAGCTACTAGAGTCACTTTAAAAAAAAGTTAATAACATGAAGCATTGAGAAAGGTGATAGTATACAGGTAGAAAAAAACATATAGAAATAAACATACAAATGAACATATTTTCACAAATGAACATATTTTCACATTGCAAATTCTCAAGAAGTTTGAAGCAATATTAACATAATGAAGGTAACTATATTTTATTGTTAGAGTCCTTTTATTTTATGGTAATAATCAAAGAATATATTCTAAAATTCATTAATGTTCCATATTTTAAATGAACTGCTATTTGCATTTATAAATACGAGAATTTTTTTTCCAAATATTAGAGTCAAATAAAACTTCTTTGAATAACAATGCTAATCAAAAATGTTTTTGGAAGCTTATGGAACATTCAAGCTAAGAAAATACACACTTAGGCATGTTATCAACATAAAACATTCCCACTACTTTTCCAAAAAATTTCCTTTTTTTTCAATCATTTACACACACAACCCATGTTCTTAATTCACCCTTAAACATGCACTAAAACACGAATGCACTTTTATCACTTTTGTTGAGGATAATCTCCGCTATAGTTGTGACGGGTGCTTATGCGTTTCACTAACCTTCTCTCGAGTCTTTAAATATTTTATTTATTTCAACCAATCTCCGCCGAGAGCCAAAAGTGTGACTTATGCAAACGAGATAATTTCGGGTTTAGCGAGTTCGAAAAAGATATAAAAGGGAGAAATGAAATGAATAGAACGAGGTTGATTAAGAGGGAATTGAGAGAGTAGTTTATCTAGTGGAAATATATTTGTCGGGAGAAGAGTTTACTAAAAGGTATACATAAAGCCAGTTCGAGACGGAACAGAAAGATAGCTAAGATTGAAGCCGCTCCTTAAAGCAATACAGATATAGAACCTACCCTAAGAAAAGGTATCAGGTCAGTTGTTTTCATAAATTAGATATAAATGCGTAGTTTGATTATATGCGTTATTCTCCGTGGATTCAGTTAGTATTCCGTCGTTCATAATCAGATTCTTCTCGCACTCCACTGTACTTTGTTGATCTTAAAGTTTGAATAATATTTGTGTATTTCTCTATTAAGAAAGGTCCATAAATAAGATTGATTTATTAAATAAGTAGTCATTAATCATGAATCCAACATACCCAGATTTAGATAATACGCAAAGGGGAGTTAATAATCATAGGGGTAGTGAAAGGCTACGACATAGTGTATTTCTTATAATGGCCCCTGAACTTATGCATGCAAAGAAATTGCAAAAAATCCCTCAGGGGCTGCATTTTTTTTTATAAAAAATTCTTTAGCAGGAAGTTGCTTTAGAAGTTCGTTTCTCATAGAGAAATGTTGTTTTAGGTAAGGTCATAAAACTCCATAGAGAACAGGAGACTACTTTGCATATACATTTATAATTTTCTCTCTGAATTTTTATTTTGAAGACTGCTGGGTTAAAGCAATATATTACAATTTAAAACTGTGAAAACTTATTTTACTATTTTAAAAAGTTCATTTCAGATAGCTCTTTTTATTCATATTTTACTGACTTTTTTATTTATTTATTTCAGCCAAATTTTTTAAAAAAACACTAGTTTAATCTAATTTTTTTACTAATACAATTATTTTTTATAACAATAAAAATATATATTTTATAAGTTTGACTTGAAATAATATTAATTCCTTTTTTATTTATGGTAGCAAAACAAACAAGTTTAAAGAAAATTTAAAGCACTTAATAAATAATGAAAAATAAGATACCAGATTATTATAATACATGCCAAAAAAGCACTGAAAAAATTATCAGAATTAAAAATCTATTAAAATAAAAACTACAAAGAAATAAGTTTAATTTTATTCACATATGCTTATTGCAATAAAAAATTAAATATAAATTGAAATTTATCAAAATGTAATCTATAATCAGCGACATAGATGCAATATATTAAGAATATTTTATCTATGGCATACAAAAAATTTTCAAAACTCTTTTCCTTATAACTGGAAAGTAAGCATGATTCACTTTTATTTAAGAAAAATGAGTAATTGCAGAATAAGAAATAAAATCAAAGAAAAATAATTCAATTTTAGCTTACATGTGTACACATTTTTTTCAATGCATAGTGAGGTGAAAAAAAATTCAATAAAAAGAAATTATAAATCACACATTATTTGTTCATACCCTAACATTCACCAAATGCAATAAAAAAATGTTATTTATCAAGAATGTTTATAAGAAATACGAAATCAATCAAATCAAGATCTTAAATATTAAAAACAAAATTACCTAATTCCTCAGGATTCTTCTAACAGTATAAGCCAGGAAAATTTTTCAGTTATCTCAGAAAGTAATCATTACAAAACAACTAATTTAATACTAGTTTTGAAAAGAAACGAATGTTTTACATGCTATCAGTTTCTTAGTGTGTCGCAACTTATTGGTATACTAAGCAAAAAAAGTTTCTTTTTCAGTCACGATTTCAAAATACACGTTTTTCACGATATTGTGTTACACCTTGCCTCTGTAAGTCTTGACATTTTTTACCCCTAGACGTTTAAAGAGGAATAGGCAATAATTGCTTTTTAAAATAAGGGAAAGAAGAAATTAAAGATTTAAAAAATTAATCAAGATTTGAGAAATTGTTCTGCTTTAAAACTCTTGCTATTACATACATATGTGTACAGTAAATATAAAACACTGTCCAGGAATTTTAAGTGTTCAAATAATTAACTTGTAGTTAGATTTGAATTTTTTAATACAAACAAACTGTTTGAAAAAATCTGATCATAAAAGTAAATTGAAATTAATTATGAAGCAAGGGGTTTGCATGTATAGAGAAAAGTTTGAAAACCTTAGTATTGGTTCTCAAACTTTTCTCTAGGCATACATAGCCTCTTCATATTTATGTACTAGAAAATTTGTAAAACTGATACCTTTCAAAACGTAAAAGTTTTTGCAGTGCTGCATGTATAGGCAATCTCACACACATAAGCTTTTTCCCACACCTGAAAACAAAATAATCATATATAATTATTTAAACTAAGTTAAAAATAATAAAATTATCTATAAACTTCAACTCATCTAAAAATTTTGTCATGTTTTAATCAAGCACAAACTATTTTATATAAAAAATTATCACAAATATGACTTACATTTTTTAAGACAACAACCTTCATACAATATTTTTGAAAAATTTCCATGATGATATAAAAGTTCTAGCATTTGATTTATTAAATTTTAATCACTACTTCTTCTTTTTATCTGTATTCATCTCTAAATCTTTTTCAAGAACTTTAATACAATTGGATTTATAAGGAGTTATCCCAGTGAGATGAAAATCAGTCGATGTAACCATACACTGTATAGAAAACAAAATACCAACAATATCATAGGAATTTAATGCTTTTATTCAAGAAATACATTAGCAAAAAAACAGTACTATATTGGCTCAACTGTAGCTGTTATACGGCTGGATATTGTCTTGTACTAGGAGGATATTTATCCATGGGATTGTTTTCTCTACACATCACTATTAGCAAGTTGGATCACATCAACAAATGAGACAGTTGGAAGCATCTGCTCGTCACAGCCTGAACGTGACAAATTGGGAAGATATCTGTCAATCATGCCAAGCACAGATGTGTAAGAAAAGCACAAAGACACAGAGCTAGAAGGTGCATTGAGTGCAACCAGCAATTATCCTGAGGAACTTTAACTGTAAAGGAGAGTGAAAAATAAAGGGCAAAACTAAAGTGCTTAGAATTTTGTCGATGTATCGCCAAGCTGGAAGGGTAGCATGGATTACAAAGGGATTTGGCTATCAAACTAAATAGCACCACATATCAAAACTTCTAGTTGTTGATCTGTGTGACAGATTGACAGTCAGATAAGTATTCCACCACTCTTTTGGACATCTCCAGATATGTCTTCTCTGGCCATTGAAGTTCTCAATTTGAAAAGGGGATTCATCACTGAAAACTGTTTTACTGCATTCCATGAAATTTAAGGTCAAATGTATTGACATCATTACAAACACGGCTGGTGGAATGTAACAGTAAAGGATAGTCAGTGCAATGGCTTCCATGATGCTAGTTTCCAGTCACTTGTGTTCTTTCCCCATGTTGGATTGCTGATAAGGATGCATTAAGGACTGTGAGTGCTCGTTGGACATAGTGTTCTGTAACACTCTTCCTAGTCTACAGCTACCTTTTTGACACGTTTTAAGGCCATGATTTACTCATTCCTACTAACATTGAACGGTAGAAATATTACAATGCGAATGTCGACTATCTTGCTATTCCTTTTCACTTTTTTGAAAAAAAAATAATAAAATTGACTTTCCTTTGACCATTTACTGGTTCTCGTCATTTGGCCAATGTCTCCCTCCCCTCCCCCTTTCTTCTATTGAGGAAGCCTGGCGTGCATTCCATCTCTGCTGTTGTTTCCATTGCCTTGGGGTGCAAAGCTTTTGGAGAAGGGAGGTTATTTATGTGATGCCTCTTCCCCTTTGGCACCCCCCTGCGACTTTTGCTTGCCTCTTCGAGGGTCCCACTCTGTTGCCGCTCGTGAACCGGCCGTTATTGCAAAATGTTTGGACCTCAGCTATCTTTTTCTAGCATTTTCCTCCCCTCCCTAATCTCGAATTCCCTCTTAGGAGTGGTTCCCTTGCTTCTCTTCTTTCTTTTTCCATGTCTCATTAATTAGACAGCATCTGTGTGTGTGTTTTTTTGTTTGTATTTGCAATGTTGTACACAAAACTGTAAAGTTTTTCTTCTGTATTATTCCCCCTTTTCTCAAGAATTTTGTGGGGATTGTCCCTCATTTGGGACCACTTTGTATACTTATTTTGTTTTCATTAATAAAGTTACATCTCGGAGGGTCGATTCCCAGCTCGAAACTCATTGGGTGGGCTTGATTCTCCCGAGTAAGTAACTAAGTAAGAGTGATCCTGTGGTTTGACCACCCTGTTTTCTTTAGTCCAACTGCATGGTCACAACTCTTTTAAGTTGTAACTTTAAGATATTTACTTTCCGTAAAATGTTTTATTTCATTTTATGCTCCTGATTCATGCCAGCTGAACTATCATTATCAAATAAAACCTGATTACACTCTCTAAACCTTTTTGCTTGTATCTGAAAAAGTTTGCTTTCCCCATGTTGTTCCTTATTTTTGTTATTTTAAAGAATCAACAATGCAGAAAGCATTTGTATGTATTTTGGTACTAAACAGTTGTAAGGGCCTTGGGTTTATGTGGTTGCTTTTCCTTATTCTCGCTAACTTGAATGTCGGTGGTATTATCAATCTACTGATGCATTTGCGTTACTATTCATCTGATGTTGATATCACGGCAACAGAAGGTAGTTGGCCCCAAAGTAAATAAAACTTGGAACTAAAACATCGTCTGAATATTAGTACACTTTAACAGTATGTCTTGCCTACTTCCATCGTAATAGCTTATATCAGTACATTTCAGAGGTACTTCTTGCCTACTTCCAACTGCAAAGCATGACCATTTGGTCAAAAATATAAGTATGATCACAACCTATTGGCAGCATTATATGAAACAAAGCACATGGTTGCCAACTCTATGCAGACAACACATAGGAAATCGCGGTTGCCAACTTAGTGAGTTATTACAGAGTTGGCAATTGTTGCAATAATACATAAGTACCAAAAAATCTTCTAATGACATTTCGATTCTTACATATTGTCACAACCTATTATTATTGCAACATTACATGAAATGAAGCACATGTTTGCCAATTTAGTGTATATAACACATTTAAAATCAGCGTTGCCAACTTGGCAAGTTATTTTGATCGTTGGCATCAGTGCGATAAAATGTTAACACCAACATTTTCTTTCATTGAAAAAGAAAAAGGGTATCGCTTTTCCTGATACTTAAGTATTAAGAGTCACCACAGCCAAAGTGGCCCTTTTTTCACCAAAATTTGACTGTTTTTCTTTATATAAAACACAAAAGAATCTGTTATTTTGATATCATGGTGCAAATTTTGTTGTGGTTACACCAAATATGTATCCTTTTCCTTCTATCGGCAAATTCCATCTTTTCCCATTGTAACAAAAAAGTAGAAAAATGTAACTAAAGAAAATAACACTCAATTCAAACTAATTGGGATAAACTGATTGTTAATGTTGTGATTTAAATTAGAATTTCTATTTACAGATAAGATTTTTTGGCATGCTTCTTTTGTTCTGAGCTGCTTATGGTAGTTTCCTCAAAATCAAACCTTAATTTACCTATTTAAAGTAGCTGTTTAGTTTGGTTAATATTATAATTTCTACAATACATAAGGTCACTTTTACATGTTTTATTTTATTTCTTTATCAATTTTAAATATTTAAGATTTTATGTTTTGTGGTTTTTTTGTTCAAAACTGAGTTTTTAAGCGGGACAATAATTTGGGATGCTATTTACAAAAAAAGAATCTTAGATCATGATTACCTATTCATGACACAAATATCAAAGAGAATTTTTTTACAATCAATGAAACTACACCTTTTCTTCTCGCCTGCTTTTATGCTCATGTCATATCCATTTGTTTGTAAAAAAAAAAAACTATTGATGAACACGGAAACTATGGATGTAATTAAATGCTCATCTAAGTAATTTTCCTTCTACCAATCTGTTCTTCACACTGATTGTATATATACACATGCATTGCATACATTTTTTACTTATAAATGTTAAATATCTATGCCATTTTCTGTCGTTGAAAATAAAGATTATTGCTTTCCTTCACCGGCATATTCAATGTTTTCTTCATTGTAGAAAAATATTGCTTAAAGTATAATAGCAAAATGACACCAAATTCAAATTAATTGCTATTAACATGTTGGTAATATTGTGAAGATAATGCTTCCTATTTATGAGAAATCTGAACGTACAATATTTTCTTTCGTGTCACTGTTTTTTGCCTTATGGTCCCTATGACTAATAAGTACTTATCTCTATTTTTAATGAAAAAAATTAGAAATTTTTTTTAACAAAAACCTATTTGCTGAAACTATGATGAGATGCACTTTGAAACAATATTCTCATATTTTCTTTTGATTTGCATTTTGATCAGATTTTTTGTCATGACTTTGCCCCCCCCCCCTTCTGACAACCTTGCAAACCAGAAAACTATCATTTGTGATCGAAAAAATGTTTGCATAGAAAAAAGATGCAGCTTGAAAAGATTTTCTTATATTTTCCTCTGGATTTCTTTAAAATTCTGAGTTGAAGTGATTTTATGTCTCATGCCATCATAGTTTAACGTTGCTTCTGATAATCTGTTCCTCTCATAGTTTCTTTGAGATGATACGCATATTTTATGTTATCATACTGTCCATATATGATATATATATTTCAATTATCATTATAGTTATTTATCATTGTATGTACTCATTCTTTTGCTCTTTGCAATCAAATTATAATTTTTAATAGAAATATTGCAAAAAAATATTATTTCAAGAATTAGTTTTTTAGCAATATGGTTTATTATTTGTTTCATTCAGTACTTTGTTGGTTCTGGACTATTTCATCAGGGACCTGTTTTAGGTAGATTTTGATTTTAGTTCATACTAATTAAATTTTTTTAGTATTGAATTACATTTCATACTCTATATTAGATGTGTTACAGATATGTTAGATAGTATCATATGATACAGGGTGCAATGCTAATTTAATTTTTTTTCAATTGAAGGCTTCCTAATATTTCTTATTTATGATAGCATTTAGTGAATCAGTTTATCATCATTAATTTTTTCTTTTGGTTTATCTATTGCAGGTTATTTCACCCATAGTTCCCATAGCAGAAACATACTACTGCTATCACTTTTCTGTAATAATTTTTATTTATATTTGCATTCATTCATATTTATTTACTCTTTAGCATGCTAATTTTCTCTTACACTGAAGTATTTGTTTTTGACAAATTATTACTTATTTTGTGGCCAAATTGCAATTTGTTTAAAATTATTTAAACAGTGAACATTCATTTGAAAAAAATATTTTTAATTTTTGGTTTTCTACTTCATACAGGGTTTTACCCTCCCTAAAAAATATTATAATTGCTATAATAGATGAATTTTTGTTTTTAAAACTTAACCCATGTGAAGAACGGCATTTCAGCTATAACTAATAAAGATAAAATAACTTTTTGGCACTAAAAAAAATCCCCTGAAAATATTACATCATATAAAATATTCCAGCTATGTTACTGTGATTAATTGAAGTAGTAGTATACATAAATAAAAAATTATACAGGATTCCTCATTTGCAAATACTTACTTTGTGTGCTGGAAGGCTAAAGGTTTATCCCGAGGTTGTAGCAAAAAATAACTGTTTTGGGGATTTCCTGGCTGAGGTAGTAATAAAGTTTGTAATAAGAGTGATGTAATACTTTTGACAGCAAGGCAACTAGTTCTAATCCGTTCTTCATCTTCTTCTTTACCATCTATATCATCTACTGGAGTTGCACTTAAAACACCAAGCAATGCCATCCATGTTTCTTCAAATTGTTGCCGAGATATCCAGCCTAAAATAAAGAAAACATTTCAATAGAAGTATAAATGTTTTTATTAAAATTACACACTTTCTAAACATTTTGGAAATTCAGTTCTTATGAATGTTAACATCTTTATGAAAATTTTTTAAAGCAAATGAGAGGCATTTTGTACAGAACATGTTCACAATATTTTAACTCACCCCAATATTAAAATTTCATTTTGAAATGAAATTAATCTAAAATATTTATCACATGTATATAAAGGAATATATTATTAATAAGACACCAGCAAAACACACTTAATTTGCATAACAGTCATGATATATGCAAGTTAGAAAGCAAGCTTATATTGTGAGAACTTGCTGAGTTTTACACCTATCGCTATTTTTTAAAATTTTACAACAGTTAAGAGTCATACTTTATAGTGATATGCTTTACAATATTGTTATGTTGATCGGGGTTCGAGGATTTTATGCAAAATAAGTCGTAAACAACAAGACAATTCTTTAAGAGCGATGAGTATTTATTGTTGTAAATAAATCCTTAAAAATACAGGATTCAACAGCAAAATTCACAGAATAAATAACAGAAGGATTTCACACCTTCAACAGCACTCAGACACAATTATCAGTGTCTAACATACATGTACGTAAAAGATTATCCACAAGCACCGCTCGTAATATTGAACAGTTGAGCTAACTGCTAGTTCTCACGTTCCAGGCAAGTTTACTAATCGCTAGTCAAAACCAAACTGACTGTTGCAGTGAGTATCGCTCTATTTATAGCAGTGGCCGAAACTTCGAGAAAGATGCACTCGCTTCATAGATCGTGAAACTAGTGGATTTCTCCATTAATTTCTAGAAGCATACAGAGAGTCCCGAACTCGCCAACTTGGTTGCCAAAAATGATGTGAACTTGGCTCTATCGCCAATATTTCGCCAAGTTCCCATTGAATAGCCATTATAACGAAAGGGACGGCGTTGCTTGTGAACATTACAATTTTAACATGAAATAAAAATAGCATAGAGTAATGTAATGCATTGCACATCCAAATACAAATTATTTACATTATTTTATGCAAAATTTGTAACAATATTATAATAATCTACTACTTTATTTATTTTAGTTTAATTAAGATTGAAATTTGAAGTTAAATATTTATTTCTTATAATCTAATATGGGGTCTTCAACGTGTGGCCTGCTGAACGCATTTTAGTGGCCCCTCATTTGAATTTGAGACAATTTAAAACAAAACTGCCAAGTCTGCTTTTTGCTGTAAGAAACAAAATTTTTTCTGTTATTCTTGATATTTAAAACATTTCATAACATGAAATGTTTTGAATGATTTCATGTTATTTTAACAAAACATGAAAACATACTACCAATTTGACAACAATAACTAAGCATATTTTCTCAGATATTGCTTCTCAAAAGAATGCAAAAAACACATATTTCTAGTACCTTAAATATAAATTTTAGTCAAATTTATCCAACGAATAAAGATAAAATTTTTGTGACAGATGATTTGAATAATGTAATGTTTCTTACGGTGCAGAATAAAAAAGCATACAATGAGTTGGAAATTATAAAAAAATAATTTCTGCAATTCCTTTAAAAATAAACCTGTCTACAAAATACAAAAATTATTTATTTCCAGTCATCAATTTTAAAAAGAGAAAATTCACAATAAATAAGAGAGGAGGGATAAAAATTAAAAAGTACTTACCAAGGAGATTTATCCTATAAATAAATTGCTTTAAAACGTCCCTGTCTTGTAAATATTCTCCAGAGGGAGTTGGAATACAAGTTTTGAAATCTCCAGAAAACTCAGGATTCCATCCAAGATTCCACAAAATAGGAGGTGCTCGAGCAAAACTATTTACCAATGGTAATCTCGCTAAACCTATAGTGATACATGGTATAAATCAATCTTTATAGAATTGATATACTCTTTTAGGGGAAAAACAAAACAAAAACAAATGCATTAATATTTGAAAGAGAGTTATGATATGGAATTGCTAATAGTAATAATGGCATATATCTCATACTGTGCCATATTACCAGTAAATTCCATTTGTGATAACGTTTGGTTCCCTCTTACATCCGAACCCTCTTGTCTACCTGCAAACCTGGCTAGATGTGTGGGAGAAACAGAATAATCCACAGACATGTTTCAATCTAATTAATTTATTAATTCTTATTAACAATTATCAAGTAGGCACAATACAATTCTAATTAAGGGTTATGATTTATAGTAGAGTGCGGAGGTGAGATTTTATAACACAGGGATACCCTCAACTGAATCTAAGATAGCTTAAATACGCTCAAATATAACTATGTCGCACACTAATAAACCAGCTTCTACTTAATCAAATGCACAGTACCTGAACCTCTTATGCATTGGATCCTACACTGGAAACTTGCAGGTGCTCTCTTCGGCTTGTTCAATGTTGTAGGCTCCATGCTCTGTAATCTTTAACTAATTTCACTCCTTTTTAATCTTCCAATAACAGCTAATTCTCAACCTTCACGTTAACTTCTACTTGCACACATCCAACATATCAACTTCAGCGTGTCAACAACTCCCTTACTGCCAACTCGCAAAAACCGAATTCATATAATATACCTCATTTACATAAATCACGTTCCCTTACTTGATGAAGGTTGGTTGAAATAAATATTTACCTTAAAGATATAAGGGATTAGTGGAACCGCATATAGATCAGTCACACATTGAAATACTCCTCCCCATTTTTTATGTACAGAAACTTTTTAAAATTAAAGATGAAGAGTATAATCAAATGTAAAGAAAATTATTTTTGAAACTGGTCATGTAAAATGTCCATAATATGTCTTCTTAACAAGTGTATGTCAATAATACAGGACAAAAATCTATGAATAAAGTTCTTTAAAAATACAAAAGTACTAAAAGGGGCACATGTTTAAAGGAGAAGAATAAATATAAATTAAGCTTACATGAAGAGGGTCTTATTCTTGCAGGGAAACACGTTATTGGGATTTTAAGACCAAACAACAGGAAAGGAAGCACATAATCAAAACATATGTATGGAGTGCACATACTTGAGGTCCTTCAGCAAACTTAAGATAATTTGGTTTCAGAATTTGATGGAAATATTTAATAGGAGTTTTCCAACACAGATAAAATTATCGGACCATTCGTCATTTCTTGTCAGAATTAAAAATCTCTGAAGAACACATTTGTGGAATACAGCCATCTTGTAACTGAATTCAAGACAACATAAGAAGACAGGTTTTTTTCCTATTAGTTATGATCACATATTTTACGATCACAAACTGTTTAAGAAATGATAACTTTTATTTTATGAAGTTGATAATTAACTACAGATTATACATTAAACATTCCATAATATCGAAGTATGTTTTTTATTACCCATGTTCTTACAACCACACATTTTCAAAAATTTTATCTACTAATTTATAAGAAATGAAAAGTTTATTAAGTTTTATTTAAAATAGATTGATTCTATCTGGAATTAACAAACAATTATACAATATATTTCAATAAAGAACTTCTAGCATCAGAATTTATTTTGAAAAAAATTTGATCATGTTCACCAAAAAAAATATTCTATGTTTCCGGTTGCGTAAGTTACATAGAGAAAATATGAAGAAAAGTTGAAAGAACTACAATATACTAACATATTACCATATTGTATTAATATTTTTTTAGTACCAGATTCAGAACTGATATTTATTTTGAAATTCAGTGTTACTAATAACTCAAAATCAAAAGTAGACACAACATGTATTTTAAGATATCGATGTATTCTAAGTTATTTGGTATTTCACCATGGAGTAAAAATTTAAAATAGGGGTCTCCAAACTTTTCAGCCCGAAGAGCGCAATAACTATCAAAGAGCAGTTTGGGTGCCAACTACAAACTCGAGGTCCAAATAAAAAATAATCAAAATGTAGGTGTTTTTAATTATATATTTAACATTATTATATTCAGATATCATTTATATATAACACGTAAATACACTTCCCTTTACTTTCTAGGGAATTACCTTTTTCTTTTCTGAATTCAAAATACTCTGCTCAGAACTTTCTCACTACTTAACTATCTTACTGCTGAGTAACACGGTAGATTTTGCGATTCTGTATCTGTATATTTCAACATGTTTTCGAACTGTCTATGGTTGACGACATCTGATTTTATTAAATTCCCCATCTTCACCACAGGATTTAGTACACTGCTAATGTTTTAGTAATGTGCTGAACTTTACATTTAGAACAAAATGTTTTAATTTCAGCACACAAAGCTTGCTGGTGAATAATACAGAGATGGAACATTGGTTGTGGAATGTTTTTTTATCATTACACATCTGCTTTACTTGTCCAATCAAATCTTTCTTTATGCCACTTATGCTCTTTCCACCATCACAACAGACAGACAACTGAGTTTAGACCAGTCTAAATTATTGTATAATCAGCAAAATGTGTGTTTTAATTCTTTGAATATATCCTTTCTGGTAACAGTGCCATACATGCTATGCAATGATGTCAGGTCTTGTGTTATGTTTATCTTAATCCACACCTCGAATGAACACAAGCAGTTGAGAAGTGGAATGCAGCTGTTCAGCTGCATTCCACTTCTCACTTCTCAACTTTTCACTCTCAACTGCTTCTAACTTCAACTTGAACCACTTCTCAACTGCAGCTGTTCTGCTATTTTTCAATTGCTGCATTGCAATTGAAAAATAGCAGAACTTGCTTGATTTTTTGCTATTTGAGTCATAATGTTTTCAGCCATGTCTGCGCCACAGCAGGAAATGGTAATTGCACCCAAAACTCCATTTTAAAGTTGTTTCACTTTTCTTTGAGAAATTTCTCAGCCATCTCCAAGAAGTTTTCTTTAATTATTTCAACATTTGTAAACGGTTGGTCACTTTTAGCCAGGGCATATAAGCAACTTTATAACCAGCTTAAGTTAAAAATTCCTTTTAATTTCAGGATTTACTAGAGAATGCCCTCTGAGATGCGAAATGACCTTGAAATTTAGAAAATTTTCCAGTACGGACTTTCCAACTGTGAATATTTCTTTTGACGTTTGCTTCGTTGATAACAGTGCAGGTTCTATTCTTTCATTTCAGCCATGGCTTCGTTATAAATCATACACAATATTTTCCCATTGGATTTCATAAAGTATTTCAAACTCCATTCTTCTTGAAATTGCCCACAAACATCACCTACTTTTTAAAAATCTCTTCTCGGACATCGTTGGGTAAAAAATAACGTGACTTCAACTTAAATAAATAATGTAATAGAAAGTATTTTGCACACAATATCACTCCGAAAACATGATTATGTTAACTAATTTTATCGCAATTATAGTTGCAAATGACTCGTAACAATTTTTATGATTTGTTAAAGTAAAACTTACTGGAATATAGTCTGAAAACGTGTGAACTTTATGGTAGAAAAATTGTTGCTTTTAATGTTTCCCCTTCAGAATATACGGAAAATTCTTGTTTATAACTAACATTCCCAATACTTTAAACACAATGGTAAGTAATTACGTGAAAGAAATTATCACTAAATAAAATAAATAAACTAAATATTTAGCAATTAGGCTCTAACACCAACACCTCCTCATCGCTGTAGTCAACAGTGCCTGGCAAACTATGATCAAAATAAGTCTTGAACAAGCAGCGAACAATTTAAAACCTCCACCACTAAATGACATTATATAATCTCACTGACTGAATAGATGTAAAAAAAGGTTTTGCAATGTAGTGGTTGATTGAAAACATTATGCACTACTTCTTGTCTCTATTTTAATTCGGTAAAAATGTAACGACCACTTAAGTGGCAACTGATCTTGGTAGAATACACGTAGATTTCCATGATTTTACTCATTGATAAAAAAAGTCAACCATGGGCCAGAAAAATAGAGCTCCAGGACCATATCTGGCCCACGGGCTGGAGACCCTTGATGTAACACACCAAAAAGTTCAGGAATTTTTTTAAATGTTCCAGATTAGTTATTTTAAATTAACTTTATAAATAATATGTTTCTATCAAAAATGATTAATTGAAGAAGAATCTGTATTTATATATAATTATATTTTCAGTAGTGATATCCAAACAAAAATAGATTAAAGCACCATGAGTTGTTTTAAAAGATAATTTTGGAATTTCTTGCCTCGTTTGTAAAAATTACCTTCAATTTTTATTTTCAATATCAAAATCCTACTTGTTTCATGCATCCTTCTTTCAATTTTTTGTGTTTGTAATGGTGAGTTATTGGAATAGGAGACATATTTTTGATTCTTTATTTTGATTTTCTCAGCAATCTCTCTGTGAATGATTTTATACATGTATTAATATATTTTATGGTAGCCACATCAATTAGAAGATTCCATGAAAAGCCTTCATAATATTCAGAATTAAACACAATGGCTAAAAAATTTTTTTGAAGCCTAATTTAAGAAAATATCAATTCTATTTTAAATGTTCAATAAGAGAGAGAGAGAGAGAGAGAGAATGCAGTGTCAATCATTTGTGAGCAAACACCTACAGACCGTGTAAGGTGAAAAGGTCATGTTTCATCAAATGGTTAGTAGCTGGTGTTGCATAATCAGTGAAGGAAGGCTGATCATGGGAGGATGAAAATCAAGCTGGATGCTTTTCCAAATCCACGAAAGAAAACAGCACTGCAGGCTGTTCAACAAATCCTTGTGTCACAAGGTACCGAGTTTTACCAGAGTGGTTTCTTCAAACTGATTTGACAGAACAACAAATGTGTCAATGTCAGCAGCGACTCTCGAAAAATAGTGCAAGGTGTATAGTTCATAATGCGCCAGGGCGTATTTTTTTCCAAAAAAGTTCTCATGTGAAATAAAAATAATGAAACTTACTTTTGGAATGTTACTCATATACTTGATTATCAAAATCAAATAAGTATCACACACATAAGAAAATGAGAAATTAAAAGTCAATATTACACCAAATCTTTTCTTTTTCGTAAATTCATAGGTGAATCTTTTGTAGAACAAAAATTTAACCATTCTGCTCAATTTTAGTTACTGAAGGATAACTTCGAAAATTGCAACAATTTTAACCTTTCAGTCATCAAACTATAAAAGCTAATAAAAAGCACAGTGTATTATATAACACATGGAGTAGAGTACACATAAGCCATTTTGACTTTGGTACAGCACATTAGAAAATGCACAAAGCTTTCCTGTATTTCAAGCTATGAAACAAAAGTTCCTTTCGGCTACTTCCTAAAACATATGGCTTTCATGGAACTTTTTCTTTTGTTCAATTAAGTATATAATTTATTTAAATCAGAAACCATACTAAAATTAAGGTTATATTGATGTTAGAATTGAAATAAATTATACTTTAGTGTTTGGAAATTATATGTGTGAATAATATAAGAATAGTTAAGAATTTTTAATGTTTCTGTATAATTATTATTGGAAAAATTAATACATTTTAATATTTTACCAGCTTCTTCCTAGTCATTGATAAAAAATAAATGCTAGATATTTAAGGTAACACTTTGGCAGTAAAAAAAATAAACTTTAATTTTAGCATTATTTGCAACAGTTCTGCAAGTTAAGATTTACCTAAATTCCTGATTCTCTTTATATCATGCATGCCCCTATATTAGATTATTTTTAATTATTATCAATGAAATTGAACGGATTACCTCTTATTACACTTTTTAATGGATTAAACAAATGCTCGGACACATCAGTTTGATAACTTCCAGACATTTCCAGCCATTCAATCATTTCAGCCATATGTACGCATGCTTTCCAAGCTTGTCGCTGTTCTAATATTAAAACACAAATATTAGTTATAATTGCAAACACAAATAATTGTTATAATCATAAAAACCAGAATCACAATAAAAGGGGAAATGGACAGTTCTATAAAAATAGCTATCCATGTTTATTGTAAATTAAAAAATTAACATATATGTTTGAAAATAAAAATATGCAGAAAGTTAAGAGATAAGGTATGTTTTTTCAATACATCAAGGGCGAACCAATTTGAAAAAATATCCGATTCTATTTTCTATAATGATGTGAATATTATTATAACAGAGGAGAAATAATATTCTAAATCTCTTCACAACACAGACAGTAAAGAAAAGAAAAAAATCATTTAATTTTTCAAATAACTTTATAATGTACAAATCAATAGCAGCAAGTACATAAATGTTTCAACAAAAATGAATACAAAAAAATAATGACATTAAGGTTCATAAAAATAGTAATTAAATCTTTTTCTTTTTTTAAAAGTTAAAAACAGAAAAACTAGAGATGTGTAGAGAGTAATGTATGCTTAGTTAGTATATTTAGCTAGAGATGCATACTTAGTAATTGGAAATAAAAAAACACCCCTCAAAATTTATGTTTATCAAAATTCCTCATATTTTACACAATAACATATTAAAACAAAAGAAATTTTTGGATAGTACTAATAAGAATTATTTTCATACAACAGGAAAAAAAATTAAACAAGTTTCTTAAGAGAAGACAAAACTACCAATTTATATTACCTGTTGTAAGGGAAGAATTTTCTACAAGATCTGGTTGCATCACGTGATTCTTATCCTGCTGCACTAAGAAATCATAATCATTAATTCACATGGAATGCACTCACATTGAAGAAAATAATTCAGTACATTTTATATATTGAAAAGTAATATAAAAATATACTTCATAATACATGTATTTCTAAGGGTGAAGTTTAAAATGCAGGCATCATTTTGAGATTGACGAGGTTTGATTTCTAAGCTGAAGTATTAAATTCAACACAGAAATAAAGTAAAAGTAAACATTTGAAATATGTTAAAGTAAATGCACATATTCACACTTTTATTACAAACAAAAAACATTACTTATATTCCAAATAATTGTAAAGTTTTATATTGAACACAGAGCTATTTGAGTACACACTGATGCACAATTAAATTGTAGATATAGCCAAGTGCCACCTTTCACCCAAATGATGGTGACGATACATCTTCACATGGAATTGATAAACATCAGAAGTGTTACGAAGCCCCATCCTCTCAACAATTTGCCCCATTTCATAAAATTTTAAGGAATATATGGTCAGAAGATCAAAAATCTTTCTAGTTGGCACCCAACAGGTAAATTTTTGATTAAGATTAATGGAAGCAAGATCATGTCTCCAAGTGTTCATGGTAATTCTGACCTGTGAAAGACAATATCACCCTGTAAAGAAGCATGCAAATGAAGGTTATTATTTAAAGTTAAATGAATCAAGTTTGTAGAGGAAGTTAGTAGTAAGATGTTGATAGTGTTACTCTGAGTTATATCAGTGAGAATTACTTTTTAGACTATCTATATCTACATATCTAGACATAGGACTCATAGCCTTGTTATTAGTGTCAGGATTGGACAACTCTTATGCCTACAATTTTTCACATATTTACGATAAGTAGATTACCATTATTAGTTAAGGTCATCTTGCATCTATTTGCAACTATATCAGGTTTAGAATACACTAAAATAAACATTGATTTTCCAAATATATCTCTTCCTTCAGTTGACTCTCACACTAACATGAAATTAGATTTACCAAAATACAAACCAATGACTCCATGCAAACAATCTCTAGATGAAGAGTACTATCCTCATCAGCCAAAAAACTTCTAACTGGAGAGAATAATGCATCACTGTATGGAGTTTGTGCCATCTTTTTACCCTGTAATAATATATGCTAACCTGAATCTGATCTCATCAATCTAGGCTACAATTTCCTAGATATGTGGTCAGCAAATAAATCATTGTTAAAAGGTTATTTCTGAAACCCATTACATGAAGATTACGCTCAATTCTGTGGCTTATGATACATTTTTTTTGCTTACCTTTAATACACTACAGTGATCTGTACTGTGGAACATCTGTCAACTGTTACAATGTAAGCTAATCGATGACAGACTTGCTCATCCCCACTTTGTTGTCACTGGCATTAGCATGGACAATTTTACCAGAAGAGACACGAGCCATATGAAAATCCCACTGTCTGCACCATTTCCATGACGAGATGAACAATTCATCAAGCCTCAAATTACTTACACTAAAATATACTCAGCTCTTTCATGTTACCCTTTACTGCATCAAACTATAATCAATTCTAGTCACATCACTCCTTATATAATGATGGAAAACTGTTTCTGACATGTTTCCCATTAAAATAGTCATTCCCAGTACCATGTTTCTGTAATTTCATCTGTTTCTAATTCAACTACCAGTCAATGTATAATTTAAGATTAAAATTCAGAAACAAAGTAGAAAATTGGTTGTACACAGTTTGGAAGGGTACAGTGAGAATTCTAAAAACCTTTAAGGGGGTCCCCCGGCACATGAATTTTTGAAAAATTATCGATTTTGACTTTTTTATATTTTTGAAAAGTTCAAAGATTTCTGCTTAAAATGATATTTGGAAATACAATAATTAGAAGTATTTTTATTTATTTTTTAAAAGGAAGCCACTTTCATTGACGCGTGACAGGTGCTCCTCGAGGAGCACCTGTCTTTCATCATGCTTAATTTTTCGATGACCGCGCGATTTGTTTTGTTTACAATCAGTATAACCTTTTTCTTACACATAAATAAAACGATTTTTCTTTGAAGAAAGGAAAATACAACTCAACACAGTTATTTGTTTCCGTTTGGTTTGTTGTTAAATTGAGATTATTCTTGCTTGAACTAGCTAATCGTGAATTCTAATTTATTTATCTAGATTATTTTCTTGTTAATTCTACGTTTTACATTAAATTATTTATTAGTATTTTATTAACGACAAAAATTATGGGGAGATCTAAAAAAATATTTAAAAAAACTCAAAAATGTTGCAGTTAAAAAAATGAATGCTCAAAATGTTCCAGCTATCACATCACACAGCACAGAAACTGTTATTGAAAGTGCTTCAAAACGAAAACTTATTTCAAACAACAGTTTATATGAAGATATGGAAGGAAGTAATGAAAAAAATGTTTTAATAGAATTGAATTTATTGAATAAAGCGTTATTGAACTTTGCTGTTTGTAAAAACTGTGGCCATTCCATCTCATTGGAGGCTTCTAAAAGAGTTGGAATTGTGTATTACACGGAACTTTGTTGCAGTTTTTGCACAAAAAAACATGGTTTCCATATGTCAACTAAAATGAAGAATAAAAATAAACTTTTCCACTTAAATATCAGATTGGTATTTGCTTTCAGATCTATTGGAAGAAGTCGTTCAGCTGCAGAAACATTCTGTGGACTTATGAACTTGCCATCTCCACCTGAAAAATTCCGTACTCATACAGAATTGTTGTTCGACTCTTCTAAATTTACCTGTGAAAAATCAATGAGAAATTCTGTTGAGGAAGCAGCATGAATAGAAGGTAGCCGTGACATTGCTGTTGCCTTAGATGGTTCATGGCAGAAAAGAGGATACCAGTCCCTCAATGGTATTGTTACAGCTACGAGTGTCGATACTGGAAAAGTTATTGACTTTGAAGTGTTTTCAAAACATTGTCGGTGCAAAACTGCATTTAATTCTGTTCATGAACGATCATGTATTGCCAACTATAGTGGAACAAGTGGAGGCATGGAAGTGACAGGTGTAATGGAAATATTTGAAAGATCCGAAGCTCATTCTGGCATTCGTTACACAAAATATTTGGGCGATGGAGATTCAAGAGGGTTTTCATCAATACTTGCCCTAAATCCTTATGACACTCAAGTGGAAAAATTAGAGTGCGTTGGGCATATCCAAAAGCGTATGGGTACCCATATTTTGGATCTCAAAAGGAAAAACAGAGCAAAAAAATTAAGTGATGGAAGAAGCCTAAGTGGACGCAACCGACGTTTTAATTAAAAAAATTCAGAGGTATTATGGTATGGCCATTATAAGCAATATCAATGATTTACACAACATGAAAACTGCTGTTTGGGCTGTTTATTTCCATCTTTTGTCTACAAATGAGAGCCCTCAACATGGATTGTGTCCCTCGGGTACAAATTCATGGTGCAAGTTTCAGAAAGCAAAAGCTGAATTTAATGAAAAGCATTATATGACCATAAAAAACATACCCAAGTGCCATCTTCCCTCATGAATAAAATTAAGCCAATTTTTAGAGATTTAGCTGACTCTAGGTTATTAAAAAATGTCTACATGGGAAGACTCAAAACCCCAATGAGTCAGTTAATAATACAATACGGTCAGTCATTCCAAAATCTACATTTGTGGAGTTAAAAACCCTAAAATTAGGGGTAAACATGGCAATTGCACAATTCAATATGGGTCATGTAGCTAAATGTATCATTTTAAACATTGTGGTATTGAACCAGGTTTAAATTGTGTATCCTGCTTTAAGAAATTATATGCACGTAGGATTCGTGTAGCCCAACGAAAGCATCTTGAGATACAAAAAAAGGGCTAGATTGCTAAAAATAATGAAAAAAAGAAAATTAGAAGAGTCTTTTGTAGAAGCAGAGGGCAAAGAAAATATTTCTTATGCTTCTGGGAAGTATTAAAAAAGGTAAATCGTCAAAAATTACAAATTTTTACTTTAAAGCCTGTTTTCTCAAAATACAATATTTTCCCTTTTATGGACCTTTTTCTCAGAAACTAATTAAAGTAGGTTCCTCAAATTTTCAGTTAGTATAATTTCAACATGTTTACACATTTACATGAAGGGGATAAGATATATCTAGCAAACTTTTTTAGATAACGTCTTTTTAAACTAAATTTTAAGGGGGGGGGGAATTGGACATATTTTTAAAAATTCATAATTATTTTAATTTTTAGTAAAAAGACAAAACCCTCCATTAAAGTTTTATTGATTGTACATATAACCTACTGTAAAAATTTCATCCATGATAAGCAAGTAGTTTCTGAGAAAAAGGTACATAAACTTATGTAATTTAACATGGGCTCCTATTGGAAGTACCGGACCCCCTTAGGAAACACCTTTAAGTGATATTTTGTAACATATAATACATTATTAATGCAAACATAAATAAACATACAGGGGGTTTCCATGTCGAAACATTTTTCTTTTCAGAAAATAAATTTTAATAGAGCAGTAAAAAATCTGTTATAAAATTAATAACAGTCCTAAGGGTCTTCAACAGTACGCTAACTGAACTTTACTTGAACTCTAAATAAAGCTAAAGAATCCAGCTCATTTCATATTTCTGTTTCATACAGTCTAGAGAACCTCAAAATTCCCGAAAAGTAAGTATGGCAATGGCAAAAACAAGAATCCCCAATATATCTGAACAAAAACTCTCCACTCACACACATTAACAAAAATAAATTTCAAGTTCAAAATCTCTTTAAATATATGCAGATTGCAGGAATTAAATATAGTTTGAACTTATCATAAACTGCAAATGAGTCATAAGTTACATAATTTATGTAGAATTAATTAATTATAAAACAGTTAATACTTTTTCCTTAAACAGATATTTCTTTCCAATTTCGTCCCCCCCCCCAGTACATACACAATCGATGCATACAAAGTGATGTATATTATATTTTCCCCACATATATTACTTTCTTTTAATTTTTTTCTTTACACTAATAATTTCACCTTTCTCATTTTGAGATCAAGGTATAATTCATCATAAAATTCTCATCCCAATCTGTTTAATTTATGTTAAGAGTGTTGTCGAAATTCTACAAATCTGCTTTATCCAACAGATAGCGTTGTTTGCAACTCGGATGACGTCATAAAGATAAAGCTTGTTATCTAGAAACCTATCGTTACTATAGCAATGGGGTGTGGTATAGAAATTATTGACAGATGTAGTCGGTATGAAAGTGCATGCGCTCTTTGAACCAGATCGATTAAGAGAAAAAAAGTGTCAGCAAATAAGGGGGGTGAAGAAATGGATGTGAGAGTTTTCTACAAATAATTTCAACGTTTGAATAAGGTTCTGTCACGGCCACACAAAATCGGGTGGTGGAGACATTTTCTTTTAAAGCCGTGCTAGTGGATCGGTATCAAAATGTGTATTGGACTTCTAAGTATATATAGTTCTGGAATCTACTCAGAAATACATTTTTTCACAGAAATGATGAGGCTAATCGGTCTAGATTTGTTGGAAAACATGGGATATATTTGCTCAGTTTGGGTATAATTATTATGTGAGTTTTTTCCATTCATATGGAAAATAATTGAGTGTAATGCATTTGATATTTTGTCACATGAATTATTGTCTTTCAGGGTAGGCCTTTGAGTGCAATATTTTTGAGGGAATTCTATTGTAGTTTAGAAATCATGTAATTCATTTCAACTTTTCTATAAAATCATCGTTATAAGGCTCTGGATTTTTAGGAAGAAGACGTTCAAATTCTCTCGACAAGAACGTCTACATTTTCTTAGGTATCATAAACAATGCCCATTAGATTAGGAATGGAAAGGAAATATGGGTGGGGTTTTAATTTTTCGACGAAGAATTTGGTAGATCTTTATTTGAAATTTAGAAAAAGTTTTTTTTTCGAGTTTTAGGGAATTTTTTTTTTTTATTTATCTTTGTTACCTTTATTTATTTATCAATCTAATTCTCTTTGTTTGATAGAAATATGCGAAATTTTAATAAGCTTCTTTCTGCTCATATCTCTTAGATACAAATTGTATTTGAAATTGCCATAGAAGGATGCTTATCATTTAAATAAAGTTTCGATTTGAATCTTTAAAAAGAAAATGTTATTTTTCTTAGAAAATATTCACTAGAGCACTTTCTTGTCAGTCCTTCTTTAAAAGCATTCCATTTCTTGTTTTACAAATTAATGCGATTCCTTTGAGGGCGGGCACCCAAACATGTAAGCAAAAAATTGCAGGGGTGGCTCTAGAGAGTGCCCTCACAGGTTTGACAGGGTCCACTCAGGACCAGCTCCACCAGTGTTTTCAATACTCATGAAAATGCAACACAAATTTCACCGTCTTCAATTAAATTTTTGATCTCTTTTTCTAGTGACACGATTGCAATGCTTAAATTTTCCAGAGGAGCGGTGTGGAGAACAGTAGTGCGCTTTAGAAATCTGATATTCCTATAAATTTTTTTGATGAAATTATCTTAAGACTCATGATTTACAGAGGAAGTTCTTCAGTGAAGTCACAAGCCTGTTTATGATTGTTGTCTTGGATATCATAAATAAAGTCCATCGGGCTAAGAAGAGGGAAGGAAGTTAAAATTTTTTGAAGAAAAATTTAGTATACTTTCAGTTGAGACGAGAAAAAAAAAATAATTTCCGGAGTTTTATTTTTTTAGAGAGGAAGTGGTGGAGGGAGACGATATATATATATATATATAGTATAATAAATTGAAAAAATAACAAGACTATACTCTCAACTAAAAAATCCAGAAGATAGGAACTAGATTTTAAGACACATAAATATAAAAAATGGTGGAAATGTATATTGTACAAGATTTCAATAAACGTAAGTATAGCAGGAAACAGAGTTCAAAACTTTAAAATGGAAGAAGCCAGAAGAGTCAATGGACTAAAATGGAGACCCATTATGATTTTTAAAGCTATTGCTGAATTAGGACCAGCAAATTAGGGTTATATATATATATATATATATATATATAAATGTTTTGTAGCACTTTTTGAATTCCGAATTCTTGACTTTTTCTCCTTGATCTTAATATCTAAGGTTCGCTCTAGAAAAAATAATGGATTGCTTTAAATGTGTTACGATACATAGTAGCAATGTAAAGCTACCCAGTACCCTTTTTAAAGAAAATAATATTGAAAGTAATTTGCGTTTTTTTTCCAGATTATATTATTAAATTGATTCTGGAAACAAAAAATAAATTTGACTGATCTTTATCTTAAAAATTACAAATTTTTCTTGTAAAACACTCAATTTTTAAAGTTTGTTAGTTATTTTCAGTGATTTCAGTTTCTTAGATTATTGAGAACAAAAGTTCTTTTGGAATTGAACATTTCAAACTAATTTTCGCTACTAAAAATTCCTCGTTGAATTTTAATAACTATTTTTACTGGAAAAAATATCAAATTTTTTAAAACTATTAATTTAAGATTTTTAGAAAAAATAACTTGTGCTCTCAGACTGAAATCCATACTAACTTTTAAAGAACCTACATAAAAAAAATTCCACAAAATTTTTTCAATATTATCTAGAACAGAAAAAATCTTCGGGAGACCACCTCTTCCAAATATTGTCTTTTAGTAATACAAGAATGTTTTGAGCCTGGCAATTTTTCAATAGGAAAAAATTAATGAAAACAAAAAAATTTTCTAAGGTTTTTAACTATGTGTGAAAACACAAATATCGCTCTTTAAAAATTAAGAACCTCGAAACATAACTGAACAGAAACGATTTTAGTAGTAAAAATAAGAGTTAATAGCCATTTCACTGAACGAACCGATTATTCTCCTAAATATCTCTCTTTATATACAAAAAAAGTTTTTCGTGATGCTGTAAAAAATTTATTTCTACTTAAGGTTAAGTTGACAAAAAAAACTACATCTTTATAAGAGAATGGAGCAAACCCATAATTTGGACAAATTTACATTTATGACAGGGAGGCTTTGCATGAACGTGCAAAAATAGTTAAACGTGACGATGTGTTACAAATTTTACAGCCAATTAAGAAAAATCCGTATGAACAACATAATACTAGGAAATTACAGTTTTACAATTTGAGCCGTGATAGAGATGCATAATTTGTACAATGGGAGTTGGTCTGCCATTAGGCAGATAGGAGAGGGGGCGGTACCTCCTTCCAGTTTTTAATTAATTAAACTTTTAAGAATGGAAAAATGCTTTAAAATGAGTACTAAACTAATCACGCTCTGTCAAATATTGAGATTGTCAACTCTCAGAAGACTTCAAATATATTAAAAACTGATTGGTTATCAGACTCCCTTAACCTTTTCAATTGAATTTTTGCTATTCCTAGTGGGCGCAGTAGCTTAAGTGGTTATGGTCATGAGTTCATGGCTGGAGTGTCATGGGCTCGAGTCCTGTTGCCACTAAAGACCCTCCCTGTAGATGAGGCCGTTCCTCCCATTTATGTGGCAGTTAGAAAAGAGGGATGCCAGCTCAGGTGTTATTCTTGTTACTCAACCGAGGTTGAACATTACAATGTTTGTGAATAATAGCCCTCTTGTTGCTATATACAGCAATGTTAATCTCTCTGTTTCTTTCTTTTGATAGTCCTGCTCCAGGCACATAAATTACTTTAATAAACCCTGTAAAAATTCATTTAGAGTTAATCTTTTATCTTTAAAATTTACATATCTAATAATGATTGAATTTTGTTCCTAATGGGAAATTTTATGATTGCAGTCCATTTGGACATAGTTGCTTTAATTTCGGAAAGAAAACTTCCTTTCCTAATACAAAAATAACTTATTTTTGAGATCTGTGCATAATTCTCTGTTTAACAAATTTTTTATTCTGTTTATGTGATCCATTAGCACAGAATAGTATTTACTTAAGGTGGACTTCTAAATGTACTGAAAAGGTCAGGGTACTTTAATTTAATGAAATCACATTATTTGGATGTGAAACTTTTGTTGAGAACCGTAAATTACTCATATAAATCCACCATAAAATGTAAAAATGTCAGAAATAGTCTAGAAAATTTTAAAAAATTACGAAAACAGCATATATCTTTGCTTCTAAAATGCTCGGACGCCATGTTTGGAAAGACTTATTGTAATTACTGCAGATGGCGCCACGTGTATGCATTCTATGTACAAAACTTTTAAAACATTACTTTAGAAGAAAATTGAGAATAAACCGCTTCAATACACATTAATAATACTTTATTTTACGAAAAAGAACATTTTGCTACATGAATAATAATTTTAATCACTTAAGAAATACTAATTCTGCTTATTTATATGAAAGGGGGAGGGGGTAAGAGAATTATAGTAACCCTAGACTACGTCATTGTTAGGGAGGGGACCCTCTTCGTTGGAATGAAAGAAGGAAGTTCTGACAATTTGTTACTAAGATGAAACGGTCAAGTGACCTTGAGGTAAGGTTGACGAAGGTGGAGGGAAACACATGAACAGGATGGCTGTTGATTTCAGGGGGAGGTGATTGGAATCTATTTTGGGACTGAAAGGGGGTTATTGTGGGGTGTATACTTTCTTAGTGAGTGAAACATTTGTAGAATTCTCATTTCAACCAGACTGAAAGCTGGTGCAGGGAGTGGTATCGTCAATGGATGCTATGCACTGGGGCCCTAAAATAATCAAGAATTAAGAAAATATACTCTTGCATATGAAACCTTTACAATACTCCTATTGATGTCAATATGGCGAGATATAAAATTTATCATAAACATTATTATTATGGATATCTAAATTTCGACAATCTTCAAAATAAATCTTGATGTTACGAAAGTTTAGTTTTTGTTATTCGATTTGGGAAGCTCCCAAGAATCCCTACCTCAACTGGACTTTTTAGAAGTGGACTTATATTAATAAAGTAGCGAATTTTTATGAAGAAGTCTGGTTGTTATTTCAATAGTAACTCTAAAACTAATGTGAATGTTTCAAAAATCTTAATTCAGGCTCTGTAAAGAAAAATCTTAACTATATATACATAGAAAAAAAATATTACATAGAAGTATTTTTCATGAAAAGAGAATGTTTTGAAAATGTAATTTTTCTTCATATATTTGCTATAAAATTACATTTAAACAGTTTTAATGTAATGGAATAAAATGGAAAATTTTAATCTAATTGTTAAGTAATTACTACTCTGTGCTAATGGATCACATAAGCAGACTAAAAAATTCCTAAAACAGAGAATTATGCACAATCTCAAAAATAAGTTATTTTTGTATTAGGAAAGGAAGTCCTTTCCGAAATTAAAGCAGCTACGTCCAAATGGACTGCACTCTTAAAATTTCCCATTAGGAAAAAAAATTGATCAATATTAGATATGTAAATTTTGAAGATAAAAGATTAACTATAAATGAGAATTTTTACAGGGTTTATTAAAGTAATTTATGTGCCTGGAGCACGATTAGCAAGAGAGAGAGTGATTAGTGTCGCTCTATAAAGCAACAAGAGGGCTATTGATCACAAACCTCGTAATGTTCAATCTCGGTCGAGTAACGAGAATGACACCTGAGCTGGCATCCCTCTTTCCTAACTACCACATAAATAGGAGGAATGGCTTCATCTACACGGAGGGTCTTTAGTGGCAACAGGCTTTGAGCCCATGACACTCCAGACATGAACTCGTGACCATAACCACTAAGCTACTGCGCCCACCAGGAACAGCAAAAATTCTATTGAAAAGGTTAAGGGAGCCTGATAACCAATAAGTTTTTAATATATTTGAAGTTTTCTGAGAGTTGACAATCTCAATATTTGACACTTTAGTGAGAGTGATTAGTTTAGCAATCATTTTAAAGCATTTTTCCATTCTTAAAAGTTTAATTAATTAAAAACTGGAAGGAGATACCGCCCCCCCCCCTATTTGCCTAATGGCGGACCAACTCCCATTGTACAAATTATGTAACTCTATCACAGCTCAAATTGCAAAACTGTAATTTCCTTGTATTATGTAGTTCATACGGTTTTTTCTTCATAATTGGATGTAAAACTTTTAACACATTGTCACGTTTAACTATTTTTGCACGTTCATGCAAAGCCTCCCTACCATAAATGTAAATTTGTCCAAACTGTGAGTTTGCTTCATTCTGTAAAAAAGATGTAGTTTCTTTTGTTAACTTCACCTTAAAAAAAACCTTCAAATAAATTTATTAGAGCATCATGAAAAACGTTTTTTGTGTATAAAGAGAGATATTTGGGAGAATAATCGGTTCGTTCAGTGAAATGATTACTAACTCTTACTTTTACTACTAAAATCGTTTCTGTTCAGTTATGTTTCAAGGTTTTAATTTTTAAAGAGCAATATTTGTGTGTTTTTACACATAGTTAAAAACCTTAGAAGCTTTTTTTACTTTCATTAATTTTTTCTTATTGAGAAATTGCCGGGCTCAAAACATCCTTGTGTTACTAAAAGACAATATTTGGAAGAGGCGGAATACTACTGAAATTTATATGACTTAAAATCAGCCTTTTTTCAGCTGATACTACAATGAGACTTTATTGAGTTCAAGTATTCCATATACAAGTATTGCAATTATAACTGAATTTATCTATGATATTACAAAATGTATTATAATACTATAGTAAAATAATTTCAAGTCATGTATTAAAAATCAAACTTTTTAAATTGCACTGACTTAAAACTGAGAAAAAATTAGATGTTATACGTACAAACCTGGGGGTTTCTAATTTCAGTTTGAATCATTATTTTTATAAGTGTTTCAAAACTTTTATGAAAGCATCATGTTAAGATTACACTGAGTAATCTCTGCCATCGCATATATATAACAAATGCTATCAATTTTATGTAAAACATATTTTAAATATAAAAAAATATATCCTCATATAACATATTTAATTAAAGTAGTGTTTTTATACAGTGTACATAATTTGCATAATAACATTTTTTTAAAATTATATCTTTAGAGGCATTATTAGTTTTTGTTTTATGCCTTAAGAAACTTTAACTGTGTTTTTCGCAGACTTTTCAATTTTGAGGATATATTTCTCCCAAGGATTTTTTCTGTTCAAGATAATATTGAAAATTTTTTGTAGAATTTATATATATATATATATATGTTCTTTAAAAGTTGGTATATGGATTTCGGTCTGAGAGCACTAGTTATTTTTTCTAAAAACCTTAAATTAATAGTTTTAAAAAATTTGATATTTTTTCCATAGCTGTAAAAATAATTATCAAAATTCAACAAGGAATTTTTAGTAGGGAAAATTAGTTTGAAATGTTCAATTCCATACTAACTTTTGTTCTCAATAATCTTAAGAAACAGAAATCACTGAAAATAACTAAAAAACTTTAAAAATTGAGTATTTTACAAGAAAAATTTGTAATTTTTAAAATAAAGACCGGTAATTTTTTTTTTATTTGAATCAATTTAATAATATAATCTAAAAAGAAAACACAAATTACTTTCAATATAACTGTCTTTAAAAAGGGCACTGTGTAGCCTTAACATCACTACTCAAACTAGTAACAAATTTAAAGCAATCCATTATTTTTTCTAGAGCGTACCATGCCCAACCATAGATATAAAGATCAAGGAGGAAAAAAAAAGGAATTCAAAAAGTGCTACAAAACACACACACACATATATATATACTAGCCGTTACCTGCCCACTTCTCTGGGTATTTCATGATGTTTATAAATATATACTGTTTATATACAGATATATATGTATATAAAAGTTATTGATATCTAAGCCCTAGCAATAAGAATTCGATAATATTGAAAAATATAAGTATACCTGTAACTCTCGACTCTTGATATAAAAAGGACCGGACTTCTAATATGTATTTTCTAAAAATTTTAAAAATTAAAGTATAGAAGGATGTTTGTACTTTCGTAATTCTATAACCAAGTGGATTTCCGCGTAACCAATTTTTGGTGGAACTCTTCTCCATAAAGTAAGCATGCAAGACAAATTTTAAGTCTAAGTCTAATAGAGTAAAAGCGAAGTTTTTATTATCAATTCCCTCCGTAATTCCGTTGAGAAACGTTCTCCAATATAACTGTTCTTAGCGGATTTCAATTTAACAAATGGAAAATGCAAACGAAATTCCACTATTATAGTCCTTGTAGTTCGAAAAAAGGATTTTTTTTTGTGTCAATACGCCCCAGTAAACCCATGCTCCCCCAGGAGTTGATTCCCTAAAATACATTCTTAGTAGATCCCTATTCAACAAAAGAAACATGCTTAACCAAGTTCAAGTATGTGGGTCTAACAATTCAAAAACGGTATTTTTTCCCCATAATTCAACCGTGACCTCTCGCAACCCTCCTTGGGGGTTTATAATTTCGTTTTAATGGAACTCTGTTCCATGAAAGGAACATGTCCACCAATTTTCAAGCAGGTAGGTATAATAGCTTAAAAAACGAAAACATTTATATCCATTACGCCCCTTAATCCCCCGAAATGAAACTTGTGGTTTAATTTTCGCAAAACCCATTTTGTAGCGGTTCTCTACTCTGCGAAATGAATCTTTTACCAAATTTCAAGACTGTACGTCTAGTAGTTTAAAAATGAGAATATTTATCTATAGAGCCCCTTGAGAACCCGGAAACCGCAACTTGGGGGGACTGTTTTTACAAAACCCATTTTAGGAAATGCACTGTATGAAAGGAATCTGCTTACCAAATTTGAAGACTGTGAGTCTAATAAATTTAAAATGGAAAACAATTATCTAGAACGCCCCTTGAGCCCCATCAACGCCATCTGAGGTCAATACTCAGAAAACACATTATATAGCGGATCTTTACTCCATGAAAGGATTCTGCTTATCATATTTCAATAATGTACTTCCAGTACTTTAAAAATGAAAACAAATATTTATAACGCCCCTTAACTCCACTTGCTGTTCGAATTTCGCAAAGTCCGTTCTTAGCGGATCTCTACTCCATGAAAAGAACATGCCTACCAATTTTCATATCTGTAGGTTGAATAGTTCCTGAGATATCGTGATTAGTCAGTCAGTCAGTCAGTGAGTGGGTGAGTCGCTTTTCTCCTTTATATATATAGATAGATAGATATATAACCCAAATTTGCTGGTCTTAATTCAGTAACAGCTTTTGAAATCATAATAGGTCTCCTTTTTAGTTCTTTGACTTTTTTGGTTTCTTCCATTTTTATTACACTATATATATATATATTCATATATACACGTATATATATATATATATCGTCTCCCTCCACCACTTATCTCTACAAAAATAAAACTTCGAAAATTATTTTTTTCCTCAAGTCTCAACTGAAGATATACTAAATTTTTCTTCAAAAAATTAAAAATCCCTTCCCTCTTCTTAGCCCGATGGACTTTATTTTTGATATCCAAGATAACAATCATAAACATGCTTGCGAATTCACTGAAGAACTTCCTCTGTAAATCATGAGTCTTATGAAGATAATTTCATGAAAGAATTGATAGTAACATCAGATTTCAAAAGCCCACTACTGTTCTCCACACTGCTCCTTTGGGGAATTTAAGCATCGCAATCGTGACACTAGAAAAGGAGATCAAAGCAATAAATATTCAAAAGAAAAGAGCCGATCACAAATATGTACCGATTTTATCTCCGCTTATAATTGGCGACACTAAAAATAACATTATGAGAGTACAAACGCAGACTATATACAATAAATATTCTGAAAACGTTGCACGTAGGAAATAAAAAAAGGAAGCTTAGTTTTGAAATTAATTCACTGAATATAATAATTTAATTGAAGGCTGTGAAATTTGTGTCACATTTTCATGAGTATTGAAAACACTAGCAGAGCTGGTCCTGAGTAGACCCTGTATCATCCTTGAGGGCACTCTCCAAGGTCACCCCTGCGATTTTTTGCTTACACGTTTGGGTGCCCGCCCTCAAAGCTTGGGGCCCAGTATCATTGATACGCGGTAACTATACCCCTGATTGGAAATAGCATTAATTTGTAAAACAAGAAATGGAATGCTGTTAAAAAAGGACTGACAAAAAAGTGCTCTAGTTAATATTTTCTAAGAAAAATGACATTTTCTTTTTAAAGATTCAAATCGAAACTTTATTTCCATAATAAGCATCCTTCTATGACAATTTCAAATACAATTTGTATCTAAGAGATATGAGCAGAAAGAAACTTATTAAAATTTCGCATATTTCTATCAAACAAAGAGAATTAGATCGATAAATAAATAAAGGTAACAAAGATAAATAAAACAAATATCCCCTAAAACTCGAAGAAAAAAAATACTTTTTCTAAATTTCAAATAAAGATCTACCAAATTCTTCGTCGAAAAATTAACCCCCCCCCCATATTTCGTTTCCCTTCTTAATCTTATTGGCATTGTTTATGATACCTAAGACAATGTAGCCGTATTTGTCAAGAGATAATTTGAACGTTTTCTTCCTAAAAATCCGGAGCCTTATGATTTTATAGAAAAGTTGAAATGAATTACATGATTTCTAAACTACAATACCAATTTCCACAAAAAGGGATAAATGTCATCCGAAACTAGGAAACAGTAAAATTCTACAATAGAATTCCCTCAAAAATGTTATACTCAAAGGCCTACCCTGAAATACAATAATTCATGTGACAAAATATCAAATGCATTGCACTCAATTATTTTCCATATGAATGGGAAAAACTCACATAATAATTATACCCAAATTAAGCAAATATATCCTATGTTTTCCGACAAATCTAGACCGATTAGCCTCAGCATTTCTGCAGAAAAATGTATTTTTGAGTAGATTTCAGAACTATATATACTTCGAAGTACAATGCACATTTTGATCCCGATTCACTAGCACGGCTTTCAAAAAAAAAAAATGTCTCCGCACCCAATTTTGTGCAGCAGTGATAGAACCTTATTGAAACGATTTGTAGAAAACTCTGTCACATTCTTTCCTCACCCCCCCTTGTTTGTTGACACGTTTTTTCTCTCTTCGATCTGGTTCTTCAAAGAGCGCATGCGCTCTCATACCGACTACATATGTCAATCATTTCTAAACCACACCCCGTTGCTATAGTAACGATAAGTTTCCAGAAAACACGCTTCATCTTTCTTGACGTCATCAGAGTTTCAAACAACGCCATCTGTTGGATAAGGCAAATTTGTGAAATTTCGAAGACGCTCTTAAGAATTTGATTTATAAAATTCTCTCCATTATATGGGGATACTTATTACTTCACGATAGGGAACATTATTACATGTTAAAAATAGAATCACATCTACAATTCTTTGAAACAGTAATTTTAGATTAATAACTATGCAGAACAATGATTAAAAAAAACATACAGTGAGTGATGTTTTTTATATTTAGGTTCAATTGAATTAGAATATACATATAAAATTGTTTTAAGAATGTTATTATAAAAAAAATGTTTAAATGTAATTTTATAGCAAAAACTTGAAGAAAAAAAAAATTATATTTTCAAAACATTATCTTTTCATGGAAAATACTTCTATGAAATATTTTTTCTACATATATATAGTTAGGATTTTTCTTTACAGAGCCTGAACTAAGATTTTTGAAACATTCACATTATTTTTAGAGTTACTATTGAAATTACAACCAGGCTTTTTGATAAAAACCTTCGCTACTTTGTTGCATTAAAATATTAATATAAGAGTCCACTTTTAAATTATATCTTCTAAAAAGTCCAGTTGAGGTAGGGATTTTTAGAGCTTCCCAAATCCAATAACAAAATCTAAGCTTTTGTATCATCAAGAATTAATTTGAAGATTGTCGAAATTTAGATATCTATAATAATAACGTTTACGATAAATTTTACATCTCGCCAAATTGACATCAATAGGAATATTGTAAAGTTTTCATATGCAAGAGTATTTTTTTTTAAATTCTTGATTATTTAGGGCCCCGATGCATAGCATCCATTGACGACACCACTCACTGCAGAAATTAGCTTAAGCAGCTTTCAGTCCAGAACCCACCTGTTGCTATGAGTCAAATTGATGAATGTCAGTGCCTCAACATCAAATAACAATTATACGTAGAATTCGTTAGTGGAATTCCTGTTTCCATGTGGAAACTTCACCTTCTTTCTCGGGCTTTGAGTTTGTAGCAAAAAAAACTTGGCTTTGCCTTAGCCCATATTGCATTAAAATATTAAAAAGAAAAATTTGAAATAGTAGAAGTGTATTGAAAAGTTAAAGTAAATTGTAAAAAATTCAAAAAATTAAGTGCTTTGAAATAAAAATTGTATGGAAGGAAAAATATAAGAAATTAGTGGAAGCGCTGGAATTTTAAGAAAGCTTTTTCTATGCCCAACATTGTGCGCCTCGGGAATCCGAAACGCTTGCGTGAGGAACTTGTCTGGTTGAAGTGACAATTCTACAAATCTTTCACTAAGAAAGTATACAGCCCACAATAACCCCCTTTCAGTCCCAAAATAGATTCCAATCGCCTTCCCCTGAAATAAACAGCTATCCTGGTCATGCGTTTCTCCCCCCCTCGTCAGCTGATCTCAAGGTCACTTTACCATTTCATCTTGGTAACAAATTGTCAGAACTTCCTTCTTTCATTCCAACGAAGAGGGTCCCCTCCCTAACAATGACGTGATCTCATGACGTAGTCTAGGGTTACTATAATTCTCTTACCCCCTCCCCCTTTCATATAAATAAGCAGAATTAGTATTTCTTAAGTGATTAAAATTATTATTCATGTAGCAAAATGTTCTTTTTCGTAAAATAAAGTATTATTAATGTGTATTGAAGCAGTCGATGCTCAATTTTCTTCTAAAGTAATGTTTTAAAAGTTTTGTACGTAGATTGCATACACGTGGCGCCATCTGCAGTAATTACAATAATTCTTTCCAAACATGGCGTCCGAGCATTTTGGAAGCAAAGATATATGCATTTTTCGTAATTTTAAAATTTTCTAGACTATTTCTGACATTTTCCCAATTCATGGTGGATTTATATGAGTAATTTACCTTCTCAACAAAAGTTTCATATCCAAATAATGTGATTTCATTAGGTTAAAGTACCCTAACCTTTTCAGTACATTTAGAAGTCCCTCTTAAATTGTCCTTCATTACAAATTTGACTTACTGTTTAAGGATGTTACATCTCAAACAGCTGAAATATTAATACATGTGAATATTAAATATGCCAAATTCTATGACACTAAACACACACAAACAAACAAAATCATGTGATCACTTTGAAAGGAGATAGTACAAAGAAAGTATTTAAGTCAAAATTAACTTTTAAAACTACCTCCCCCCCCCTATGAGTTAAAGAACAAACAAAACCACAATCAAATTTTTTGAAATAATGGAATGTTTCTTTTTAATAAACATAAAATAAAAGGGGAAGCATTTTTTTAATGTTTTATTCCTTTAAAGACAATTAGTAATAATTTGTATTAAACATAAATTTTTATAAGAAAACATTTATATAAATTTAACAAAAATTTTATTTATAAATTAAAATTTATGCATAGCATTTACATAAATTTTATTTATGAAGTTTTTAAACTATTTTTCTATGGGTATTTAAACTAAAGCCTAAAATATATAAAACAATGAGCACGGTCCACACCGATTTGCAAAATCTTTGTTTCTAATAAAAAATCCAACTTACAGTATTTCATTAAATAATGAACAGATGAAATAGTTAAGCATATTTTCGAAGTGTGCGATGATGATCCAATAACTGATGATAATTCAGTACTTTTTAAGGTTTTATCCAGCAGAAATAAAGTTATTCTCAGCATTTCTGATGACACTGTTTTGGAAGTTTCAATTAGCCAAACAACAGCCTACAAATACAAAATAACAATTCCATTAACTATTAAAAGAAATCAACTCGAAAATATAATAAAATATGAAAATAGGCTAAGTTGAAAACCACTACAAACATTTTTTATACATAAATACAAGCATCTTCATAATTATTCTTTAAATAATATTGTATAAATTGATAAATTATCACAGATTTCTCTTTAATATTTTTTACTCAGTCAAAAACATACAATCATGGCAAGTAAAAATTTTATATATAAAAACTAGCTATTTAAAAAACATTGATCATGTTTCTTTCAAGAGTAAAGTAACTTAAAATAACAAGTAAATTAATATTTTATTTATATAAAAGCAATCATATTTATGCTCTATAATCTAATAATACTTCATTTTCTATAAAATGTTCAAAAGCCTTATTTATCAAAGACAAGATATTAAAAATATAATTTAATCCATTTCCAAAGAAATAGATACAAAAAGAAATGAAATATATATTAAGCCAACAAAACTACGAAAAATTATTAATATCGATATGAGTGATTATTGTCACAATTTAAATCTAGTTCAATCAGTCACATAAGCTTACTTCAGCTTTGCAAGAAAAAAAAAGTATTAGGAATGAAATTGAAAATTAGATTTAAATTTACAGTAGATAGAACAATATTTAATGTTAAATATGTTGTTTATTTGCGCCAGTGATAAAAAAGAATAGAACAGAAAAAAAAAAAAAGAAATGCACGTTTTTCAAGTGAAAATCAAATTAAAGAGCAAACTCAGATAATTTATAAAAATTTTAAAAAATAAGACCTTGAATTTTTAATTACTACATAGCATATCATGACTTGTTAAATCTGATTTAAACGCTAGTGAAAAATTCTATGACACTTCCGTAAAGTAAAATAATTATAATATGCACTTTTTGGAAGAAAATTATTATAACCAGTAACAAATACAGTTATGTATGATCAATTAATATACCTTTAACAGTACTAATGTAAGAAATATGATAAATAATTTAATACAAGAAATTCAAAAAAATGTTAAAAAATTCTCTAATAAAATAAACATGTAAAGCAGAAAATTATCATAAGGCTTAGAACTGAGAACCAAATCAATATCACAAACTAGAACTCAGAATCCCATATTTTATATATTTCAAAATAACATTGTCTCATAGTGAGTGATCCTCACATCATTTAGAACAGAAATATGCGAGAATGAAAATCTGTTTCACTTCACCCATTTAGTAATATTTAATCTCTAAACACAACGTGTGTGTGAGCACCTACAAACTTGCTTTATTACTGAATCAATTATGAGATCTGATAAATGACCTGGCATTGCATTTGAGCAAATACATAGCTGTATAACAAATTTGGAAGTTCATTGTTATGTAAGAAGCAATGTTCTTATATAAAAAAAAGGGATCTATTTTGCTTAAACTTTCAGCATTTATGTCATTGAAGTGGATAAAAAAAGGATTCGCAGTTCAAATTTGATTTCTCTAAACGATTTTTCTTTCCAGCTCTCTTTCCAAAAATGAAAAGTAGTAAGGAAGCAATTATCCAGAAATGATAATATGTAAATCATTTATTATAGTCAGTTACGAAAAATATTGTTTCATAAAATTTTCAGTGATCTCCAATTCGAATGACAATGAGTCAAAGATTTGATGTGAGGAATACTAAAAATGGAAGTGTTGTATTTTGGAACATTAAAATTGTGTATACATATATCCAAGAGGAAAATGAAACAGAGAAAAAAAAATTAAGGTACAACATACATGTTGAGCTATGGAGATATATGCATTCAATACATTTGCAACAACTGTTTTCCTTTATTTGAGCTACATCATTGTCAGTAGCTTAGGTAAAAACTTCTCTGTTTAGCTGCTGGCTCCCCCTTATGTATATTCATTCTAGTTATTAATAAGATCCAATCTTCAGAAATGTTTTCACTCTATTGAATCTACTTATACATACAGTCATACCTTGCTTAACAAGCATAATTCCTTCCAGAAGTTTAATTGAAAAGCAAAACATTCTTCAAGCCATACAATTTTTTCAATATAAGGTAAAGTAAAATATGAGTCCCTTATAAGAAATATTCAAAAAAGAAGTGTGAATCAAATTCATCTTTGTTTGTATCATTGAACCAACTCACCAGGAAAGTGAATTAGATTTACAAAAAATAAAGATCAAAATAATAATAAAAAATGGAAATAAGTTTAATAATTAAAACAAATAATTCTATGATCTCGGCTAAAGATACAATCTCATTGAAAAAACACTCAACAGTTCCTGTCTCAGTACAACTAAATAAGCCCTCACTTTGAAATCACCATGTCTCATTCTTATAAACACATCCTAAGATTGCCTAGATGATTGTTAAATAATCCTTGTACATTTTGAACATTCCATGTTCATCTTTTTCCCTTTTATTTTCAGACTGATTGTTGATTTCCAGTTCAACTAAGTCAGATCAGACAAACAGATTGCCAAGTCACCCCCCTCTCTCCCTACTAGTTTACTTTCAATTGCCATTTTCTTGTATTTCAGTTTCAGGCTCTTCAGATTTGAAAGTCTCGTTCCCTTTACTCTAATGCAGCTTATGCTTAATCTGAATAGTTTCCTTCAATATTTCTCACAGACAAAAAGAAGCTTTGTTATAATACATTCTTGCAAAACATTTATACACATTTGAAACGTTTCTCATTGAGTCATTTTTTTCATAATTTGTTTTGCTTGTTATGCAAATCATTAGTAATGAAGGTGCTCCACAGTATTTTACTCTTGAAAATATATACAATTTGAGTTACAGCTAATTTAGAAATAATCTTCTGTGATTGCAATCCACTTTAAGCTTCTTGTAAAACTCTTTTCCTTTCAAAAAGTTTAAAAATTTTCGATATCTTAGTAAAAAATCACAATTAATATATTGTCAGTAAAAAAATTTAGTAATGAGCTCATTCATTCATAGTAAATGAAAAAATGAACAAACAAATATTAAATAAGAGCATAAATATTTTGTTACAGGATTTCAGTAAAAATATGAAATTTGTTTCTTAAGATTTATTTTTTCAAATCAATTATGCTTTTTAAATAAGTGAATATTATTTTTTATTTGATATCACGATTTTTTACACACATAGCTTTTCAAACATTACAATTAGTTTCTATAGTACATACCATTTTTATAATGCAATGTAACATATATTGTAAATGTTTAAAGGACTTTACATAAATATTCTACAATTTCTAACAGCTTTTTACTCAGGATAGTCCATATCTTTTTTAACATCTTTTTCTCCCTCTTAAGTTTATTTCTCAACAAAAATTTTTTCGTACATTTTGAAAAATGAGCACAAAGCATAAAGTTACATATTCTTTTTCTATTCAATGTTAAATAAAAACGCATATTAATACTTTAACCTATCTGGATTCAATAATATTCATATTTTAATACATTTTAGAAAATGAACTCAAGGCATTCTTTTCACTGCTATATAAAAATGCACATTCACACTTTAAAAGATCTGGAGTTAATATGCATATTTTTATAATATCAGAAAGAACAACTTACATAAAAAAAAAATCAAATACTGGAAATAAAAACTGTAAAATGTACCTCACAACAAATTGCACTTAAATGCACAATGTCATCTGTAGAATCACTTGGAATGTTTCTATCAGGAAGTAAGTCTTGCGTCACTAAAAAACTGTATGTGCTTGGAACAATAAAAAATAATATTTCCCAAAATGATTTTTCTAAAAATAATTTATGCATACGATTTTGATGTTTGGAAGCTCTTGGTAAAAGGGTCATAAAATCAGCTAGATGCTGTAATAATGTACTTTGAGCAGAACGATAAAGTGCACTTCCAGGACTTTCTGTAATTCCTAAAAATGGATCATTTGATTTTGTTGATAAATACTTTTCAGCGGATGATATCAGTTTTGCTCCTAAAAGTAGGCATTGTTCCAAAATAGGCAGCTGAAATTCCTAGAAAAAAAAAAGAAAATGGAAATATATACTATTTTTTAAGCTATTCTGGAAATAAATAAATGTTATTTTAAACTGAATTTTATGTGAAGAGTAATAAAAACCATGAGCATTGATTATGTTGTTGCTACCAATCTCCCGTCTGGTCAGACGAAGTCAGACCAGATCAGTGAAACAGTTGACTTTCATGAAGTCTGATACTATATACTAGAACATTCGGTTACCTGAATAGATATCCAAGACTATCATAGATATCTTCCTAGTCCAGTCTAAGGTAGTCCAAGATGTGCTGAGGTGAAGCCTGTTCTAGCTGGCATTTAGGGTAAATAGGAAAACTCTTATTGACTTCAGAAAAAGTGAGGATTTTTAAATGCCCACTGGCAAGTTGGAACAGACATGTGTTTGACTCTGTTACAAGGAAGAGATAAAGAAAGCCCTGGTCTTTTGCCTGTATACCATTTATGAAACAGAGGTTTTAACCATTTTTCTTTATTTTGGGCCTTTTGCCTTGAGAATAATTCAAAATATGTGAGCTCTGAGGTGGATGGGACAGGATGGTCTAGTTCCTCCTTTGCAAGAGTGTCAGTCAATTCATTTCTGTAGATATTGACATGGGACAGGATCCTATGATGATGGGAGATGAGCTTAACTTTACATAGAATAGATAAACTGATTTTATCGCCTATGTGGGCTCAGTTTTTGAGGTGTTGAATTGAACTACCGCTGTCAGATAGAATCCAGAGGTCTTTGTAGTTACTTTTGCTCATGAATTTCTCTAGTCCTGTGTCAATTGTAATTAATTGGCTTCGAAAAACGGAACAGAAATCTGGTTTACATTGTTTTATGGAACGTTTCTCTTGAAGTGTTTAAATAAAAGTTCCACTGCTTGCCTGTACATCTATTTTATTGCCATCGGTATAAATTGTAGTGTCATTAGGAGAAATTTTATTGATGATCTCCAGGGCCAATTGATTAAGGAGGTCAGAAACGTAGTCTTTCTTAGAAAGTGCAGTAAAGAGGCCACCATGAAAATCAACACATTGGAGAATTCTTCGCAAGTATTAAGAATACAATGAAGACATTGCAGTTCTAATTTTTTGTGTGCAATTAATTGCATTGATTTAATCTGACTGAAACAGCTGTTTTTCTTTAGTCTTCGGTAGCATTTCCAGTTATTTAGGTAACAAGCAGTTTTGTTACCTTGGTTTATGCTGGAAAGTTTACTGAAATATTTAACTAAACTAGCTCGCTTTCTGATAGAAAGAGGTTGCAAATTTGCCTCATGGCGGACAATCTCTGAAGGACTGCTTCGCTGCACATTTTGACACAAATGAGCATTCATTATAAATTCTTTTATCATGAAAATAAAAAGAATGCTACACATTGAAATGGGAAGAACTAATTATTCACAAAATTTATAGATATAAAAAAATTCCACAAGGCACTGAACAAGTTATTTATTGAGGCTCTTTTATTATGGAGGAAAATTACTATATAACATATATGTATATGATTATTCAGAATACTTGTTGGATTTTCTTATGGCTGAAAAAGAGGATAAGCCTGATACATGAGGGAGTAGGCAAAAAACACAATGCCTTCAAAAGTGTAGAAATGACTGTGTCTAGAAGAACTGTGAAAAGAAGTAAGATAGCATAGAATTCATGAAATGTGCTTCTGCAGACTGTGATGGAATTTTAATAATCTTTTGAGAAAAAAATAGGTTCACATTTGAGAGACGAACATAACCATCAAGGAGACGGTAAAGTAAGATGGCCATTATAATAATTTTAATCATATGACCGAAATTTAACTGTAAAAAGACACTGAGTATCAACAGAGAGGGTTTTTATTTCTTGTTAAGTCAATTTCGTGTTAAGTTTTATTGATGAGGTTTTAGGAAATTCTATTATATTTTCGGATTTTATGGAGATGGTGTAGATAAGAAACAACAAAAGTTCTAATGTCATCATAAATTTTGTGCACTGAACAATGAAGTAAACATCCTAAATATTCAAACTTTGAAATGAGAAATACAAGTGAATGCAATAAAACTATTCTAAAAATAATAAAATATTTTAAGAAAACTCATGCATTGTAAATCTAAAAATTACATCAACCATAACTTTAAAATTTACACTTCTTATTTTTTAAACCATACTGAATTCTATTCTCAACAGTTTTCAATGGAATCAAATAAAAGGATTTAAAATTGTTAATAGGAAAGTTCACATAACTTGAGTTTCTTTGTATTCTATTGATTAAAAAAAACTCATTATATGAACTTCCTATTAACTGCAGTAATATTTTACAGCTAAACACTCCTGACCTATGCTGCAATATTTAACAGCAAAACACTCAGTTTACCATAAAATTAATCATACATTTCAGGCATAAGAACTAGGAAAGAAAGAACACAATTTTGAAGCAACACACATTCATTACTTAAACATAAATGTTACCTCTTTTGAATTGAGATTAGAAATTAGAGTAATATGTTTAAGAGAAACGTGTTTTCATAAAGCTGACAGTTCTTAGGATTAAAGGAAAAATGTAATTTTAACTATTTTGGTACAACTATAACACCTAATATTAACACTTAATGGATGGGTAGAATCTATTCTGCCTTTCTTTGTTTCAGGGCAATTTTTAGAATTGAATATTCATGAATGTAAGCATTAGTACTTTATCAAATCAACATAATTTCCTATGACATTTAACAAAGTTTTTTACTAACACTAGTATTTTTTTACATGTGTATGATATTTTGTAAAACTATCATCCTTGTGAAAGGAACCTAACAGAACTGACAGACATATTTTGTTTTGCTTCCATTTTTCTAAGAGCTGCAGACTTTGCAAGGCTCACACACTTTTGGGGATATTTAATCTTTATTGTTGCAAAAAATTTGCCTCAGGTTGCATGCTGCCTCATGTTTCTTGACAATTTACACTGTTGTGCAAAAAGCAACAATGTAAATTTTAAGCAGATAGCCATGCAATTGCAGAAATTGTGATTAGAACAATGATCATGCAATTCAGTAGAAAGATGATGCATATGAAAATGTCAAGAACAAAACGTCATAGGCGACGCGAGTCTGAAAATCATGCACGGTCAACGAGCATAGCTCAAGACTACAATAAAAAGAAGCACAATTAAAGAGATTCGCTGCAAATGCAAGTGAGTTTTTTCATAAAATATGGCTAGAAGAAATCACAATGACGACTTCACCCATAGAAGAATGAATGGAAAGCTGGAGAAGAGGCATAAAGAATAGTACTTGACCAGTATAGCCGAAGAGTTTTGAATCAATAAAAGTATCATTTAACTCACTTGGAAAGTTTTTCATATATAGATACAGCTGTTAGAAAGGATTTTGGTGGCGGCTGCCCTAAGAAAACAACTGCAGTGAATGATGATATATCGTCCTGCAGGCAAAAAGAGCAAGATACCAGTAAGCAAGTGCCATTGCTCAGCAACTGTGTACAGTAACAGGGCATCAAGTGTGCAGTTTACTGTGGCCAGACACCTTCATAAAGGTAGCCAATTCACCCACTGTCCCGAAAGCGGCATTCCTTTAAAAGTTGGCTATCAGCGGCGGTGTAAGGAGCACAAAAACTGAATATCTCATCAATAGAGTCGTGTCATTTTTAAGGATGAGTCGTTTCAGTATCACAAGTACCTCTCCCTGAATCAACTGGCATTGATTCGGAGAGAGATTGGGACACGGTTTTATCCCAGTAACATCACAGAAAGAAACCATTGCGGTGGTCTTGGAATCGTAGTCTTTGGAGGTATTATGCTGAAAGGGCCCCTTTTTCGACAGAATTCTGTGACCGGAGATAGCTATAGTAAGGAGGTGATCCTTCTCCACATGCGTCTGTTCTGAGGTGCTATAGGGCCAGACTTTGTTCTTATGAATTATAATGTATGGTCACATCGTACTGCTGATATTCAGCAGCTACTGAAAACTGAAGATATCACTTGAATAGATTGGTCAGCTCAGCGTTCTCATCTGATTTAAATCCCATAGAACATGTATAGGATGCTTTAGGAGATGCCTTGCGCCTCAATTACATCTTCCAGGGAACACCCAACAACTAAAACAGATATTGATTGAGGAAGGGGCATTTTTACCACAAGAACTGTTGGAAAATCTGGTGCTGAGTCAGAGAGAAGGTGCGAAGCAACCATTGTAGTAAGGGGAGGTCATGCCCCATACTAAGGAACATCTGTTTGTTGTTGTTCCTCTTGGACAGACAATCATGTGTAACAATACTATGATAACAATAAAGACTTTTTTGTTTGATTCCATACTATATGCATGGTATTCACTTTTGTGCATCCAAGCGTTTGTCATCGTTTAAGTACAAAATGTTGTCTCTTATTTCTAAATTTCATATCTCTAAGATAATTTCTCGTGGAGTTGAGGGGAAAAACTCCTGTTGAAAGTTTTGCACACCAGTGCACAAACTATATCTACTCTTGGAATTGCAAACTATATTTACTCTTGAAATTGGAAGAAAATTATGTAAATAATACTCCTTCCTTGTTGTGTGCGCTGGCTTCCCAAAGGAAGTGCATTCGTGAGATTTTGGAATTTAAAGGAGCATATTATAAAATATCTGGAAGAAAACAATGAACTGCCTGGAGAGAGCTTGCTATTCAAGAATGAAGACTGGCTATGGGATTAAGCTTTTCTTTTCGATATTATGGGATATTTAAACAATTTAAACTTAAGCTTACAGGGAAAAAATTGCATTTTATTCCTACTCAAGTTGGTCATACATCTTTTGTAAACTAACTTTAGCACCTTTATCTCTATTTTGAAGAAAAAAAAACAGGTAGAGTATTACTAACCATCTACCAAAGTTAATAATGTACTCAGGGTTTTAATAGGTTTAAAAGTTAAACATTCATTTTTCAGGATTCATTTCGTGCTAGGTTCGATGATTCTAAAGTTGATAAAAATATACTAATTTTTTCATAAATCCTTTTTCAATTTCTCTACAAGACGTTACTTGTTACACAACCGAAGTCTAAATCGGAATTATTAATCTACAGCACCATACTAGAAAGCAAATATAAGGAATTTATTTAAACTCAAGGGATCCAAATTATATCGAATGCTGGAAATTTGAACCAATAGACAATTTTCCAAATTTACTCAATTTTGCTGTTAGACAGCGGCAGATTAAGCTAGTTGGAGGCCCCTGGTAGTAAAGAGTTTGAAGCCCATGAGCTCCTGAGTCGAAAAATTGAAATAGAGAAAAAATTAACTGACCTTAAGTTTTCAAATTAGAATGCACGACTAATAATACAACTCAATGGCTAAAGAAAAATGATAACTTTATATTGAAAACATTAAAATTTTTATTGAAGAGCTTAAAATTTTGCTATATAACTTTAAGCCTTGATTTTATCGTCTTTGAAAATACCCTTTAATTTTAATATGGGTTTCTTAATTTGAGGTAGCAATCTCTTCAATAAAAACAGTAATGTGTTCTATAACACTTTCATATATCTCAGCTCTTCAGAATAGTCCTGCTTTTCCCCTATTGCATATGACATAAAATGAATTCACTATGGAATGTTCCCTTTTTAAAATCAAGGAATAACTTTTTTTACTTTCACCGAAAATAATTTTTTGCTGTCCAGCTTTTTCAAATGAGAGCCTTGATAAATCAGATGCTTTTTGTTCCACTCTTCCGAATTCATTTCTAAAATTCTAGACATAACTTGCAAGAGATTTGAGAAGACTAGATCCTTTTAATAATTCACACTCAAATGATTGCATTGATTTGCTAGTATCATTTATTATCTGGAGTATGGTATTCCAAATCATGGACATTATTGAAGTTTTATATTAGTCTATCGGTTTCAAAAGGAAACTTCCCTCTAGTATTGTGGGTTTTTTCCCCTCATTTGTACCCCCCCCCGGATTTAAACGAGGCCTCTTTTATATGTGTATCCAAGTCTTGTAGCTCGTACGGCATCTGCCCTTGCTGCCATCATGTATCTGAAACTTTTCCACCGATATTCAATGCCCATTCATTTCCAGATTTTTATTTGAAGTTCGCCAGCAATAAGTCGACAGGGAAAAGAATTAAATAACTTCTGTACAAGTATAATATATTTAATTGCATCACTATAACTTTCTGCAGCAAAATTTCCTACTAAATTTAAAGAGTGACTTTGCGAAAGGAATATAAACTGTTAAACTGTGCTTGGACGATATTCCTTAACAAGTGCCTACAGATCTGAGTACGGTCTGGACATATTAGACGCATTATAAAATGATTGCCTTCTACAATAGCACACACAGGAATTTTTCAAGGTGGGGTCCAAGGTGGAAAGTCCACTATTCTTGCACCATGCTCCAATACGACACCCAACATATTCTTTTGATTTTGTCCATTTTCGTGAACAAACAGTAAAAAATTTATTATAAATAACAAATAATTAAATTTTATGTACTATATACACAGGATTATAATTAATCGGAAAAAAAATCAAGGGCTTTGATGAGAAGGACAAGAGGACCCCCTCTTGTGTGCGTCATTGGCCTACAAATTTTAATATCCAATCCAAATTTATCTAAAGTTTCAATATTTGTTGTTCTAAATATTAAAAAGTATATCCTTCTATGAGTATAAATTGCCAGAATCATTCTTCTGTTTCACCACTAGATAAGACATTTCTTAAGACGAACGTTAATTGGTCAACAAGGGAGAAGTCGGACGTAGAGTCAACGAATGTAATACTTCACATTCATAGTTTCATCAATTTTGTGGGCTCTTATTTGGTTGACAATAATACTTATAAATTCATCACAAATTTGGAAGGATAGCTTGCTAAAAAAACATTGCCTTGTCCTCCACTGGAGTATTTCTGAAGGTGCAACTTCAAGAAATCATCGTATTCACTGAAATGCTCCAAACTCGTCAAGTAATTCCTTTCCTTACAGATTCCTGACCTTCGCGGCCTGCCTCTGAATACTACCCCTAAACGGCGCAAAAGTTTTATGGTAGTTACTATTCGCTACAAAGTAGATACTATTCCTCCAATAATGCTCTTTGTGTGCATGGCTAATATATGCTCTATGGATATTTTGTGGCCAGACAGAGTAAACATAACTGTTTTCCAGTTTTGTACAGAAATCCAGAAGGAAGATGGCTAAGGTTACAACATGACTCAAATCCATAGTAATAATTTTTTTTGCAATTTTTGTACAAGATCTTTTAGTTGCACATTGAATTTATAACTGAAGTTAAATAACCTTGGGGGCCTCTGGCGGCTTCGGCTGTAGTTTTGGATCAACATAAGTTTGTGAATTAATTCTTTCTATTACGAACATAATATATGTATATAAAATCACAATATCGCTCGAAATTAACTGATATACACCCCAAACAACCTAAATTTTTTAGCATCTTCAAGAACTAATCCTAACATAGATGCCTTGGTAAAAAGCTACAAATTCAAAAATTACATTAAGTACTGACTGCTTAGAAAAAAAATTAGAGCTAAATGTTTTAAGTTAATCCTTTTTATTGTATAACTAAAAATGTTTATAAAAATTAGGCAAAAAGTTGATTGATAAAACTTGAGTATTTATTATATTTCTTTTTAATTTTCAATTACATAGACTTACACAAAAAAAAAAAAAACATGTTATTTATGTAAAAATCCCATAGCATAAAGTAGCATTTTTCACCTTTATAATATCTTTTTGTTTGTTGGAAAAATTGGAATTGACATGCATAATGATTTAATAACAGATAGTGGCACTCTTACCAAAAAGGTTGGCCACCCCTGCTCTATTGCATCAAAAACTTCTCTTGGAATGAGTTGTGACTAGCACAGCCAAACATAGCCTCGTAAGGCGTTCTCTTCATACCAGAATGAAGAGCCCTATTCTTAACGAATAGAATAAATTTAAGACCATGACTAAATGAAGCAGATTGGATGTCTTGCATCTAAGTTGTTAACATGTTTTTGACATCTTCATTTGCCCTCTCAATGCTACCTTGACTCTATGTCTGGGTTTGCCAAGTACAATCTCAAGTTCCCAACAAATTTTTTCAAGTCATCTATAAGTTTGTTGCAGAACTCCAATAGCTGGATTGCAGTACAAATGGGAAACCAAATTATAAAAATATATCAAACAAATGCTTTACGATCTCTTCAGCTCTTTTTGTTTGAAAAGGTATTAAAACTAAAAAAAAAATTGGTAAACTAAAATTTATAGTTTCCATCAAGTTGAGACTGAAAATCTATGATATCTAGTTGACATCTTGAATTAAGATGTGGAAACACCATAAATGTAACCATGTGCCTCTTTTTCCCACATATTTCGTTCCTGCTGACAAGGTTCAAAAACAGCTTAATGTCATTCTGAGTAATGTTTGTATTTCGATAATTCAGTTCTTTTATCATGCAGTCTCTATCACCATGTCCAGCAGAAACATGCGTTTCATGAAAATAATGGTGAATGTCACTTGAGCAATAAAATATCGCATCAGTTTTTGCATCTGTTACTGGCACAATTATATTTTCTACTCCTAGAACTTCAATGATATCATAATGTTGGAATAACCAATAGACATGTGGTACTTTTTTCTGTGCTGTTTTAGCACTTTTAACTTCTGCTATCAAAGTTAATAATTTTTCACAAGTGCAGCACTGGTTGCCTTTGTCCTGTGCTTATTTAATAAAGATTCAAATCTCTCGCATTTAATTTTTATTATTTACTGGTTGGTCTCTCATTACTGCAGAAGTCATTGCTTGAAAACAGGTTGCAAAAAAATTTGTTGATAGAAAAGGTAAAAAAACAAATACACCATTTAAATTCTATGTCTTAAAAGCAAAGGGGATGAAGCGTACACACACACACAACATCATTGCAAAGCAGCTACAAGGTGTTCAAAGAACTTTTGAGTACTGTATTCATACTTTAACGATCAAGTAATCGTAATTCAATAAAATACCTAGTTAAATGATAGAATTCAATAATTCTATGTACTTTGACTGACTTGTCTAGTTATTTCCTGAAATACCCAGTTATTCTATGAAATAATACATTTCACACTTTAACGGTAACATATATACGAATTTCACGAAATTCAATTACAAAAAATGTCAACAAAGAACTTTTTTCTTTTCATACTTCTGAAAATTGTTATCTTGATTGAAAAGCTAAAATAAGTTATCAATTTAATTTCACATTTCAAATTAGAAAGACAAATCAATTTATTTTTAAATATACCTGGAAAATATTTGCATGATTGAATTTTATAGATGAATTAAAAAAATTAAACATCTAATATATGTGTCCAAGCAGATTAAAAATTGCACTTTATACCAATGGGGGAAAAAGCGTTTTTAAAAGCATTATGTCTGATCCATAAAATGTATCCTGCTCCATAAGATATCAAAATTTAATTATTTATAAACAAACTTTTTAAAAATCGACTGATTGCTAATTAACATTGCACTCTGAAGTAACATGAAGACTATTTAGTGATGGATCTCATAAATTTGAATTATGGTCAAGTGACAAGGACATTACTTGAGCCTGCACCTCTCTCCAAATTTCCACACTCCTCCATTAGAATTTAGAGCCTCAACAGATTTAACATGTTTCAGCCTTTCTACATGATAAATCTTTATTCATACTATCTTCGTGACAAATATGCAATGCAACCAGGATTCAATAAGACATAATAGAAGCCACGAGTTTGACCATGACCTTTGTTAATATGGTCTACAATTTTTATATAACAGTGTATATCTTTACATTCAAAAATATCATTACATGAAATAATTTAAATATACATACTTTTGATACCATTACAGTTAAAATATCTTCATATTTGAGATGACTTAACAAATGTGCACATTCTTTAGCAGGAGAAAGACAGTTAAAACATTTTACTTTAACAAATTTTAGGTACCAATCCTGTAATAAAATATCCTATGATTAATGGAAATATGCAAGGGGAAAAAAAGCAAATACACTGACCAAAAAAGAAAAAAAAACCTAACACCAAGAAAGACTTGCATTAGATAAGCGAAATTTGGTAGGCATGTTTACACAGCTGAAAGATGACATTGATTCAAATTCAGTGCTTATAAGTGGCACTAGTAGCGCCATTCAGAACTTGCAAATCAGGGTTGCTTTAAATGCGAGCTGTAAAGTTTGTGAGCTTCATTTGTTTTTGAAATTTGACATATTGAGTTGATGTTAGCCAAGAATGCCTTTAAAATGATGAAGAAGCCATTATCAACAGCTCACCCAGTTTGAACGAGGTCGTGTAATAGGGCTAGGAGACAGTGGATTTTCTTTCTATAATATTGCAAAAAGACTTGGCAGGAATGTATCAACTAAGCATGATTGTTGGGAGCAGTGGTCAAGGGATGGTATTGCCTCAAGAAGACTAGATTCTGGGCGGCCAAGTGGCACTACTGAGAGGGAAGACCGCCATATTCGGCGCTTCGTACTGCGTTTGCTGCAAACAGTTGCAAATTCAAGCTGCAGGTGGTACCACAATGACACAAATAACTTTTAGAAATATCTTACTTCAAGGACAGTTCCGAACCAAGTGCCCTGCAGTGTGTATTCAACTGCCAAGTGTTGGTCAGAAAGAGGCCCGGAAAACGCCTGCAACCAAACTGTCTGCGGCCTAGACACACTGGACCTACAACTGGAGTCATGGTCTGGGGAGCAATTTCCTATGACAGCAGGAGCACTCTAATGGTTTTCCCAAACACACTGCCTGCAAATTTGTATGCCAGTCAGATAATTTAACCTATAGTACTGCCACATTCATGAACAGCATTCAAGGGGGGGGGTTTCAAATAGGATAACATATGATTTCACACTGCTGTTGGATGCAACGTGCTCTACAGTTTTGACATGTAACCTTAGCCAGCAAGACCACCAGATCTGTCTCCATTTGAGCATGTATGCAATATTATTGGACGAGAACTCCAGCATCATCCTCAGCCAGCAGTGACCATCCCAGTATTGACAAATGAAGTACTACAAGCATGGAACTCTATACCACAAAGTGACATTCAGCATCTATATGACACATTGCATGCATGCTTGAATTCAAAATTCTAGAGGTAACACTGGCTATTAATGTAACAATATTTTACATTTGAAATGCATTTTTTGAGGTTAAATTAACCAGTGATCTTGAAAATTTAATCACTTAAAACATATTAACTAGGCAATTGCATTGACCAAATTTCATTAATCTACAATAATTTTTCTTGATGTTGGGATGTTCCCCCATCAATGTATGTAGTTCAAAATGAAAAAGATAAAAAGTATAATAAGATCTTTACAGAAGTATAATATATTAGCAATAATATATATTCTTTGCTTCATATATTTATAAAAAGGGATACACAAAAAGAGAGAGTATATTTTCTTTATTACATTTACATACAACTCTCTACTTAGAACTAAGATTAAGTCACAGACATTTGCTTGCAAGTGAATTCTTGTAATACAGAAAATAGCTTCATCTTTTGTTCAAAAGAATATTTTTTGCAATTGTGAAAAATAAAAAATCCACAACTAAATGTAAAAAAAAAAAAGCATTACGACCTTCAAACACAAAACAGATTTATGTATGCAAAAACATAACACATTAAAAAAACTAACTTTCATAAATGTTCTGTAAGTGAAAATTACACAGAATTTCCTAAAGTTAATTTTAAAATTACTGAACATATTACAGTGATTACAATTAATTATATCAAAAGGAAATTAGTTGAAGATTAAAAACAACCACCTTGGCAGTTAAAATGTTAAAAAGAACTAGGTACGAGAGATTGTCCCTGATTTTCAGTATTGAAGTATGAATAATTGGCTAAGTTGAAAACCACAGATTTTGGTACCATTAAAATTTATTAACATTTCGGAAATTTTTTAAAAACAATACATATACATAATTCTGAAATTTATAATATAATAATTAACAAATTGATTATTTATATATAAATAGGATAGTTTCCTCATAACCATTGAATTTTTTGTAATATGAGAAACATTCTGAAAGGAAGGTTCCCGCAAAACATAAACAGAAAACATAGCTGCCTTATTATTTAGCTTTTTCTGGCCATTTTAAACTCTACAGTGAATTGAAAGCAATTTTCTCTGTAAAGAATTCTGCATAAATCTTAAAAATCAATTACAAGTATCCACAATCTACAAAATTTCCTTTTTTGCCTTTAATATAAAATACATTATTTTAATAAAACTTTCTGAGCACTCCATTCAAAATATTTGATATTTTTCCATAAGAACTCCTTTGTATACAAAATAAAAGCTTTTAGGCATATGACTGAATTTATTTATAAAATTACTTTAATGCAAAGGCTATCATTACAAAATATACCTTAATTTCATTGCTAGAAATACAGTGCTGAAAATGGAGTATCTACAAGTTCAATTTGACAGTGAAATTATATCAATATGAAGGTCATTTTTTTTCATTCAAAATCAAACCTTCAATAGTAAAATTGAAACACATAACTACATCATCTTTACTTTTAAATGCATCCCCTACTTACTTTTTAAGAAGATAAGTAAACATTTTGGCAAAGTAAAACAACTATGAACAATGTGATGGGAAAAAAATTAACATTTTTAAATTCTGAAATAGATTTATTAAAAATTATTATAAATTCAAAAGCTTTTAGATTCACATAGGCAATGCAATTATATTCAGATACAACTACACTGTCTCAAAAAATAAGCAAAAAACAGAAAAATGGTAATAAAATGAAAACAATTTATTGAAATGCAATAAAATTTTCACAGGTTGTTGAATAGAAGAGGCAATACCGTGCAAAATAACAAAGAAAAACAACAAGTTTTCAAATAAGCAGTATATAATCAATAATGTCCCTAACTTGTGTAAAAAAATATGTAGTAGCAAATATTCATCAGTAGGGCGAGAGACCACTTGTACTGGAGATGCAGGTTGGACAGTAAGGATTCATACCAGCAAGCAGGTCATCAATCCTCCTTTGTGGGATCTGTGCCCATTCTTGTAGAAGAAATGTTGTCCAGTCATTAAGGTTGTGGGGTGAGCTGCACAGAATAGAAAGTCGTCTCCTGAGCATGTCCTGGACATGTTCTATTGAGTTCAATTAGGGCAAAAGCACTAGCCATTCCAATCGATACAGTGTTTCACGTTCCATGTTTTGGTTGACAACACAAGCTCTATATGTACTCGTGCAATGTTGTCCATAAACATGGCATCAGGATCCATGGTTGTCAGGTAGGGGTGAACATTTGGACCGAGGATTACATCCCAATGAATAACTGTGGAAGGGATCTGTCCAATTGCATAATAGCTATGTTTTCATGTAAATGCCATAAACAATTTGTTTTCAAAAACTTGGGAGAAGGAAATAGAGAAATGCGCACAAAAAAAGCATAACATCCAATGCAACAAAAAATAGGAACTGCTTTCGCATTTCACTGCAAGACACAGATTTTTTTACTGTAACCTGTCTTCTTCTCGAGTTATGCTAATTTTACTATTTATTGCTTATTTTTTTAGATAAAGTGTATTTAACTGCTAATCTTTAGAAGAAAATATAATGATTCTCCTATAACACATTTGATACAGCTATATAATTAACAAGACTCACAATTATACAAAATGCATCAAGAAATGTTACCTTATTTAACTCAACATGTTGAATCTGAATCATTGGTTCGACCAATGGATGAGCTGAGGAAGGAGATTCTTCTTCCGATAATAAAACTTTCATTTTTTCACAAAGAGAAATAAAATTTGGATATCTACAAAACGTAAAAAAAACCATTTAGGTGTATACTGCGCCTAGCACTTCAATTAAGCAAGAATAAAATAATGGGCAAAATCAGTTAAGAAATTTAGCTCACATAGTGATTAATGTCATAATTGAATATAGAAGGATGAAAACCATGGAAAAGTTGCGAATATGGTACCTAAGTTGGTTCATTAAATTTGAAAATTTCTATATTAAGTAACAGTATGGACTGTTATAATATAAATTCCAATGTCTTCTAAGAAATTATGTGTAACATTCCAATGTCTTAGCTCTGGATATCTTAAAAATGGACATTAATACAATATATTGCTCATAATAAAACAACATTCATAACATACTGTGTTAACCTTTCCATGTAACATGAGTAAAAGTTCACAACTTGACTTAAGTTTCCATCATCCTTATAACAATTTAAACATGAATACAAAGACAATATATATATATATATACAAACAAGGATTAGAAAAAAACACAATTGCCTTTTTCTAACTCTCTTTAAGTTTAGTTTGAAGTTTAATTCTCAATCATTTTTTAAATAACAGCCATATATTCATTAAGAAAACTAAATGCAAGAAATTAAGACATCAAGACACAGTTGTCTTGACAAAAGTCAAGACCATTAAGACACAAAAATTAAGCTTTAATTTTCATCTTAAATCTTATCTTTCTAGAATTTCTAAATATTTGTGCTCTTTGTTAATGAGTTAAAATAAATGAAATCAGCTTTACATTTTACTATCTTTATACAGGGTGCATATAACTATATCCTACGACAGTGAATTTACATTTAAAATGAGAGAATAGTTATGGAAACATAGGAAAGAGGTCACAGGCTGTTATTTGACACTGATCGCAACAATCTTAATGGGAATTTTGTAAAACATCAATTTCACAGAAGAAAATTATGATAGAGGGAAAAAAGGCGTGGTTACTAATTTAGTATAAAATTACTCAATATGCATTAATAACAACAGAAAGAAAACTATAAAATAACGTAGTTGAATAATTACAAGCCACTGCTGTTCCAGATATCATTTTTTTAGCACAGTAGAGCTATTTATGTCATCTAAAAATCCCACATGAATTGAATTTTCCAATTTCTATGCATAGAATGTATGCAAAGAAAATCGACTGTAGATGCAGTGAGTTCATTAATAAATTACACCAATCATGCAGTCAATGCCAATCTCCAATATACATCCCTAAGCACTATGGCTGTAATGTGCAGATTAGCACTCATTTTAGACAAAAACTATCATGCACATACAAAGATAAGATTACAAGTCAGCTGCACGAAAATATGGGTCAGTTTAATTGTGTGTGGTTGGTTTTAGTATTCATATAAAGCAAAGATCAACAGCGCCAAATACTCGATAATTTAAGAGGAAAATATGAGCATATGACCTATATACAAGTCTTCAAAAGCAAGAAATGAAACAAGGGGTAAATGGAATAAAAAAGGAAAGAGTCGAAAATAGAGAAAGATTGCTAAGGTATCCCTATAAATTGCATTAACTATGTTTATTACAGGCAGTTAGAAAGATTACTAGGGGCACTTTGGACCATGAATACTGCACTTATATAAAAGATGATAAAAAGAGATTACCTCTGTTAGAGCAATGATTGGGACTTTCACTGACTGTCGATGGTTTTATCTAGGCAGGGCTAACTTGCAATTCTCCCCTTTTCTCTAAGCAAAACAGAGGTTATATTTGAAGTAAAATTCGAGTGATCTAGAAAAGGTAAACTTGCATTCTTCAGTCAAAATCATCACACCATATTCCTTTCATAGAAAAACTATATTCACGGTTTAACTGAATGATTCGATTTCCACATTGCTTAGTGAGCTTTTTGAACCAGCAATTTATGTTTCACATACTATTCAAACTTGCAAATAATAACTGTTTTAAATTTTCATATCTGGATTTTTAACCAAATCTGAAGAGTATGTAGATGGCTATCCTGAACTAAAATGGTGATGGTTTACACTTTCGCAACTGATTTTCCTTGGTCATCTCCCATAGTTTTCGAAATAAAATCATTAACTTCCAAGATTCACTACTGGTGTAATAGGAGTTTCTAATAACACATTACCACTTTAAAATAAACATTACTTTCACTATTAGTTTTTTCACTTGAATAAAATTTTACAACATAGGAATACAACAATGCACTATACATGCACAGTAATATTTTAGTTTAACCTAATAAATGAAAATATGAGTCACTTAGCAGGAAGAGAAGATAAAGAAGGAAGATAGCTATTCATTATAGTTTGACAAAAAACCATAGAATCTGAAAGGAGCCTTTTTTTATTACCCGGGGAAGAGTGAGTTTATCCACTAAAGGTTAAGTGTAAGGGTTTCCTGTAAGGTGATATGAAAATATTTCCACAAGTTCTTTCTACTTTTTTCTTAAAACAAGAGCTCATTTGCATTTAGTCAGTTTTTTTTTTGGCTCTGAAAGACATTTAAACATTTCTTTTTTTTAACTAAAAAAATAAACTTTTTTTTGGTACTTCATTTCATATTTATCTGCAAAAACTGGGTTTTTTTCAACATTTAAAAAATAAACAAGATAATGTTATTCAAAACCAACTTACATGTTTTAAGAAAAATCTCTAGATTTGTACATTTATGAATGCTTTTGCAATCTCACAACAATTCTCACATTTTTTTTGTATCAGATGGGCAATGCATTAACTCTTCGAATAAAATTTATTTCGTTAAGGAATTTTTTGATTCCAAATTTCTTTACCACATCAAGCTCAAAACAGATGCTAATTTCATGAAGAGTGATTGTGATTCTTATTTGTTAATGATGGAGCCAGCTTGAACAAGAGAAATATATAGAATCATTAATTTTAAGAAATAAATTGAAAAATCTGAAAACAATCCACCTTTTTTGTACCTTTCTAGATTCTTTAACTGAAAAAATGATAGGGTTAATCCATTATGACAGAAATTACATTCAAATGCAGTTTGGGCTGTCATTTTGTAAATTATATCTCTAAAAATTGAAAAAAAAAATTGTGTTTTACAAATGATTTAATACACACAAGGATTACAGCTCATATTTTCTATACAAGATATTTTAGTTAAATATTAATTATTATAATCAATTCATATTAATGTTATGCAACCATTGTAACATTTGTTTTTTTAAAACATATAAATATTAACATTCGTAAAAATTTAAATAAAAATTATGCTTTTAAAGCCAAGTATTTCAATCTTCAAGCACATTAAATCATTTGAAAATATAAAATTATTCTGCAGTTTTAAATAATAAACTCAACAAAGTGTTTGCCCAGATCTTGAACAAAGTAATAGAAAGAACAGAATGTATAAAATGCATGTTTGGTAATGGTTTCCCAAAATGTGAAATATAAAAAGGCGGCAGAAGTTGACAGGCATAGTTTTCAACTATATGATTTGTGTTCAAATGGATTATGATTCAAATTCCACAGCAGCAAGTTTTACAGGATTTGTTGAAAAACCAATTTGTACACTGCATGTTGAGTATGCAAATTGTTTATTCAAATTATACTAATTCAACTCAATTAGCATGTGATATGCCAATTGTATAAAATATGTGCATCATGTAAATAAGCCAGGAACACCATACAGATTTGGAAGGGATCACAATAAAAAAAGATTTTTTCATGTGATCCCTTCAGAGTTTTTTTTAAAGCTTATAGTCATGTGAAAATTTTCAAATGATGAGTATTGGGCGATGATTCTAATGAAAGGTGAATATGGGTGCAAGGCATGAATTGAAATACCGTTGTATTAATAACATATTAAAGGAGGCCTATACCCATTTAGTTAGATGATCCAAAATGTTGTGAACCATTTAACAGAGACAAGTCATGTGACCAGCCGATCACAATCGACAAACCAATTAATACAGCACAGCAAGTGCTAGTTGAAGATGAACTAACATATTGCCTTAGCACATCAGATCCAGAGGGATCAATGAAAACTGTGACCTGTGAAAAATTTGCATTTAAAAAACCCTACAAGAAGTAGGGGTTTATCTGTGATGGCTATAATTGAACAGGGGTTGTTGAAAGACATTACTACTTTATCTTAAACCATAGTGAAGCCAATGTTCATGGTAGACATAATATGGACAGATTAGGCATGCATTTTGCACATTGAAATTTACAATCGATAGAGTGCCCATTACTGGCCACTGAGAAATCCTACAAGAAGGCTAACATCAAGTATGCAGATCAATGTGTGGTGAGGAATTTTCAACAGATTAATTGGCCCTATATTTTAAACAGACATATTAACTGGAGCATGATATTTGACCTTCTATCGGATGTAACCATCACAGCTGCCCTATGCATAAGACATTGAAATTGATGTAGTACTTGGTTGAAACTTTTCAGCACTAAATCATTAGGTACAGTAGTGGCATAGAATGGCCTTCATGCTCACAAGCTCTGACCCCATTAGATTATTTTCTGTGGGGATACTTGAAGTAGCAAATGCATGTGACTTCTTTGCCAACAATACAGGATCTTATGTAAAGGGTTACAAATGCTTGTGTGTGTGCCAGCATGTTTCCTCCTACTATGCAACAAAACGTGTAGTATGAAATAAAAAAGGAGTAGAGAAGTGCGTTGGAGCTGAAAAAGTGCATACTGAACATAAAATATAAAGCCCTCTTTTCATAACTAGTCAAGTCTTTGTTTTTAAGCCTTTCCTTGGATAAAAGTGCTGGAATTTACACTGTTCTGTATTTTACATGCTTTATCTATACAAATAAAAATGTAATGTGTGTTTGTTCAAAACCACTGATCTCTGAAACTACTGGAGAATTCCCTCTGAAATTTTCGATGTTGTGACATCATATGATATCATGTTTCTCTCTGAATGCGGAAATTTATATTTCATGCACAGTTTTTTCGGGATTACTAGATATTTTTTTCATAATTATGATTATCGATTGAAATATTTATCCTTTTTTTTGTTCTTTGATACTTAATTAGGATTATTTTTAAAATAAATAATTTTTTTAATGATTATTCTTTTAACAACTAAAATTTTGTTTTGTAGGTTTGGCAACACTCGGATAGCATTATCGAGGGATGTTGATTTTGCTTACAAATTACAACTTACTTTTTCAGTAATTTCACGCAGAATTTATTCGTTTCTTTAGAAATATTATTTATTATAAATATTTTTACAAATCAAAACTTCGTACTGTGGTAAGGGTAGTTCAGTTCTTACTGCGATTAACGTTAGTATTGTATTTTTGTTTTCGTTACGTGCTTTAGAGAATGAAATTAATATTATGAATATCAGAAGCACCTACTTTATCTTTCTCTCCAGAAATTCTTTTTAACTAAATGTATAATTTTTGTTTGTTTTTTAAATATTTTAGTACTGAAGTGTTTGTTTCTTTTTTTTTGCCGATCATGCACCGCAAATGAAAAGGCCTCGCCAACATAGTTTTTTGCACTTTGTGATGTCTTACTTTGGCGAAATTAATCGAGGAGATTGTTCCTAAATACGTTTTTTTATCTGTTTTTGATAATTTTTAAAATTATATTTGATGTCTCTTGAAATACGAAATAAAGACTTTTTGATATATATTTTGTTTGTATGACACTGTTTATATTGATTTAATCAAATTAGTGAGCCTTATTTTATTTTTGATATTTTTTTAAGATTCAATTTTATTCTATAAGTAGCTGTACCACATGTTGCTGTCGCTCAGTCAGGTTAAAAAGACTGATGCACCACAAAGTATGCTATGAGGGTTACAAAAGTAAATAACAATACACAAAATTCAAACAAATAAAAGGTAGGATACTTATGTATTATTGCAGCAATCGCCAACTCTATTGTAACTCGCCAAGTTGGCATCCCCGATTACCTACGTGTCATATGTTTTTAATTGGCAACCAGGTCTTTCGTTTCATATACTGTCGTCAATAGGTTGCGATATTACACAAGTACCAAAGAAAGTATCCAAATAAGAATTTTCAACAAAAACAGGTAAATCAAAAAGATATATAATAAAGAACAATGAACAAAAATGTGAATCATTATACATATAAGAAATAATGGTACTTGTGTATTATCACAACAATCGAACATTGTATTATTAACTCGCCAAGTTGACAACTTCCATTTCCTATGTGTTGTATGTGCTTAATTGGCAACCAGGTGCTTCGTTTTATATAATGTCGCCTATAGGCTGCAATAATATGTAAGTAACACAAATAATTTCAAAAATACATAATTAAGTTCATGCAGTTCATAAAATAGTCAAAAACATAAATGAGAGGCAGTCTTAAACAAAAAGATAAAAAATTACTGTATTAATTTTAATAAAAAAAACTATCACATACAAATAAAATATACCCAAATTTGATGAAATGGTTTTGCTCTGAAGTCCATGAGGGTAAAGGGTTAATTTTACAATGCTTCTGGGGAGACAATGTTTTTTGTTGCTTCATTGTCTGTGCAGATATAGAAATGATTGTTTGGTCTGCCTATTCTAGAATACAAATAATTGTCCATGTGAGAAGAAATCCATGTCTAGATGTAAGCCACTCAATTTTAAAGATATGCCGTGAAATTGTTGATTATGATTGGAAATTGTAAAAACCTTCAATTATTATTAACGCTTTGTCGAAGATCTATGAAATGTTGAATTTCCTTGCGTATTCAATGCAAAACATCTTTAACCATGTGTGATTTATATTTCTTCCCTAACTCTGTTGAAAAGTAGGCACGGTCAATATATGATTGCAAACGATGCACAAATTTGATTGGGTAGTGTTATGTTACTTGTGTCATAATGATACTTCCAGGTGTCTGTTACATTTTGAATATAGACAGTCACCTTAATTATTGTGTGAATATAGTTTATTTTTTCATTGCTCTTCATTTAGTTTTTGTTTTTCTTATTTTTCAGTGCAATTGGTGAGAATTCTGTTCTGTCAATTAATATTCTTTTGAGTTCGAACTATATAGTGAAATTTACCTGTTTGGAGCGATTTGTTCAAGTGGAATGAAATATTGGTTGAATTGTCGAATCGGCCACTTATCCAGCCAAGTGTTTTCTTGCCAAATCGATAAAAGCGCCAAATCTGGTAACCCTTTTGATTTTTGTAACAGTGAGGGAGAAGTCAGATAGTGTTGTAGTAAGGTTGCTACTCCAGAACACAACACGAAAAAAGCGCCAAATTAGCGATTTTTCATAATTTGGCGGACCAGTGGCCGATTCGACAATTTCACCGAAATATTCTGTTTCCCATCGCGTCGGAATTGAGCTGTGTTGACTGATTTAGATACAAGGCCCATTCAGAGCTGTTTCGCAATTCCATACGGTTTTTTTTACCTTCTTTTTAATTGCAGTCAATTGGCTTCAGTACATAAAATTCCATCGCAGAAAATCGAACTGAATGTCATCACACTGGGCTGGCAAAACAGTGTTAAGGGTAATTGCACATCAAATTGGAATAGGCATCAGTGAACACGCACAATGCAGACAGATGGCTCAAATACAAGTTGAGGAAGCGGGTGGTTGTAAGATAGTAATTTTTTTTTCAAATCATGCTTTAGGATTGATAAAGATATTCAGTTCTTTTTGTGTCAGTTAATGTTAGTATTGTATTTCATTTTTCAATTTATTTTTAAGCTCGGGATTATACAATTACAGCTGTATATTCAATTATTTATATACAATTTGTGTATATTTCATGTATAAAATACTAATTTTAATTCTGTACGCTAATGGATCTGTTTGGCATGATTTCAAAATATTTCCACAAACAAGTAGCATATCAATTGAAATCTTCCAAGTATTTTATCTTTTTCCAGTGATTCTAAATTAAATAAATAGATAATTTTTATTTTTTTGGTACTTACATTTTTTTTTTGTCAACCATTTACATAAAATCATTAGACATTGCCAAATGCTGCAATATGCATTGAAAAAGTGAAAATTGTTATATGACTGTTTTACAAAATAAATTTTTTTTTGCATTTGGCTGTGAATTTTCCCACTAAATTGTTGAAATTTCTAAAAGTTGGGGCAATAACATTAGATTCACAAAGGATCTATTTTGTGTGATTTCAAAACTTTATTTAATGTTACTGTGAAATACAAATGGGAAAATTCAGATTATCTGATGTATATTTTATGTTTGTTTTGGTATTTACATATTATATCGCAACTGTATTGGCAAAATTATATAAAAGGAAGCACATGATTGCTAATTCTCCGTGTGCGAAGCATAGAAAATTGGGGTTCACATATTTCCAATAGTACCTTTGTTTGGAACTGTTTTTGGCGATTTCATCAAAATATTGAACTTTAATTTGTTTTTGATAGCTTTTTAACAATTAAGTTTGTTATAGGTAGCTGTACCCAGTCACACATTCCCGTGGCTCAGTCTGGTTAAAAAGAAAGAAAAGAGAAAGAACTCATTTCTAATATTTTTGACTGCTTACACTTGAGGTATGGCTTTTTATATTAAAAAATGTGTGAATTTACATAAACAAAACATTTCTAAACAGATTTAATTTGTAATTTGCTAACTGAATACTCCAAGTTATTATGTTTTTTTTTTGTCCTTATGTTATATATCTAAAATTAATCATTGTGAGGAGGTGCCAAGTTTGAAAATAAATTTAAAATGGCTCTTGTGGTTAAAGGGTTAATTTTACAATGCTTATGGGAAACTATTTTGCGTTGCTTCATTGTCTGTGCAGATACAGAATTTGTCTGGTTTGCCTAATCTAGAACAACAGTTGCCAACCTTTAGCATTTCATGAACCACTAATTGGATTGACCACTATAGCCATATATGCATCTTTATTTACGTTCCCATACGCCTGAAAATAAACTTCATGAAAAGCAATAACATACCAACAATCAACAGACTGAAGTGTTTTAACATCAATTTACTATGGTTACCAAAGCTGACTTTTAAATTTTGATGCAAAATCTGAAAAAATAGCTAAAAAATTGCTTAACTCTGGAAATTTGTTAAAATTGGTAATTAAAAGTTTTTAGCAAAGTATAATCCATAATATGTTTTTTGATGCTCATCTTTTTTTAAAATTGAATCTTCATAAAAGTATAAATAATGTCCCAGTTTTTCTGTGGACCATCCAAAATTTCTAACCAATTCCTATCACCAATTGGTGACTGCTGCTCTGGAATACACAATAGTACTTATGTGTTAGAATCATTGTAAACAAAATTAGTGCCATGCATTTCACACTTTAATATCTAAAAGTTTCTAACACATTTTTTATGGGGGGGGGGGTAACAGATTTGGATGGAAAATAGTGTGATTTGCACAGTGGCAATTTGGCTGCACAGTGATTCTATTTAAGTACCCAGACAACAGATAATTGTCCACGTATGAAGCATTCAGTGTTTAGATATAAGCCACTCTGTTTTTAAGATAGGCCCTTAAATTTGTTGATAACAATTGCTAATGCTAATTGAATAGTAAATTGCAAAAATCTTCCATCATTATCAATACTTTGTTGCAGATTTCTACTGCGAAATCTGTGTTTATATTTGAATTTTTCTTGCATATTTGAATAAAAATATCTTCAACCTCTCTTTGCATTGAAATTGAGCTGTGTAAATTGATGCACAATAGAAGTTAAATATTTCTTTAGCACTTTTTAAATTTTTTCCCTTTCTTTTTGTTCCTGATTTTTCCTTTTTTTTAATGTTTTGAAATTTTATATGTTTTTCCTTTAACTTTTCTCTTTTTAAGTGCAGTCAGTTAGCTTCACTACCTAAAAATAATGCCTTTCAGGAAATCAAACTTAGTTTGTCATACTCACAAGGCAAATGTAGTGTAACGAGTGTAATTGCATGTCAAATTGAGAAGGAACAGGCATCAGCAAACAAGAAAAGCAGACAAAGAATGGCACAAGCACATGCTGCGGGAGCAGCAGAGCAACAGGCAGCAAACTTGAGGATGCACATTTGCGAGCCCAGTATTCATGTTTAGCATTCAGATCAGCTCTGTTCTCAACAAAAGGAACACAGTAGGTTGCGAGTGGTTGAAAGATGTCAACCAGAAACAGCACATCAAAATGTCAAACATGATTTTGGAGTGAGCAGTCACACAATAACACTCACCTTGCATTCCGGTACAACCCAGTGGAAGATTATAGGTTGAGCCAGCATATTCTCGTAAGCACAATGACGGAAATGTATTTTTATAGCAATTCTCTGAAATTTAAGGGAGAAACAAAAGGAATGTTCTGTATCGCTGGAAAAATTAAACTGTCTGAACTTGGAGAACCACCAATGTCATTAAGGAATTAAAAGATTCCCTATATAACATCAGGAAATACAATTCATGTTTCCAAATGATATTGTTTGGGGAAATGTGCATTTTTGAACACACCTCTGATTTAACAGAAATATCCATAAGCATTGTAAAACTAACACATTGCCCTTGAGGAATCCTGAGTAGAGCCATTTAAAATTTATCTTCAAATTTGAGTTCTCCACTATAAATACAATGTCTATAAATTTAAGTTCATAACATAAGGACAAAAATAAGTTGTAATAACTTCAAGTATTTGGTTAACAAATTACAAATGATATTGGTTAAGTAAAGTTTTGTGTATATATATTTATACATTTTTTTTTATAAAAAATCATACCTCCAACACAAATGTTTAAACATACTGAAAACATGTGCTTTCTTTTTAACCAGACTGAGCCACAGCAATGCGTGGCAGGGTACAGCTAGTTATAAATATTATTGTTTGCAAGGTGTCTTTTTATACTAAATCTAATATATGGTCTACAACTTTTCCCGTACATCTTTCAGTTTTTGATATAGAAATGTATCTCTTCTGTATTTGTAGCCAGTGGGCTACAGACAGATCTCACTCAAGTGCACTGCCACTTTGCTATACCTAGACACCATATTTAAAGCAGTAAGTATTATCCTCCACAAGTATGTGTGGGGGAGGGAGTAGGACCGAATGTGGGCAATCTTTATACATAAAGTTTGTTTGAACTAAACTTTGTTTGGTTCTTAAAATGCCATCGTTCAGACATTTCATTCTCATTTGAAATAAATATACAATTTATAAAAGCAAAGATATTTACAGAATGTGTGAAACATTTTACCTTTATGTCATAATAATTTTAATAATTACATTATAAAAGATATATATTAGAAAAAAAATTAAATACCTTAAGCCAAAATAAATAATGGAAATTTCCGTATTCTCTTTAAAATTAAACAAATTTAACCAAGGATAATATAACCGAAAGGCTGAATAAGCTGGACTATGAACTCTATGAAAAATTAGCATGTACATTACTTTATTTTTTTGCAGAATGTTCTCTTAAATAGTAATAAAATTTAAAAGTCTTGAGACTTGCAGATGTTTAATTTAACCTTGATTGTATTTTTTTATTTATCAAATGTCTGGTCATTTACCATCAGGTCATTAGGCTAAGTCTTGATTGTAATACATACCTTCTTGCAATCCCGCTTGATTTAAAATTATTAATGAATTTTTCAATGTCTTGAATAGAGAGTTGGCAGGCACTAGGTTCTGATAACAGGTTTTCCATTCGTTTACATGCTAATCTATTGCACATACTTGATATAATAAGATGATGAGTGGAAAAGAAATGGTCAACCAACAAGTTTAATAGCTTTCCTGATTGTGAGAGGTGAATATTTTCCAAACAAAGTAAAGCTTGTTTCCAGAAATTAGGCTGAAATAAATATGAAATACAGGTACAACTACTTTCAAAATGAAGTATATAATCATAAAGCAGAACAGTAAAATTGCAGGAAAATCTTTAAACAAATGTAAAGAGTTAGACTTTTAGTAAATTTACTGCTATGGGAACAAAAGCAGATTCCAAACACTGTTTCTGCCCGAAACCATTTCATATATTTTATTATTGAAGATTATTATTATTTACCCATGTTTATTAAGACATTATAGAAATTTTCATTGCAGAAAATTATTGAATTCAGAATATTATTAGCCTGGCAGAGGAAATTATCTATAGTATCAAACAAATAATTAAAGCAATATTTCTGTGCAATTTAAAAAGCAAAACTCCACAGTTTATCATAAATAACTAAATACTTTTTATTTAACACTAATTATACAATTTGAAATAGTAATCTAAAATAAAGATCAATAAAAATTAAAAAATTGACTGAAGTTACAAATAAGTAAGAGTGTAATTATTGGATACAACTCTTCTCAGAATAAAACTTGAAATCCGATTTAAATACTTGCTTTATAACATGCTTTTGAAGCAGTATGTCAAAAATTAGCATGATTATATCTGTAAGATCAAATAAATGCTTATTCAGCTGCTGAATAATCTGGTGTAAAGCAGCTATTACAATTGAAGTAGTTCATACACTTATTAAGGCACATTTGTTTGGTCTCCTTAGGTCGTCAAACCTTTGTACCAACACTTCTCTGTTGATAAAGCGCTTTTTTGGTTTGATTCTACACTATATGCATACTATTCATTTTTTACACTATAGTATTGTTTTTCTTATGATTTAAATATAAAATACTATCTTTGTATTTTTAATTGCATGTTTCTCAGGTGATAGTAGAATTATGAGGAAGAGTTAAAGTTGTGGTCACAAGAATTTTTTGACAGAAAATACCATGTTCCAATACATCAACAGTTAATAAAGCCTTATTTTCAATGAAAATTGTATGACTATAGTTTGAAATTTAGTCAGAAAAGTTTGTTTTTTAAAGAAACCTATAATTTATACTGACAGGATTTTTTTAAAAATATTAAAAATTGAAGCATGTGTTCACATATTTAGAATCAAATTTCAAAACTAAGTTAACAACCACTTTCTGTTTTGTAGCAATTATATGCTACACACTTATTACATCACACTTTAATTTATAAATTTCAATTAAATATTCAATATAATAAATAAAGACAATTTTTTAAAACTGTAAATAATTTATTGAATGGCCCGGCATGGCACATGCTTTCTAGACTGTATAAATCTAACCTTCCCCTCTTCAATATCAGAGCTTCCAGAATTTGGTGTGATTTCTATATTAATATGGAGTTATGCCCATGTGAATTTGCCCTTTTCCTCTCGATGCCAGAACTTCTGTGTGTGTGCGAGGTTGTGTGTGAGAGAGAGAGATGTGAATGATTTCTATAATTTTGTCATTAAAAAAATCCAGTTTTTCAAATTTATTCCACTTTTTTTCCTTGTCAGACAGGTTTCTTTACCCTCTATTAAGCCCAGTTTCGCACGAACATTTGAGTGTAAAATATTTTCCTTTGTTTTCCCTTAAGAATAAGATCTTCCTCCAGATTTCTATTTTCAACTAATGACTAACAAAACACAATGCTGCTTCAATAAATGAAACATTAATTTAAAGTAATAAAGAAAAATTTCGGATGTAATATATTACAAAAACTAAGCATATTCATTATTATGACAATAAATACTTTCTTAGAATCTAAAATAATAAAATAGACCTGAAATTTTCATTTACCAATCAATCCTTACATACCGTTAGCATATAAACATCACAAAAACCTATTTGGGTTTTACATAGAAGAAAGTAGAAAGTGTATGATTTTATTCTAAAAGAATTTATTTAGTAAAGAGTAATGGAACACAATACTGCTTTAGTTTTTTAAAAAACTATCTATAAATCTGTTATTTAATAATGCTTTAAAATTTTTTTACCGCTAGTTATTGCAATGACTGCTTATTTCTGGAAGTTTGAATGTTTAATTAAAAATATATAAATATAAACAAAATACCTTGAGGGAAAAAATGCTTAGAAATTTATTTACGTTCACTGCATTAAAAAATAATACTATCTGATAAAAACAGAAAAAATTTTTTCTTCTATTTTCAAGATAAGTGTTTAAATGGTTGCTTTAAATATCTCATAAATTAAGAGGAAGAATTTAAAAAAAAAATAATTTAAACAAATCTATCGTAAAAAATGTACATTATACAAAAATAACATATTCATTATTTCAACAATAATTTTCTTAGAATTTAAAACAAAACAATTGATTAGAAATATTCATTTACCAATTAATTGTTACATACTGTTTGCTTAAAAAATGGCACTGAATACCAAAATCTAGTTTATTTGAAATCTATCGCAAAAGCGGCAAGAAAGAGGGAGGAAAAAACGGAATAAGATTGCCGAATTTGTATTTCTGTGCATGAGTCATAAGCACTCAAAACGCCATTCGCTTTGCATAAACGTATTTCGAAAATGTTTTTTTAAAGTATTCATTTTTTGAGGGCTTAGTTTTAAGTTTTTAAGTGAAAGTTTACAGATTTCCCATATCGATAACAAACAACGGTAATTTTTATACATAAAAAGAGGATAAAACTACATAAATGAATTTTTGTAAAAAGGTTTTTATTAGACGAAAACAAAAACTTTTTCAAAATCCGTAATTTTTAAACAATTGTTTCAATCGTTGGATAGGACATGGATAATAGTGTTTGGCAAATGGTGCGGTTATTTTTATACATGACGAAGTTATTAAATGTTTAATCAAAATTTTGAGTATTTTTTAAGAAATCGTGAAAAAAAATTGGTATTTACTTTTTTCAATCATTGAGGATTTTTCTAAAAGAGCAAAGTATGAACTTTTTTAGTATGGAAGGTAGATTCACCATTCATTTAAAAAAAATGCAAATTATCGTTATTTTGTATTAAAAAAATACCGTATAGCATCAAAATAAACGATCTCTCCGAGTTTCAGGAATTATTTTTTGTGTTATGTTACTTAAGATTATATGATTGTTTTAGGGCAGTGGGTAGCCTAGTAGTTAGAGCATTGGACTACAGACCCGAAGGCCTGGATTCGATGCCCGAATCCACTAAATACCACTGAGTATAGACGGAGTATGTGCTCGTTAAATCAGTGGGTCCGAAAGTCTTGTGGGCGGTCGCAGTAGAAACCACGAGTGCAGGGGGCTGGAGAATATTTCCCTCCCCTTCAGTTCCGAGCCAAAATTGTGGAGGTGGAGATAGGTGGTGTCGCCCTCTATCGTTAAGAAGTCCAACCTGTCTCACAGGCAATGGCAACTTGCATTCCTTCCCTGCGGGAAGGAAACAACAACAACAGATGATTGTTTTAAAAACGACGGAAAAATTGAAATTCTTTCAAGCTGACTTCGCCTAGCATCTTCGTCCGGTAAACAGCACAAAGGGAAAATCAATTATGTATTTTAAGGTTTTTAATAAACATCTTTTTAACTAATTGCGATATTGGATTTACATGGTCAAAATGGTTTTTTGGCCCGTCTTTTGGTACCTTCGGCACGTTTTTGCGTTCAGCAGTTTGTGAGAAGATAGGCAGCGATGGATTTAGGTCCACGAGGCCTGAGACAAAGGCGGCAAAATTTTAGGGGTGCCAAAATTTTTGAGGCGGCAAAAATTTAAAATCGATTTTGCTTTTTTTTTATCAACTGTAAGACCTGATTTTAATGCTTCTTTTCTTGCTTTGGCAATCTCAAGATGCAAATATTAAAAGGGTAGAATTATTTTTTAAAATAATTAATCATGTAAGTTGCAAAATTTAAAATATCTAACAAATTGGTACTAAACAAATTGCGTTAAGTACAGCATTTATCTATTGACGTAAGATTTTTCAGAAATTTTTCTTAAAGAATCTAAATGTAGTGTTTGTTTACTCATCATAATACTAATTCATCAAATTTAATTATACCTTTGTCCGGTTACCCCAAAACTTTATTTTTATTAATCTCGCACAATAAAATTTATGGTGAGGTGTGTGTTAATAATGTGCGGCGTAATTCATGTTCCTAAATTTAAATCGAATCCATTTTTACTATTCCTAGTATTATATATAAGGGTGTCAAATTAATATGGGTCTAGGGTGCCATCGAATCTAAATCCGTCTCTGAAGATAGACACGTTTGTTTACGCACGAATTTTAACAGTGTAGATCAGCCCAAGATTTCAAATAATTGAAGAACCAAAATTTATATTTGAGGGTAATAAACTAAATATTTTATTGTGTTAGTGTGGCTAAATATGAGAATCAATTACAAAATTAACAAATTTCATGCCGAGTCAGGCAAAGAAAATAATTCAGAAAAATTTCCATATTGAAAAGATGTTTAAAAGTATCAGAAAGAATTAGAAGTAAAAAATGTTAAATTAGAATTTTAGTTCCTTTTAGAATTTCCAAGCTTAAAATTATTTTGATTGATATGCATCGCTAATTTTTCTATGAAAGGAATTCCTCAAAGCTGAAACTGATGGAGGAGGGGGGAGAAAAGAAAAAATTAGTTCAACTCTTCCATGGAACAATTTACTATTTTACACTCAGCTGTTTCATTTGTTGAAAGCGAAATTGTGAAAATCCCAAAGCTTCATTGTACATACACATGGTCTCTCCTCCCCCTTCAAGGAAATAAAACTATTAAACTAAAATGCAGAATAAAGATATAATGTGGAATATAATTTAAATTCACAGCCATTTTTTCAATCATTCACATATAAAATTCTTCACTGGTAATTATGGATTCTAACTTGACTTAATTCTTTCAATTTAATTTAACAGATAATAAAGCTAATTATCACAAAACATTTCAAATATCCACTTTATAAATGTTAAACGATTCTAAACTCACCTTTCTCAAAGCTTTATGGTGGGCATTTATGATAGCTTGAATCCAAAGCCCGCTAGCTGCAGGATTTCGATGGATAGCACTGGAAAAAAGAATGTTGAATGGATTAGTAAAGTTACTTGTATGAAAAGTGTAAATAAATTTTTTTTAACATGAGTAAGAAATGCAATATTATAAATATTAGTTTGATACTAGCAAGAATTTTAAATAACTTAAGAGTTTTCCAAGTACCCAGAAATTGCGATAACTTGATAAAAGCTTATTTCATTATGGTATGCACCCTTCAGAGAATTTTTAGTACAAATTAATTTAATAAATGACACTGTAATATTATTATGTAATCTAGCATCACTTAATTTTGTTTTCTATATTGGCAACGTCTGGATAAAACATTCTGTAAACAACAATCATGCCTATCATGTAACCTAACTTCTAAGTCACTAAAAGCTTAATTCCATCCATTCAACTAACTCTCATTATCTTATTTATAGTACAATTTTAATGACTTAGAAAGTTTCTTGAATGGTTTCGTTTTCAAATTTAATAATGGAACAACTGCTGTAACCTGAAAGATTCGATATCGATCCCACGTGTTCTAATGCTTAAACAAAATGGTGCAAAACTTTTTAGGAGGCATCAAAATCCTTACGGAAGAAAATAAACCTCCTTTGCTGAGTAATTATGTAACCTCAAATGTTTACCAGTTCATTAATGATTGCACAACTTATGCTTAAGCTATTGCGATATTTGATTCACTTTTTATAAAGAAACGTAACGTTATATTCGCTAGACATTGCTTGTCGACGCGAAATCAACAAACGGAAGAAACTGTCAGTAAATATTTACAAGTTTTAAGCCAATTGAACAAAGACTGTGACTTTACTGATGTAAAGGCTGAGGAATACTGAAAGGAGTATATTAGAGATGCTTTCATACGAGGATTAAAATGCCCTCGCTTTCTCCCACGACTCCTCGAAAATACATCGATGACTCTCGATCAAGCTAGAACCCTCGAACTAGCCAAAGTGCATGCAGCTTCTAATATGAGAAGTTCTTTCCCAGTACAATCTGCAGCAATGAAAACTGACGATTTTCCAGAAGAAACCTTAGCAACATCAGTGGCATCCTCCTCCTCAAGATCTCAAAAATGCTTCTTTTGAAGAAATCTTTATCTGTAGAAAATGTGGGAAGAGGGACAATACTATTGTAATAATCAAATTAATCTTAATCGTTTGGTTGTATAGCTAGTGAAAAACATATGGCAAGATCTTTAGAGTTAAATATTCTTCTGTAATCATTGCTGTGTGCATCTTCATGCTTAGAATCTTTACTTAATAAATCATTTAAATCTAACTGCAAAGTATTTTTGCTACAGGTTATGGGCCCAGAAATTCCTGAGATTTGTTAAGTGTCTTCATGGAGAAATAATTTTTCTTTAAAAAAAATCTTAAGTTAAATAACCGCGTGTGTTTGTCAAGCCTAAGCACGTGTACATATTGAAATGGAATTCAAAGCTCATATTGAAAAGCTTGTGGGAGTTACGAATTGGAGTAAATGGAAGCTGCAAATTGAACTTTTGTTGCGACATCAAGATGTTCATGAAGTTGTTTGTGGAGATCGGAAATGCCCTAGCTTACCGGCCGAGGCTTCAGCTGAAGCGATTGCCGCATATAAGAAAGCGTAGAAGGTTTTCGTTAAAGATGACTCAGACGTGGCACAACTGATTCTTGTGGGCAATATAGATGACAGCAATGCTGAATTGACATCGATTTGCAATACAGCTAAAAGTATGTGGGAAAAGTTGCTATCGGTATATGAGCAGAGTTCCGGGCAAAGGCTCGATCACTTGATGGAGAAGTTTTTTCGCAGTGAAAAAGAACTGGAGGACGATATTGCAAAGCTGCAAAGAAACTTTAGCGAATTAAACGACAAGTTAAGGCATGTTGCTAAAATAACATTGCCGGATCTCCTGCTGATGAGCAAAATCATGTCCTCATTGCCATCAGAATAGTTTGAGTTTAAGAGTGTTTGGGAGTCGGTACCCATAGAGGAGAGATCAGTCAATAAATTAACTGAAAGACTTCGCCTTATTGAAATGAGGCTATCTTCAAAGTCAACAGATTCCACAGCCCTGGTTGCTACAAGGAAGAAAGTTTTCAAGAAACCTGAGAGAAAATGTTAAGTCTGTCGTAAGTCAGGTCATCTTGCTAAGGACTGCTGGAAGAAAGGAAGTAAACCAAAAGTTGAAGGCGATGCTTTTGTGTGTACTGTTAAAGGTGTTCCAGAAAGTGAAGTGTGGATTGCTGACAGTGGAGCCTCTGCTCACATGACAAAGCACAAAAATTATTTTGTGCACTTCACTAAATTTGTCTCACTTAAGCCAGTATATGTGGGAAATAGTGATGCAATTGTGGCTTATGGACATGGAACTGTGAATATTGAAATTAAGGTCAATAGAAAATGGGAGAGGCATCATTTGACAGAGGTGTGCTATGTTCCCGACATTAGCATAAATCTATTTTCCATCAGTCAGACCTTAAAAAAGGGTTTCAAGTTCCAGGCATCAAAAGATGAGTGTTCCCTCTTGAGAGATGACAGAGCATTAGAAATGCGTGTTCTTTATTCAGAAGTATGTGTTGCCTCAGCAGACCTATCCTTACAATTGTGGCATGAAAGACTGAGCCACCAAAACAAGGCTCATGTTAAGGATATACTGAGAAAATATCCAATAAAAAGTGAGGTAAAAGACAGCCAAATATGTGATGGATGTTTTTATGGCAAGCAGTGCTGTCATCCCTTTGGAACAAGGAAACAAAGGGCTACTATGCTTGGAGAATTGATAAATATAAACGTATGTGGTCCAAAACAGCAACAGTTTCTAGGTGGTGCTAAATACTACATTTGTTTCAAGGATGATTTCACCAAATACCGTCGGGTATCTTTCATGCAGTCCAAGAATGAAGTTTCCAAGTGCCTTGAAACGTTTCTTAATGAAGCGAAAAATGCTGGGCATATGGTCAAGGAGGTGCTAAGTGATGGTGGAGGAGAAGTTATAAATTCAACAGTGAAGAGTGTTCTTGAAAAATCAGGAATCTTTTCTCGTACACGCCTCAACAAAATGGAGATGCAGAATGTGAAAACAGAACTATTGTTGAAAGAGCGAGATCTATGATTTATGCTACAAATCTTCCTTTGAAACTGTGGGCAGAAGCAGTAAACACATATGTTTATGTGTTGAACAGAACGGGGCCAACATCAGTTAAAGACAAAAGCCCTTATAAACTGTGGTTTTCCAAAGAAGTCATCAATATCAACCACCTGCATGTATTTGGAAAAGAGTACTTTTTCCATGTACCTCAACAAAAAAGGAGGAAATGGGTCGAAAAAAGTGTTAAAGAAGTTTTTGTTGGCTACACTGGTGAAAAAGTTGGTTATAGAATATGGATAAAAAATTAGAACAAGGTTATCCTGAGTCGAGATGTGATATTCCAAAATGAAAAACTTAGCTGTGTTCCTGATGTATCTTCTACTGATATTCAAAACTCAGATATGGAAATAGTGAAGAAGCCTCTTCAAACACCAGAACCAGATGTGGAAAAAGAAATAGGAGATATTGTGTAATGCTGAAGATACAGAAGAAACCTTAGTTCAGCAGAGTAGCAGAAATTTGCATGTGACAGGTCCATATTAAAGATGCCTTTCATATTTGACAGCTTTGTTCTGTTGGCAGAATACATAGAACTTGAGACCTACAAAGAAGCAATGGCTTCTGAAGATAACGACAAATGGCTTGCTGCTATGAAGGAAGAGTTGGAATCTCTATCGAATAACAACACCTGGATACTTATAAATTTACCCTCTGACAGAAAAGCCACAGGTAATAGATGGGTATTCAAGGTGAAACAAAATGCTGATGGAACTGTACAGCATTTTAAAGCTCGACTTGTTGCTAAAGGATACAGCCAAAAATTTGGAGTTGATTTTAGTGAAATTTTCAGTCCTGTAGTTCGGTGGGATACCATCAGAACTGTCCTGAGCATTGCTGCTGCTTGAAAACTAAAGCTGGGTCAGTTTGATGTAAAAACTGCTTTTCTGTATGGAGACCTCTCCGAGGATATCTACATGACTCAACCTGAAGGATTTAGTGATAGTTCTGGTCAGGTATGTGAGTTACTAAAGTCTATATATGGTTTAAAACAAGTTCCAAGGTGTTGGAATAAACATTTCAAAAGTTTTGCTGAATGCAGTGGATTGACGCAATCAAACTGTGATCCATGTTTGTTTTTTAATGATAAAAAATCAATGTATCTTATTGTGTATGTTGATGATGGAATCATTGCAGCAGATGAAGAGCAGACAGTGAAACTGTTTCTTTAGAAGCTTGAAAGTGAATTCTCTGTAGTGATAGGTGAAGCTAATGTGCAAATTGTGAGCTTGGTGTGCAAATTGAGCATTTACGAAATTACGTACTGCTCAACGAAAATTACGAGTTTCGTCGCCAAAAGCATTCAAGTAACTGAATAATTTGATGTTAATATTCACTCACTCACCCAGACAATGTGTTGAGCAATTCCATACTCTTGGACAGTTAACAATAAAATTATATTAATCAAATGAACTATAGTTAAAATTCAAAGTCTAACCTGAACAAATTTAAAAGAAATATAATAATTTTATGATAAAGCAAGCCATAAATAAGATTAAGTACAAAAGTTTTTGATTCTAAACTTAATGGATCCTGATCTGTATATCTGTGCAGTTTTGATTAGATCTTACAAGAATATGTATTAAAAATAAATAGTTTTACATTTCAAAAGTACTGCATTTTTTAGTTAATATTTCAGATTTCTGACTGAGCATTGTTTCATGTTGTGTGATGTACACTAAAAAGTCAAATTTCTTATGATATATTTGAAATTTCAAGTGCCAAGAACATTCAAATTCTTGATGATTATATTTTTCATGAAACTCGTGATAAGGGGGAAAAAGCCCCCTAAAATAACAATAAATTTCAAAAAGTGAGCAGTTATGTAAATATTTCTAGATGCTAAGTTTAATATCTGAATTCAGAGCATACACTGAAATTCAAAAAAGAAATGGACAAAACATACCTAATAAAATCCTGAACTGTAGTCTCTAAAGATAAATTAATTACATCATTTACATGATTCACTATCAGCCATGTCATCTGTACGACATCAGTTGGATTTTCACACTGAAGAAGAAAGTTTATTAATTCTAAATACCCATGTTAAAATGCACATATTTAACTTTTAAGACCTTACCACATAATCACAAAGAAGAATGATTCCACCTCTATGAACCATTTCCAAATTGCAGGGAAGAAAGGCATCTTTTTTCTCAGTAGACTGCCTGAAAAAAAACAACAGAAATTACCTTCAAATCATGTACAGTGAATTTTTACACAATTATGGTACTCTTCCTTTCCAGAGGAAGAGAAAAAACCTTTAGACTGTTATCGGGTATTGCTAAAGAAAAAGCTCAAGCTCGAAAATTTTTCAGAAGAAAAAATACTCCACCACAAATATATATTATGACTGTTAATTTATAGTGAGCAGTATATTTTATGTACAGCTAATTTTTGTCTTATCAATGGTACACTTTTTTACTGTTAAGTGTGTTCTATACTTCTCTTTCTACATAGTAATGTTAAATGGGTATTTTTTTACACTACATTTTTAAAGAGAAAGGCATGTTTATAATAAATGATTTAAAGATGTAGTATGAAAAAGAGAATGCTAATATTACACCACCACCAATTTATATGAAAATAAGGGCAAGTTTTCAAACAGAAAATATATTCGAAATCTGCAAGTCAAAGGTAATACATACTGTAGGAAAACAAATTAAAGGAAGAGCACTAGGAACTTTGGGAGAGTATATAAATCCTGCATTTCTATACTAAAGAAAATCCTTAGGAAGCTCAGAATATTATTGATTTGAAATAATTTGAACACTTACTTTGTTTTCAATTTAGTAAAAATAATTTGTCTATATTTCAGATAAGAAAAAAACCTGATAAACATTTCCACAAAATTATACTTGATGTTTCAGAAAATTTAATATTGCAATCATTGCCAATAAAAATAAAGTAAAAGCCAGAGACAAAGTAACAACATCACGAATACCTTAACTTTTGTATATTGAACTCAGTAAGAAAAACATAACTATGCTTAAACTCACATCAGAAATTTTAAAGAATGTAAGTCACTTGGCAGTAAGAAAAAATAATGAGCTCTATTTATATATTTGTAAGTAATAATAATCATTGGAATCTCATTTTGAAAATTTACTTAAAAAAAAACTGTATACAATTTAAAACATATTTAAACTACAATACTAGTACCTTCAAATGAACTTTTTATTCATATTTTTAAAATTTTTTGAGAGTAAATCTAAATTAGATAATTATTCAAATTTCAATTTTGTTAGATGCTGTTTTATATTCATGTTACTAACATTTAGTAACAGAATTTATAAGAAAGTTACCAGTCTTTTCCCCTTTCTTTAAAAATTCATCTTTTTTCTTGAAGCTTTAAACTTTATTCTCTAGTGATGTACATTAGAATTTTTTTACAAAAGATTTTAATGCTATCAACCAAAAATGAAAAACACCTCAGAAATCAAAATCTTGGTTTGACTAAAAGTTTATCCTATTTTATATGGGCAGAATATAATTATCATTCAGTTTGATTTATAGCAAAATTAAGTTTCGCTAATTAAATAACACTTCTTTACTCCATGGAGATTTTAAGAAAACCTTTATATGAAAACACTTTCACATTTCACTCTAAAAATATTAGGATTAAATAAATGTCTGAAATTGTATTAATTTTTTTTTTGAGTTCAATATTAAATGAGACATAGCTTTTGCATTGTTTTAGAATTAGTTTTGGTGCGAGCTGACACATATATTTTAAATATTAGTAAATATTTTTTCATTATCAAAAGTTTTGATTCCTCTAAGTATTAGAAAAAAATGTTACACATAGTGTAATTAAGAATTGCAGAGAAAAAAGGTATGCATAAATTTTTATTCCCTTTGTGATACCGAGATATCTAATTTTTAAAAAACTGATATGAAATGGTTATCAGAGTAAACTATATATAGTTCTTGTAGAAGTATAATATGTATTATGAATAACAGAATAAAAACATTGTTTCATAAATGCTACACACTAACAAAGAAAATTTCATTAATACATACATTGAGATTGTTGTTGGCTCAATATCTTTATGATCTTGATATGGTAAAACTATTTTTGACCAAAATTTTCTGTTATCATAATTCAAGAGAGTCAATATATTACACCACTGAATAACCAAAGTAGGGTAGAATGGAGCAATTTTATGAAACAAATGTTCAATTTCATGTACAGTATAATATACAGGGTACTCTGATGACGATTCCTGAGAATTGAAGTCATCTTTTATAATGGACATAGCAGATGTTGTTAATCTTCTAAAGGTACCTGTAAATAAATAAAAGCCAATTAAAAAATTTGGAAAAATTACTGGAAAAATATCGGTATTAATCCTCTCTAGACCGGTTAACACGAAAAGCTGGCTTTTAACCAGTTTGAAAGAAGGGCACAATTTTGGGACTTCCTTCAAAGCAGGGCTAATGGGGAGAAAAGCGAGTTCAATTTTCAAATTTTTCCATGATGAATTCCAACTGAGATTTATTTGTTCAAAGCAGATTTGTAGAATCTGCACATTAGATGACAGAAAAAATTAAAGCCCTAATAAGAAATCATTAAAAGTGAAATGTAAAGTTAAAAATATTTAAAAAGAAAACAAGAATGTAAAAAAAGGTAGAGATTTTTTTAAAAAAATATTATCAGACATTGTACAATAAGTTAAAAATATCTCTAATAGAATGTAAAAGTATCCCAATGGATGAAAAACTTGCACTCAAATTCAACAGTAACATTGAAATAACCATTTTTAACTTCATAATAAATAATTCATGCATTAAAACTTTATCATCAAAAATTTTATAACTGCATGTCTTTAAATAAGCAAAATAATACACATGAATACAGAATAAATGTAGAGATTTCATTTATTTTTTGAAAATATCTTATAAGTAGAAAATATTAGTAACTTTATATAAAAGTATTCCAATGGATTAAGTCTTCAATGTTACTGTATTATTAGTTTGTGTTGAAGTTTAAATTTTTATCTTTATGGTAAATAAATTATAAATTTTGTTTTTATAAATTTTATATCTATATCTGAATAACCAAAGTAAGAAACTAGAATGCGATATAACTAAATTTTTTTTTTGACAATATCTAATAAGTTCACAATATGTTTGTAATAAAAACATTTCAATGTATTAAATCTTAAATTTATACACAAAGAAATTTTAAAGAAACATGGAATTTACCATTTTTAGTGTCATAATATATAAATAATCATAAATAAATCAAATTATAATTTTGAAATTTTATCAAATTTTTTAGCACAATAGAAGTAAATACATATTTGAGTCCAGGATCCGATTGTAGTTCACTAATTTTATCTGGTCATCCATTACGAAAAACAAACAAAATTATGTAAAACAATGTGGCTTCTAAATAGGGCAATAGCAAGGATTCTGGACCATCATTGCAATAAAAAATTCTAGGTATTTCCATGATTACAGAGAAGTGATGTGAATCAGTCAACCAATCACCAGATTCTCATGTAAACAAGCAGAAAACCAACCCCATTAAACCTGCTATTTGCGGGTTTGTATGTAAACTGGACCCATGAAGGTATTTTCTAATAGGTAGGAAATTTATACAATGCAGAATTTGATGAGACATACAAATGAATAGCATTGCAGTGCACATGCAAAACAAATGCACTAGCAGTGCCATATACACTAATAATATGCAAATGGAGAATAGAGAGCCAATTTTAAGACTGAATTTCTGTTTCTTCTATTTTTGCAAGATAAGTTTCAATATGCCTCAACAAAAAATATGAAAATCAATTAAACATTTTTCTGAACTCGACAGATATTACAGATTATCCTTCTGGAAATTTGTGGGAAGGGGAAGGATAGATTGAGTGAAGAAAAGGATTTATTCTAAATGTTTTTTATATACATTATGAATATTTTAATGACTCTAATGCTGATAATCTAAATATATAAAACTAGCCGTTACCCACCCGCTTCGCTGGGTATTTCATGATGTTATATATATCAACTATTAATATCTAAGTCCTATCATTAAGAGTTCGATTGTATTGAAAAACATACTTATACCTGTAACTGTCGCCTCTTGATAAAAAAAAAAGGGCAGAACTAGTCTTATTTGTATTTTCTAAAAATCTCTGAAATTGAAGTATAGAATGATGTTTGCATTTTCGTAACACTACAATGAGGTGGATTCCCGCAAAACCAATTTTCGGTGGATCTCTACTCTGTAAAATAAACATGCAAGCCAAATCTAACGGGGAAAAAACGAAATTTTAACTATCAATCCTATTGAGAATCGTTTTCCAAAATAACCGTTCTTGGCGGATTTCAATTCAAAAAAAGAAAAATGTGAACCAAATTTCATTATTATAATCCTTGTATTTCGAAAGAAGGAATTTTTTTGTCAGTACGCCCCAGTAACCCCCTGACAGACAAGACAAAAATTTTAAAAATTGATTTTTTGATATAAGTACCATATATACCTTTAAATGCATTTGGTAACAAACTGCTAATTTGAAATTATAAACAGACACTTCAATTTTATTTATTTATATAGATTGGGATTATAATAACTATTGTTTAAATGTGACTAAAAATGTAAATAATAAAAAAAGAAAGGATTACAACTAACCGTAAAACTTATCAATTTTTTGTTTCTTGCATTGCTTTTTGCTTATGAAGCCTTGATTTATTATTTTTAAAAGTGCATCCGAAACAGCCGATGCTCTACTTAACTGAACAGTGAGATAAAACTATCATAAAAAAAAAATATGGCACGTGTCAGCGTATTATCATGTGCGTGTAACAGTGTTATGTCTCATGAAGAGCATCGGTCGCCAGTAACCAAAACAACGACTTCATTAGCTCAGCTTGGCGTTCATCTTGGCATTCAGTTTCACGTTCACCCGTATAGTTTCCGTTCCCGTAAGAATACGGGAATAAAATATAGCCTATGTTACTCCCCGTTAATGTAGCTTTCCATTAGTGAAAGAATTTTTAAAATCGCACCAGCCATTTCCGAGATTAGCCGGAACAAACAGACAGACAGACAAAAATTTTAAAAATTGGTTTTTTGTTATGAGTACCGTATATACTTTTAGTGCATTAAGTAAAAAGCTGCTAATTTGAAATTACAAACAGACACTTCAATTTTATTTATTTGTATAGATAATTCAGTAAAAAACAATTATTCTACTGTAATTTATCTATAATACGCACAAGCACACCAATCATAAATACATATGTATATATAAAAAATGCATAATTTCATTTCAAAATTTATTCAATTAAAATACAGCAAAATAATAACTGAACAATGCTCAAATGGCACTACAAATAAATAATGAATTTCTCTTTAGGAAATGTATTTATTTCCAAACTTACCTGATTGGAACATATAAGTCAAATATAGAAGTAGGTGAGCTGCTTGTTGACATAAAAATTGGTTATCAGAAAAGTGTAAAGTATGCATATATGCATGATTACATAAAGATTCCACAACAACACCAAGAACTTGAAAAAGAAACCTATAAATAAATTTAAAAAATATATACATGCAAATATAGATCAGAAAAGGGAGTTGGGCACACCTTTTTAAAATGATTGCATTCAATAGTTAACAACTCAGAAAAAACATAAATTGTGACACAAAAATCATTAAATATAAGTTAATAAAAATGGCGACAGCTTTATTCAAATTATTTATAATGAGCTAATTTCATATATAATCTATAGAAGCAAGTACATTTAATACATGGTATGATTTACACACACAAATTATTAATTTAATGATTTTCATAATTTTTTTGGTTGTCTCTAATGTGTATGTATGATGTAAAACAGATTTTGCACTCCAAATTTCAGAAAAAGCTAACCATTTATTTTTTTTAAGGGAAAAACTTGAAAATTATGATTTTAAAATGCTACTCTTCCTACAAAAATTAATGTATATATATGAAATTTGATTTGCAAGTACATCAAAATATGTATAACAAAAGTTGGTATGGGTTTTGTAATAACATGATTGGTGTTTGAAAAAAATTTCTTTTTATGAATGCTTATTGAAAATTTCTTAAAAAATGTGTAAATTCTAAATTAAATTATTTTTTTAAAAATAAGTATTGTTTTGATTGAAAAATGCATACCAACTTTTGTTCCAAGTATTATTAGCAAAAAGTGAAAATTTTTTTCAAGTATTAAGCACAATACAAAAAAAAGCCTTAGAATTTTTAATGAAGACAATCTAGTTATTTTATCTTTCTAAGATAAGTTAGTTTAAAGCTTTGATTTGCCATTAGGATGATAAAAAAAAAAGAAATGTAAAAGTTATTCTAACTCTGCATTTTTTAAAATTAGAGCTTTCAAATTTTGAGAGTTTGTAGAAAAGTATATAAAAAATGATTTATGCTAAAAAAAATTAGATTTCATTTTTCGACCAATTATTGTCAATTGAATTGTACTGTGTCCTTTTAATTTTAGAATCATATGAATAAGACAAATGTACCCTATCACACTTATCTACAATTTGTTTAAACCAGAAGTGAGATTGCTTGTTGAAAATCTCATTGCAGCTAACAGATTTATGTCAGCCAACTTGCATCTATATTTACTTTTGCTGATCTGTGCTAGAAAAGTTTTGCTTACAAATATATATTGATACAAATATAAAGAACATTTCTCAGCAAATTTCTTCACACATGGGAATTTTTCAGCAGACAAAAATTTGTAAGTCAATTATAATCATAGCATTATAATTTTCCTTTATACTCTGATCTTACTGCAAGTCAAATAAGTTCCAGATGTAACTCCTGAAGTGCCATATCAATATCAGCAGTAATGGGACTACAGAGAACAAATTGAACTTATGCTCAATTTTCAATAAATCTTCAAGCTTCCTCGTCAACTTGTTTTCTACAATCTTAGCAAAAATACTCTCAGGTACTTTGTTTTCCAAAAAAAAAGAAATTCTGTTCTTCTCATAGTGAAATATATGAGAGGAATCTTTGGTCGTTCTCAGGAAAGAAATCTCGGTTCAAAGCGGATTTTCTGATTGTCTTAGAGGGCCGCTATTTGCCCATTATGGTTTAGATAGTTATTAAAAAAGAACAAGTAATTGCAAGGGGAAAAAATTTACACAGAAAAGATTTTTTTTTGTAAATAGTTTTATTTGTTTAATGACTGTTAGAAATTTGTATATATTCCCTCCATATTGCTTGAATAAAAGTAATATCTACCTAAGATTTCAAGCAACTAATGATAACACTTAAATTTTAATTCTTCTAAATTAAATTTTGTACAACTGATAAAAATAATGAATACAAATCATAAAGGATGAATAAAGCCTTATAATAGATAACCATTGATATATATAACTATATATATATATATATAGTGCCTTTCATCACAGATCTAAAAGTAGATATCATAATTACATTTAAATGCTACATTTCAAATTTAAATTACATAAAGTTGTAAAGTAACCTAATTAAAAAAACACACTTCACTCTTACCTCGAAAATGTTGCTCCAGGCAAAAATTCAGCTGAAGTATTAGAAATAGATAAATCAGCTTGTTCTTTTTCACATCTTAGACTTGGTGAGAGGCCTAATTTATAAATTTTTATTGTTATTCCCATATCAGACAAACGAGATAAAACAGCTTCTTCATTTGCTTGACTAATTAAGAGGCGCAAGACTGTTAAAACCATACACATCCACCTGTTGATGTTAGCAGGAATAGTCTGAAAAATATATGAGCTTCATGAAATAATTATCATAAATTTAGTAACATTGGATAAAACTTGCATAGTATTTTTTAGAATATTCCACAGTTTTCTTTTCCATAACAAATAGATCTCAAAATAGATCCAAAAGATTTTTTCAACAGAATAAGATAACACAATTACAAATTAAAAACGATATTATTAAAGAGTATGAACTGAACTCAGTGGCACAACAGCCTATGAAGGCCTAGGGTGTCTATCTCAGTTTACATGACCTTAAGCACTGGGGTCATGTGTAGATGTTTCAGACAAGTGGTCAGTCTGATGCAAAACTCCCAGGGCTCAGTTCCCGATAAAGCCTGGTACTCATTTATTGACCCACTGAAGTGATGAATGGTTGAGTTGACCTTGCCCAGCCCCGGATTTGAACCCTGTACTGTGGCATGGAAGCATGATACACTACTCACTCAGCCATTGGGCTTCATTAAAGTGTATACATGATTAAAATAGTAACTTGAACATGGACAGGAACAGTATAGCTCATAAAAATAAAGGTTACTTCTTTCGAGTATGCACAGGAACATTTTTCCACTATTAGCTGCATATCATATATCATTTGATGAAATTTTTTTTATTTGTAAAAATTGGTTGACAGTATGATATATATTTACCAGAAAATAAAAAGACAATCAAAATAACTTATATCAAACTTACAAAGATAAACTTCAGCAATTTTACAAATAAATAAAACTATCATGCAACAAATTTTACTGAGATTTTCAATAATGTTTGAATGAAAAATTATAAATCATTAAAATTTAATACCAAAATATGACCATACGACAAAATTAAATATCAAATTTCGAAAGTTTTTAGTAAAAAAGAATTTATACATCTTTTTTCCTCATGAAAAATATTAGATGTTAATAGTGATTCAAATTTTCACAATTACAATCAAAACTGGCAATATTATTTACAAAATTCTACATTAAAATAAAAAAATTGATTAAATGTGCACATAAAACTATAACTTACATATCCCACAAAAATTCTCAATATTTTATTATGCATGCACAAGAAAGCAATTTCTTGAAGAGAATAGGAATAATACATACTAAATCCTTTGGTTGGGAGAACAATGCTTTTAAAAGAATATCAACTGGCCTAAAAACATTAGATGCAACTGCTTCTAACAGCTTATGTAAAATGTTCAGTTCTTCTTGGTTTTCTATTTGAATCTAGAGGGGGTGGGGATTACAAATATGAAAATAAGTAAATGTGAATTGAATAAATGATTTAAATTTGTCAAGCCATATAAGTTGTCAATGTTAGAGAAACTTAAATAAATATTATTTACAGAACCAACAATTAGGTACCTGCCAACATTAGAAAATAAAAAAAGTGTAAAATAAAGCATGATCAAGATTTAAAAAAAGCTTTAAAATAATATGTGAACATTTCAAGTAAATTCTTAACTCATAAACCTTTAAAAAATAATGCAAAGACAATTTAGCAATAAAGATATTTTGATAAGAAAATAACTCAGAGAAAACTATTTAACTCTGACTCGATTTATAAAAACTCAGTTGCAAACAAGAAAGTTATAAGTTCACAGTAGAGATCCTTCTTTTATAAGAAATACAGTGAAATAGGTCAACACTAAGATAAATTTAAATTTAAAAAAACATTGCACATACAAAGATTAAACATCAAGTTAAAAGAAACTGAGGTTAAGAATATGACCAAACAATAACCACTGAGTACAAAAATGCATTAAACTTCTTGAGGCTTCTTTATTGAGCAAACTTTGGTTTGATTTTTTTATTAACATCCTGCTGTAAAGAAAACACGAGGGATATTGGTAATAGATCTCGTAATTCTGAGCCTTTGTCAATTGTTGAGGAAGACACTCCATTCTTTAAACTTACACACCACACCAACATGAGTAATTTGAGACCATATACAAATTTTCAAAGCATTTTTAGATCAAATAATATATCTATGGAAATCTCATCAACTTTTAAATGCAAAGATGCATCAAACTTTTTTGATGCCAAATGTATTAGTGACACCAGCAACTGATGCTTATATACGGTTCATGTTTTTTCTCTTTAAATAGGTAACAATTACACATTTTCTAATTCATCCATAATAAGTTAGTTAATATTTCCCCATGTGGAATTTGCAACCAAATTTGACATTGTCTTATTCAAAGGCCACTTTGAATTAGACATTTTACTGGATCAAAGTAAAAGACCAAAATGGGATATAATTTGTATTATTACTGTCCCGAGATGTTGCTGTAAAAGGACATTGTGTTTCATGCATTGGAACATATACCCTCTCTACCTAGAAGCTAGCTCACTAATTACAGCAGATATTTTAGTCCTTCCACATTTGTACTACTAGCCATATCAGACTTTGGAAATGCTTTCTGAAGAGATTACCAGCATGGCACATTATGTTCTACAAGAAAAACAATTAAAACAGTACCTTTTCCCTTTATTATATATGACTGAACATCATTCTTGAAAAACTGATCTACATAATTTTGAGTAACTGCTACTTGATTTCTTATTTGGGACATACTTTGGATTTTTCAGACAGGAAAAATCAAATCTCTTATGTGAGAAATGTTTAGTCAGAATGACAAACAGTACAAAATGCATTTTCCCCCTTACAAGATACTGTATTTTCCAGTATATAATCCATGGATTATGTGTTAAAAAATTTCAAATTTCCTTGTGGGTATTATATGCTGCTGTGGATAATATGATAGAAAACATTCTCCATCAAAAACGCATACAATAAAGTTTTGAAATAAATACCATTTGTGTTTTATAAATTAAATAGCAGATGCGCTGAAAGCTTTTTTGACTCGGCTGATGTATTTCAGCTACAAACAGTTTTGCCCAAATACCTTCAAGAACGAAATTCAGTTCTTTGTAAAGATATTGCAGTTGCTAGTGTCATTTTGCATTCTGTGTTGACCTGAGCTGTTTGGTCCTCAATATATTCAAGTTCATATATTGTCATGTTTGAAGTGGAAGTGAACAAATTACACTGCTGATTTTGAATTAAACGTTATAGAAAAGGCTACCAATGTAGGAAATTGGGAAACTGCAAGATTGTTTAACGTTGATGAATCAAATGTTCACAATTGTGGAGGGGAAAATAAAAAGGCTAATTTTGATAAATGTGACCCAAAGCTTTTTAATTATGTACTTGATGAAACACATCCTAGTCAGAATAATAAAAATGCCCTGAAGCCCACATCTGCAACTAATACCTGAAAAGACTGTTAAAAAAATTACAGCCTTTAGACGTCGGAAACAACAGATATTAAAATCGAATGTTTAGAAATTATGGTAACAATAAACATCTGATAAACAAAAGAATTTCACAAATTTTTTTTTCCCTTACAATTTATTACTTATAATTTTAATTACTTTATTGTGTATTTTTTTTTATCTGATACTACATTACAAGGCAGTATATCTTTTGATTATTTGCCGAAAAAAATTGAAGCAGATTATACGTTGCTGTTGATTATGCAACGTTTTTTATTTTCACACTCGGAAAAACGGCTTTGCAGGTATACGTCACTGCTGATTATATACAGGAAAATACACTACTTTAAGGCAATCAATCTTCCTTTTTATGACATTCCTTAACAATTTGAAAAAAATACTTTGCCTTTTTCAGACAACATGGTAAACAGACTAGCCACATGAAGCATAAAGAAAACAAATACGAGCAAATCATAAAATGAGTATAGTTCAAGAAAGTTTCTAAATAGAAAGAAATGCTTCACTTACTGGAAATGTCCAATGAATCATTAAACAATTGCTAACAAAGTACAATATGCTACTTCATTAATTTTTTGAAACCTAATGCAATGGTTCTATGATTTTCACTTACTTATTCTCCAATCATAGAGAATGTAAAATGAAAAATAAGAGCTACATAAAAAAAAGTAATTGTTGGGTGTAAAAGTATAGTGAAAATGCACAACAGTGAAAATCTAGGTGTAAAAGCACAATGAAAAGCGTAAACTTTACACACAAATCATAAAAGTTAGTAGGTAAGACATTAAAGATTAATATATATATACATACAGAGAAATACAATTTAAGTGTTTACTTCAATATTTAACATTAATATTGTACATAAAAAATAAGCTAATTTCACTTTTACAAAAATCCAAACTAAAAAGGATTAAATATGTATCACAAATGGAATGAATTAAATTATAATACCTTCAGAATTAGTTTACAAAACTGTTCTAGATACACTACTGGGCATACAAAATACAACACCAAGAAGGACCAGAGATATCACAGCAAATAACATATTGTACAAAGATCAAACGATTAAAATTATAGCCTCTTGTGACGTGTGGATGATGACAAAATCAGTAGTTAGTGCAACTGCCATTGTTGGCTATAACTGCTACCACATGCCTTGGCATAGAATCAAAGAGGCTTTGGATGTATCCTTGGAGTATACAGCAGTCTATACAGCTTCCACATATTGCTTCCACATTGATTTGGTGTAGCAATGGGAGGTGTATCTTGGGCCAATCATTGTGCTAGCATGAACCACACGTTTTCGATTGGCAATAGATTGGGAGAATAAGGTAAAGGAAACAATTCAATCTGATGGGCAAAGAGGAACTCTTGAACATTGCATGCTGTGTGTTCCAACACTTCAGAAATGTAACCCTGGCTGTTCAGTGTACCGGCGATGCATACTAGAAGGGCGCAGCAGTGAAATCCAATACAGCCCAAACCATGATACTGGGTGCAGGACCAGTGTGGGGATGCACAACACAACAGTTGAGCGCCACGGTGTCTCCAAACTCAAATCCAACCAACTTGATGTTGCAGACAGACAAGGGATTCATCAGTTAAAGCAATGTCGTTTCATTCCGTTATCACTGTCTACCGTTTATTGCATTATTGGCGGCGCAAATGCCTGTGGTTTCCAGTCAAGAGTAAATGATGCAAGGGACGACTTGTGAGCATTCCACTCTGCTGCAAATGGCATCCAATGGTATGAGTGGACAATGAATGATGCGTTACAGGCTGAATCTGTTGTGCAAAGGTTCTTGATGTGACTGTGCAATCCGTCACTGACATGCGCACAATTCACCTGTCACACGGGCAGTAATGCAATGAGGTGGGTGCAGTCAGTCAATCGTTTTCTCCTGCATTCAGCGATGACAGATCCGCATCACAGTTGTTTGGTTTCATCCAACACGTTGACCAATCTGCAATCCCTAGAGGCAACTATACTTCCTCGGTTGAATTCAGAAACTTCGTCAAAAGACGCTCAATGTCTTCCATGAGGCTTAGGTAAACAGCTAATGCAAAAAAGCCGTACTTTAAACTGCCAATTTGTTCTTCCCTTATATAGCGCTTGCGAGTGACTCTACGGTCACCCATGATGTGCATCTGTGCTATTAAAATTTGCATATTTCATAGTTGTCAGCGCATGATGTAAATTTAACAGGGTTTACATGCTTCCTTCATGGCGTTGCATTTTGTGTGACTAGCGGTGTAGTTAAGATGCAAGGGAATATTTTTTCTATTTCAAATTAGGAATGTTGTGCACATACAATTTGAATGTTCCTCCTCAATATATTCTCTTGTTAAGTCAATTTTAAAAGATCTACATTATGAACACATTAGTAATAATAACAAAATTTTATCAAGCAAAATATTTCTTGTAGTAGATTTAACTACTCATGTTAATATAAGATCTAAGCTATTTCAAGATGTAATTTTCAGGCATATCCTCACAAAAGCAATCCAGCATTATTTAACAAACAAGTAGTAGAATATTCAAGTAGATATGATTTTAATTTTTCAGTTTTAAACTTCTTGATATTCTTAAAAACCAAACCAATTTTAATACACTGCCTTCTTTTGTGAAAATATCTCATACTACACCTCACAGCTAAATTTATATAAATAATCTGCATAACGTACTGATATTTAATTTTAAGAAAAAAATAAACACACATTTCTTTTAATAAAAATTTAAAGAAATTAACAAAGCAGTAAGAACCTTAAAACTTTAGCATTAAGAAAATAAGGTCAAAATTAAAAAATAATAAAATTATTAATCAAATGCAACAGCAAAGAAAAGATGATACAAAAATGCTTGTTCAAAGAAAATCAAATTTAATTGAGAGAGGTGAAAAAACTTCAAAAGCTTTCTTTCTCAATCAACATGTCCCCTCACTATCTACTACTCTTGTCAAAAGTATTCATAAACACTATCTTCTGTTACTTTTGGAGTTTAAATGTAATAAATAAACAAAGAAAAAGAGTTTTCAAAGTACAAATTAAAACTTACTTGTTGTCTAGACAATAAAGGCAGTATCACATCAACAACTTGGCGGGATGTTTTTCTCCACTTGTCTTCTCCTTCTTGATGACTGTGTTTGATCACAAGAAAGAAAAGTTCCAAAACCTACAAATTACAATAACTGTCGATCTCACTGTCAAAAGATTTATAATAACTAACATTTAAATTATTCAGATTTAAAAAATAAGCTAAATGTGTATCATACATAAATATGGGAAATTTTTATTGCAGTATTAAAAATGCTTACTAACTTCATTAAAAAACCTATATAAAACATTTATAGGAGATTAATATGAGATAGACTTCGGTAAGAATATATATATTTTCAAATTAAAAAATTCCATATTAGAGCATGATATATACTTATATTTTTTAAAGATAATTTTTAATTGCCAGAATGAACATTCCAATTTTCTCTAATTTAATAATGATGTGTTTTTCATCTACCACTAGGTTCTAGTAATATGTTCACAAATGGAAAAACTTAACAAAACAGCAAATAATAGTATTAGGGATTTATTTAAACAATTATTAAATTTTATGTATCAATTATATTTATATAATGAGTGAAAAATTGAAGACAATCTAGAGGAAATTGGGCAAAAATGTTAAGTGAGATATAAAAAAAATGTGTGTGTACTTCCAGATTTAAAAATGATTTCAAGTAGAAATGTCCCTATTGATAATTTTTCTAACATAAATGCTTTCATAATCATAAAAAGTCAAATTTTCTCTCTATCCAGAATACTTGCATTTTTATGTTTTAAAAAAAGTTAAATAAAGAGCTACAAATAAAATTTTTTTTTGTAATTCTTAGGCAAATGAACCAAAGAGGGACATATAAATAGTTTTGTATATGATTGCTGCATTTCTCATAGGAGCTACATGCTGCAGAAGTCTATCTCACACTGATATCCTTCCATGAAAGGAAAGATATCAGAGTACTAGTATCTGTTGTAGAAGATGTATGATCCTCTCACATGCTTCAATTGATTTTTGATTAATGGCACACTCTAAAGCAACTAGAGGGATATTAGCAATGGACCTCCTGATCCTGAGCTTCAGTCAATACTTGAGCTGACACCCTCTCACAAAACTACCACACCAATGGGAAGGACTCTGAGCCTTACGGATTTAATGTGCATCAGCCCCTCTACACACAGAAGGTTTTTAACTGCACCAGGACTCTAATTTAAGAGTTACCATGATCATTCAGCTACTGTTGTTATCAACAACTCCAAGAGAAGTTGTAATATCAGAATTCGAAAGGCGAATGATTGTTGGCAGTTCAAAGATGAACCTGCTAACATTAAAAGATATATATGGACACAGTAGCAACATTTTATAGAAGATGGTATCAGTACAGAACAGAGAAAGAAACTTGAAGCTGATTGTCGACTAATAATATCTGATTTGAAGAGACACTGCCCAGATTCAGTTTCCATTGAAAATGCACAAAGGGAGCTTCAAGTTCAGAAGATTTTCATTAAGATCAACACAAAAGGGGTTGATCACAAGCAGCTAAATCTCACAATACTAGCAACATGGAATAGGGACTTAAGAATTAATTTTAAGCTACTTTCAGACAATCTTCCACGTTTCTGTGTGAAGATTTAGTCAAAATATGTATTGGGTTGACAAGAAAGTAATATCGGTTTTTTTAGTATAAGCTTTTCAACACAAAACAAATAACTTTAGCTGTCAAATATCTTTCATTCTGTTTAATTACCTGATAATTTACAGATACCTAACTCTGATTACCTGATACCTAAACTCTCATTCGGATGATCTTTGAATCATGAAAGAACATTGTGAGATATATGATGTGTGACATTGTTTTGCGGGATAATGGCATCATGTAGGTGGAAAAAACCACATACAAGAATGGACAGATATATACTCTAATCGATCTGTTGTATCTTCCATAATAAAAAGCATTCTCAGGGTTTATTACAAAAACATTTCTCTGACAACAATGCAATGTCTTTCAGTTTGGACTATTAAAGCAAACACTGCAGGGTGTTCATTTTCCAACATTTCATGACATATGTCATATTCATTTTTCTTATAGAGCATAAAATGTGATTTATTGTAAAAAGCCACATTTGAAGTACCTGCATGTAAATTCAAACTTTCATCCAGATGACCTGTTGTCAGCATATGTACATAAACCAGATATCTGCTGAGTAATTAATTAACTGCCATAGAGGAAAACTTTGCGTAGGCTCTTAAATCATAAGGGTGGTTCATTGGTTGAATGTCTATTTGACTGAATAAGTCTCCTCAGCTGTCATTCAGCCTTGGAGTATATGACCCACTTTGCCCCTCACTTACCATATTGCTGAATTTGGACAGGACTGTTTTAATATGCATGGTATTGATTCATTCGCTGATGATGCCATTTTGTGGTGCAGTGATGCAAATATTAGCAAAATGGAATCTTAGTAGAATAAGTCTTTAGTAAATATTCAGGAGTTTGCAGACAACCACAAAACTACTTTCAATGCTTCAAAGTCAACAGTCAGCCTCTTTACGACTAATAGGCATCTTTACAACTACTCTCCTGAGTTTTCCCTAATGAGTGAGTGCTTGAAATGCAGTAAATACCCTACTTATCTTGGTTTCACTTTAGACCCGGAAGTGAACTGCAGCAAACATATTGAGAAAATAGCCGATAAAGCAAGAAAGAGACAAATAGAGAAATATAATAAAATATTTTTCTGGCAGAGATTGGGGCTCAGATACCTCCACATTTAGAATATCTTGTATAACCTTGGTCCACCCAGTCCTTGAATATGGGTATCAAATCTTTCATGTAGCATTTCCTACTAACTTGAAAAAACTGGAGTGAGTGCAGCTCAGTGCTGTGAGGATCATCATGGGCTTTATAGATATAAATGCCCTACTGACATAGTTCTGTACGAGGCAGACATCCAACATCTGACTGAGATTCGAAGTCAACTCATATAGGTATTTTAACAAAATTAAAAGGTTTGGTTCCTTTAATAGATTCTCTTTCACTTTAAACTGGAGAAGTAATCAACGTTTAAAGCGAGACAGTCCACTCAATTACATGCAGAAACGTGGTTTTATTTATTTTAATGTTGACACATCTATACCTTTTAGCTGCATCACACCCATTGATTCTTTTAATCATATTGAATTCCGGGAGGAACTATTGATCAGTACTCCCAAGCATAGCAGCCATCCGGAATTAGTCGAGCAGCTGGCACTTGAAGTCATAAATGACATACCCGATCAATCCTTGATTATTTACACAGACAGTAGTCGTTCAGATACAGGTAGAGCAGGGAGTGGTATATTTAGTAACACTCCAGGGAGTGATGTTAAAACTAGCATCAGGAATTCTGACCACTGTTCCGTCTTTAGATCGGAACTCATTGCTATCAGTGGTGCTCTCGATCATGCTCTCAACTCTAATAAGGACAGTATCTGGATCCTGACAGACAGCAGAAGCTCCATCCAATATTTAAAAAATTAACCAAATATTATGGACAGTACTATTCTGAATATTATATCTAAATTGGCTAGGCTTGGTCAGAGGAAACAAGTGTGTCTTCAGTGGATACCATCAAATGTGGGTGTGCCTGGGAACAAGGCAGCTGGTTATAGGTTGAGATCTCCCTAACCCCAGTTCCTGTCTTGAACCATTCTGAAATTCATTCCCCCCACAGAGCTAAAATGAATCCGACTTGGCGAAACCCTCCTGCTCGGTTGATGAAAATGTGTCTGTGGGCATCTGGACTGTAAAACAGTCCTCAATCCCATATCTTGAAAGTCTGAGGTATTGGAGCAACATTTGTGGATTTTTACACTCTGTGGAGAGGCGTGATGGCTATTGGGTGTTTTAAGGTGATCCGGGGCGTGGCTAAGTGTGGTGTCTTGGCTTGAAATTCTGTTCCTTTCCTTGAAATATTTGGCATGGTTGAGAGCTGAGACACTGCTCCCTGATTGGTCGAGGATAACCCTCCTGCTCACCACTGGTACACAGCTAAGAGTCCTGGCCTATCTCTACAGTGCAGGAGATCCAGGGCTCTTCAGACGGCCTTGATCCTCTTTAGAAGCGGTCACCTGCATGATATGACCTTTGTACGGGGGGGGGGGTAAAATCTTTCTTTACCAGTCCCTGCTCTCTATTGCTCATCTTCTGGACTGCTGGAACATTTCTCTGCGACACTTGTTTGGAGATCAAGACATGGTTTGTGACATTCTTATGCGGAAAGATCAAATGGACTTAGTGTAGCTTTCCTGCTTTAAGGGGATTTGAAACAACAACAGGTCCCAAAATATCTCACTTGACCAGAGTGTCATTCTATTTTATTTAGCGCACAGTAAAACAATAAAAGCCATGGTTATTTCTAAAAACTGGTGCTGAAATCTAATTTCCTGAAAGATGTTTTCATTCATGAGCTTGAGAAGGATGAAAACGGAGTAAAACTGTGGTTAAGAAATGTTTGGTGAAGACGTCCGGGTGTTTTAAAAAATGAATGAAGTCTTAAGCATGGGGCATATTTAGGTCACATAAAACAAAATTCCGAAGAAATTATAGACAGGCCAACATAGTTATTTCAGAAGTTCAGTCTTTAGATGTATATATCAATAAACCATTCAAAGCAAATTAAAAATAACAGAGGAATATATGAATGTTAGAAGGTGAAAAAAAACAGTTAAAAAAGGAGGTCAAATACATATGTAAGAAAGATAATTTTTATATGCTTCTCTTTACTTTCTTTTATATACTTCTCTTTACTCTTCTACATCTTTAACTCCCTTACTGTTTTAAATCCTTGTGACATTAAATTTCTTAACTGAAATATTCCAGAAATATCTTACATTTTGTAAAAAAGTGCTCATTTTTCATGAAATATGGACAGCAATTCAAAATTAAAAATGCTTGAAAAATTTCAGAGATTAATGTTAATTAAATATGAGAAATAAATCAAAATTTAAATAGAAATATTTAAATTGCTATAAATTATGCAATGAATTAAAAATATCAGAAATTCCAAGATAAGGTAATTACCTGAGGATAGTGAACCAATTTAAAAAGAGTTGAAATAACAACCTCTCTTTGGGCATCTAACTCTTTACCAACATCCATTTTGTTCATACTTCTTAAAAGAAACAAATCTTCAATGACAGGTTGAAGGGCAGGAATAACTGTTAGAACAGTAAAATAGTCAAACCTAATATCAGAGTTCAATTAAAATACTCTAAGAGTTTAGTAAAAAAACTGCTAGAAAAGCAATCAACTAAAGTGATTCAGTATGTAAAACAGTAATATGTCTAGAAACAATAACAGACTTAATTTAAATAACAAAAACTAAGATTTAGAAAATCTTTAGCTGTGAAAAAAACAATAATTCTTACTACTTAAATAAAAATTAGGTGATTTTAAACATTTTTGAAATTTTCTAAATTTTTAGCAAAGAAAACTAATGGACATAAATGTCTACAAGAAAAAAAAATTGTCAAAGGATTAGTGCAAAACAGTTAATTCATAAATACATAAGATTTTATTTGAAACAATTAACTCACAAATACATTAAAAGAACAAACTAACAAAAAGTTTAATAAGCCCAGAGCTGAACTAGAGTCCTGAAATAATATACACTAAACAAAACATTTTTAAATATAGGTAAAATTATTCAAAAAAATTACACTGGTATACATTTTGCTTCTTACTATACCATTAAATAATTGTACCTATTCATAAAATCACTTAAAACCTATCAAGATATTCGTTTAGAAGTGCTTTTCTTTTTAATTGTAATTTATCAGACAAATTAGCATACTAAATACATGAGCATCACAAATATAAATTTTGTTTCCTAGTACTTAACTGACCAAATTACAGCAATACATTGTGCAAAACAATGAAAATTTAATAATGGTTGTTTAATAGTTTTTATACTTCAAGAAAGCGAGAAAAACAGAGGTTTTACATTAGATTTCAGAGACAACAGCATGACTTTTCATTCAAGATTTGAAAACAGTGAAATTATAAGAAAATATAATAATTTATACATGCTGGATATTTTTACTGGAAAAAAATAGCCAAGAAATATTATTCATGATTAAAATAATTCATTAAGTTTTAAATTTGATGATGGCTGACAAAAACATATTAATGATTTTACTCAAAGAACTTTAATTATGAGATACACTCATCAAAAGTGAAATTGTAACCCCAAGAAAAAATGCACGTAGCATCATGCAAATTTCAGAAGCAATAGTAGTGAAGTAGATATGCAAATAAAACAGATGAAAAAAATTAATATAAATCAATTTATTCAGTATCTAATGTGAACACCTCAAGCAGATATACAGATCTCAAGCCGGCGAGGCATTTTATCAACTAGTCCTTTGATAGTTGGCTGAGGTAACTGTTACCAAGCCACATTCACACTGTTGTGCACAGATCATCTATGATTTGCACTAGAGGTTCATAGTTCCTGTTACCTGAAATTTGCAGGTAACCTGTGGTTTTGACTCAGTAGGGAAGCACACAGTAGTTGAAATTTGAAGTTTATTAAGTATTTGCACATCAAGATGTATGACTATCAATTGGGTCATAAAAACAATAACTAAACATATAATAACTTAAGCGTCAATACAGAATATACCATTTCTACCATTTTATCTGAAGTCCTCTGTCTTTTAGCATGCATCTCTGGAAACCTGTATTAACTAAAGAAGAAAAATAGATACATTATATAACTAACCGCCTCTGACGTCATGACCAATGAGAAACGAACACGAGTTGCAATGACGTCAGACTCTGTTAGCAGTTTATACAGATAAATCTGCATGATAAAATGAGCAAAGTGCCAACAAGCGGCACCCTCATGCAGATAATTATTTCACATTCATTCTTCAAAAAGAACAAAGATTACACAATACCAAAAATTTCGCCACAAAATTTCCTTATAGCCTCTTTAGGTAAAGGTTTAGTAAAAAAGAAAATGTCAGCAATATTATTTTTACTATTAATATACTTTATTTCAAAAAACTGATTATCTACTAAATTTCTCAAAAAGTGAAATTAGACGTCAATATGTTTTGTTCGATGGTTTTCAACAGGCGAACGAGAGAAATTTATAGCGGCTTGATTATCACAATAAATAACTGGCAGTTAGAATAGTTTAATTTTAGCATTAAATTACATTCATTAACTACATTTTGAATCCAAATAATTTCTTTTGCAGCTTCTGATTAAAGATATATATATTCCGCTTCCATAGTGGAAAAACTAACACATTTATGTTTAAATGTATGCCAGGAAATAGGGACATTATGTATCATTAATATTAATCCTCCAATAGAAACATGATCATCCCTAATTGCTGCAAAATCTGAATCAGAAAAACAATTTAACTTTAATCACTCAACATGAGATAAATTTAGTTTTAAATCTCTCGTGTCACTTAAATATTCTAATAATTTCAGCAAAATATTCCAATGTTTTATTCCAGTAGATTCTTGAAATTGGGAAAGGATGTTAACAGCATAACTGAGATCAGGCCTGGTCCAATTTGCAATAAATGACAAGCAACCTAAAAGGTTTCTATGAGGAAATTTAGACATTTCTTCTACAGCATTTGTCAGACAGTCTAATTTAGATAGAACTACTCTTTTTGCAATAGGAAGTGAAGCATGGGGAAAATTATATTTAGAAAATACATTACAAATTTTATCAATATATTGTTTCTGGTGAATAAAATATTGTCCATTTATATCGGAAAATTTAATAGCAAGTAATTTCTAAATTTTTCTCAACACTTTTAAATTAAATTTACCTTGTAACAAAGACACAACATTATCCATATCATCTTTTGATTTACGAAACATTACAATGTCATCAATATATAGTATCAAAAGAACATTTTCCTTGTAAATATAAACACAATGCACCAATTCAGTTTAACAAAATCTAAATTTTCAAGAGTGTATCAAATTCATAATACCATTTTCTTCCACTTTGATGCAATCCGTATATTGCCTTTTTCAAAAGACAAAACATGGTTAATTTTATTCAAGCTTTCAAAAACTTGATGTTGTCTCATATTTACACATTCATTCAAATTAGCATGCACATTTTATATCCAATTGACAATGAGTCCATTTTAATAGGCATACAAATAAGACAAAGAACAATCTAACAAGAGAAAAATTTACTACAGGACAAAACATTTCTTCATAAGATGTCCCTGTGCAACCAATCTAACTTTGTACCTACAAATTTTGCATTTACTATGAGTTTTAAGCATATAAACCCATCTACATCTCATAGTTTTAGAATCTTGAGGGAAGGGAACTAATACCCATACATATTTCTTTCATTACTTTAATTTCCTCTTTCATTGCATCTTGCCATTTATCAGACTGGGAAGAGTTTTTAGCATCTTTAAAATGTCTAGGGATCAAAATTTCAATATTCGAAGCTTCAGGACGAGTAGGGTTATGATCCACAGTTGAATTGAAGTCAAATAAACTTTTATAAAGTTTATCATTAACTTTATAATTTTTTTCTACATCATTAAATGACCTTAATCTAACATCTATATCTTTAATACGATAATAAATATCATACCCTTTACCATTTTGACACAAGATTGGTTCTCTATAAAAAGGAATTGAACTGCATAATTTTAAATTAGATGTGTTTTCAACTTGAGCGTTTACTCTTGAGATATCGACAACTACAGCTTTTACCCGATTCGTCAGGATCATAACTAAATGTGTTAAAAGGATTATTAAATTTAAATTCCATCCATTCCGTTTTTCTACTATTAGGGCTAGGGAAGTTTAAAATGCCATTTGAAACTCTTTTAGTTTCATCAAAAAGTATGTTGCAAGTTTCAATTAACTTCTTTTTATCCAGTAACCAAATATGGTATCCTCTAGTTGAACAAACATAGCAAAGCATTATTCTGCATTTTGCACGTAAATCTAATTTATTCCTAAGCTGCTTGGGAAATCCCACATAAACATGGCATCCAAGTACTGCTGCAATTAATGCGTTAGGTCAATTCATGAAGGTTTTATCTAATGTTTTGTAACTATGATTATGAAAAGTATCAGGAATTATAAAGAAATAAAATAATTCATATTAATGTTTTTTTTAGACAAGAATTTTCCTTTGTAAAGATGTTTTTCAACTCCAAAAATTTTATTGGGAGGAGGGAGGGATGAAAAAAAGTATGTGGGTTACACTGAATATTTTACTCTGAAAAATTGTATCACACACAAAAAAAAGTTATTCCTATATTTTAACTTTGCTAAGAAAAATGATACTTCACGTGAATAAACTAAAAAAGTATTCATTATTTTGAAGGACAAATAATGATTCAACTTACTATATTTTTCTGGAGATTGACCGCTAGCAATTAATCCATCGCAAAGCTGAAGAATTTTTGGAACAGAAATAATTGGTTTCGAGTGGTATCTTTCATACGATAACAAAATCAGAAAATAGAATATTCGAGGAATTAACACATCTGCATTCCTAAAAATAAATAAAATTTATAAATTAATTTAATAGTGTTGCAACCTTATTTATGAAAATTGATCAGTTTTTAAAAAATTTATTCCTTGTATTAAATTTTAAAAATAAGTTCATAAACATAATCCTTTTGATAAATGACAATTTATTTAAAAAACTGATATTTTATACAGTACTTAATTTATACATATGTTTCAGGTGGCAATTGTTCCCCCTCCTTGTTAGTTTATACTAAAATCTAATGTAGTGGGTTCTAAAATTTAAATTCTATACATGTTTTAGCTGATGGAGATAGGAGTTGATAAACTAGGTATTTGAAACTGTTCTAATATTTTAAAAATTGGAAACCCTTTTTGGAAATGATTTTTGTAGTCAATAATCAATGAGACTTCTGGTTGCAATGCATGTGGATAAGCAATATATGATGTAGAATCTTACAGTGTTAAAAAATTTGAACAAAGGAGGGATTGCTGAACTGTTATTCCTAAGTTTTGAAACATTGCAGTGCCTGAATATGGAATTGCTAGGAAATCTCATTTATGTTCTAACGGTAAAAGGTCCTCTGATATTGTTGACCATGGAGGAAGTCCAACATAAAGGCAATCCAAAACGAGGCAGCCATATGAAGACTGGAATTAAAATGTAAATATGCCCCAGTATAAGAGGATATGCAGAGCAAAACAAACTGTAGCAATATACTAACAAATCATTGAGTCATTTAAATTGCAAGCAGAACTACTGGGGACAATCAGCAATCATAAATAGAATTTTCATTATTATAACAAGAGAGGTGGCTGCAAATCTCTGCAAAACAAATATAACTAGCCTAACCTTCTTCATATCAAATACAATTGACATTTGATTATACACTGAAGTAAAACATCACTGAAATTTCTGCCAGTAATCATGAACAGTATAATTTATGAAATTATGAATACCACATAAAAATATTTAACATGCATTACCCATTGAAAAAATTTCTATCATTTTAAAACTGAGAAATACAGATGAAACAAAAAATAATTTTTACAAAAAATGTTTATAGAACATAAAAGCCCAACTTTCCTAGAGGAGTCATATCCAATGGGGGTAAGAATAAAAAAACTTATTACTCTAAAAACAAACTTAACTATACAGACTTTCTTAGCATCATACTTAAAGTAAATTAAATGATGGATCACTTACAAAATTTGACCTTCTTCAATAAATTCAAATTGCTTAATAACATGACTAATAAATATCTGATCGGCATCTAGAAGACAATAGTTAACTCTTAATTGAACTAATTGAGCCAATAAATCTAGAACTTGGCATTGGAGATTTATATCACTTGAAATGGTATACTGTTGAAGAGCCTGAAAAAAGTAAATATATTAAATGTGATTTAAAGTAATATTTTATAACATAAATACACTCATGAAAAGCAACAAAATTTTGAATTTCAAATATGCAAATATAAAAATCTCATTAAAAAGTTCAGTTCGCAAGATTCAGAAGAAACAAGTTATAAAAAAATTTTTTTTTAAGTCAATTCCTACTTAAGTCAACAAAGAAATTTTTATTTTAATTACTTCTTATTAAATAATTACAGTAAATATAAATATGTATATACATAGGACAGAATTACAATATTAAGTGGCAAAATAGAAAGCAATTTTCTCCACAAAATAATTTTCCATTCTATATACTTTGTTGGACTATTATTTTTTGTTTGTTTTTCTTCATTCCTTAATTAAATTTAATTATTCTAATAAAAAAGAAATATTCTCAGAAATTGGGTCATTTCAGGTGGGATTCAAACCCATGACCTTTGGATTAGAAGCCCAAAGCGCTATCCATTGAGCTAAAAGAACACAACGAACAAATTTCCTTTCTATATATGATGTTGGACTATTATTTTTGTTTGTTATTATTTAGTCATTCTTTAATTTAATGAATTAATTAATATTTGAAAAAACTGTATTAAGATCAAATATGGTCCACTGCAAGTTAAAAAAATATATATTTGAGCTTGAATAAATGAATAGAAAGTATTTCATTAACGATTGAAAATTTGAACTATATGTGTGAACTAATAGTAGGAATTGAAAAAGAAAGAAAAAGGAGTGTAAGCAGTGGCTAATCACCATACTTAAGAAAATAGCTAAAATGTACCTATGCTAATTATGAATAATTCCCTTCTATCCTTACAAATTGCATTATGTACAACAGAGGACGAAAATTTTATGTATGTCACAGTTTTAGGTAGTAAGCTTATGTAAGTAATCATAAATATGTATGAAATTCTAAGAATAAATGTAAATGGAATTCTTTCTCCAATTCCGAAGTTGATCATGTATGTGACACAGGCAATCAAATTTTGCACTACATTTACAACGGCCCCACTTTTGAAAAAGATAAAAAAAAACATGGGATCTTCATTTGAAGCAAATTCATAAAATAAAAGATAAAACTTAAAAATTTTTTTTAAAAAAAAAGCATGATATGCAAATATTTTTAAACCAATGACTAAAATTTTACAGTAAAAATGTTTTAATCAGGAAAGTACTCATAGGAAACTCTTATTTTACCTCTACAATTTATAAAAACATATGCAACCCATCCCAATTAAGTTTTTTTTTTCAATACAAGAGAAATTCAAAAGTAAAAAAAAAACTTTTATGAAAACAAGCTTTTATTTGAAATCCACTATAAAGAATAAAATAAACTTTTCCTTTAAAACATTTTTTACTATCAACTTATTACATAGTTACACTATTTATATGATATAAAAGCTTGTCGCAAGATTTACCTGTGTAGATAAACAAGTAAATTAAATAACTTGATCTGATTGATTTTAATTTTTAAAAATTTCAAGCTAAGTAAATATGAGTACTTAAATCTTGCAACAAGCTTTTTATCAAATAAATTGTGTAATGACATTATAAGTTGATAGTAAAAAAAGTTTTAAACGAAAAGTTTATTTTATTATTTTAGCGCATTTAAATAAAAGCTTGTTTTCAAAAGGTTTTTTTACTTTTATAAAAACATTCCTTATAGATTTGAAAACATTTTATGCTGTCGGTTAGATATTGTGGTAACAATTACGGAAAACATTTGATAATGGGTAATATAAATACATGCAAAGCAAAAAAGGGAATTGAGTACCAGAAAGTTGCCACAGAGAAAGTAAAAATAAATAAATAAAAATGCTTTGTTTAACAAAACCACACATGTGAATAAGTTAGGAATCAATAGACAATGAAATACAATATGCAGAAAGGACAAACTTCATGATTTTTTAAAAAATGTCATAGCAATGAATTTTACAGTTGGCCATCTACCTAATTTCTAGTCGTTATGGGTACAAAATAATAAGAGCTAGAGGGGAGAAAATAGATGGAGGATGATTGACACTTTGCAAAAGAAAGCCTGTAAAAATAACAATCTAAGTGTAAAAGCTTAAAGGCCTGAAAAGTGTTACTTTTCGTGTAAAGCGGTAAAGTTGACAGGCATGCATGTGTACAGATAAAAATTGATCTACTTAAATGTCACTTCTTTTATTTTAGATTTTGTCATGATAACATGCACATAAGTGCCACCAGACCATGTAATGCATGTTATTCATGGCTACAATGCTATATCTACTTTTAAATTGCACTGTCAAATGAATTACAGATAACATAGAATACATAAGCCAGCAAAATATATGTGAATTGCTTTCTAATGCAGAAAACAGATTTAATGAGTAAATTCAATAACAAAATAACACAAATTCTTACAAACGTTCTCATTATATGATTCAAAACAGCAACATTAAAAACATAAGAATTAGTAATAATTCTCTAATAAACTTATTACTATTCACTATGTGAGCCTTGACAGATTTCAGCAACATTAGCCTCTCTTACACACAGCGGGTCTTCCATGGCATTAGAGCCAGAAATCATTAGATGTCACAAGTTAATGACCATGACCCCTCAGCTAATGTCGCCATCAATCCTTTGTAAGAGCAAAACAAAATTGAAACACCCAGTAAGGATATTACTATGGTTAGGCCTTTCTAATGAAAAATTAATCTATGTCATTTGTTATCACAATAACAGGAAAATCAAAAATTTCAATTCACAATCATTGTCATATTCAAGATTCTTATTTCAGTATGATTTAAACTTCTAATTAACTGAAATCTGGTTTAAAAAAAGAACATTGATGAGTAAGTGCTCTTTTTACATAAAAACTTCACAAAAAAAGAGTATATTGAAAAACAAAATGTATAATTGAATTTTTTTTAAATGATAATCATTTACTTTAACATCTTTACCTAGCATCTATAAAATATTTACACACATTTTAATCAAAGCATATTAAAGAAAATTTAAAATGCAAAAACTGCATAGAATGAAACGGTTTCTCTGCAATTTTCAAAGATACATTAAATGATAAATAAAAATTGTAGGACAGTTTGTATAGAGACACTTTATACACTTGTTAGGAAATGTACTTTCATATTTGTTATTTTTCAAAATTTATGACACATGGTTTACACACAGAAAATTCATCAAAAGAAATTTAAACACATGATAATTCCCCTTTAGATAGTTGCTCAGATGAAAGTAAAACACCAGACTAGAATTAGGATACATAAAAAAAAAATATTTAAAAAAATTTACTTGAGGAATTTAGCTTCTCAAACCTTAAGAAGAGGATCAAATAAAGTTATTCTTTAATTTTATAAACAATAAGAACAAAATGAAAACTATATACATAGCCATAAATGAAAGCCATAATTCAAGTTGATGTTGACTGAAAGAAACAGAGGAGCATTGAAGAGAAAAAACTACAAGATTACATTGTTTCCCAGATAATCCTCAAGATGAATAACCAACTCCAGAAACTTGAAACCACAAATATTTTTTCAATGGAGCTGTATACTGTGACTATTCAAGGTTGAGTTGTTGTTGCAAGGCTGTTAGAGTCACAGTGGAAAGTTATTAAGCTAGGATAGTTAGTACCATGACTCCTATACCTGGATCTCACAATAGGAATAGATCATCCAGTCTGAAAAATCACCATTTGCATTATTTCATGCGAGTACATCCAATGAATATCGGCAAAAGCATTTCATGGGAGTATCAGTTTCATATTGTGAAGCATAGAAGGGATTTGAGATAGTAAGGCACACAATATATTGGCACAGTTTGTATATATTAGTCATGAAAGGGAATGTCGTAGCTGAGCATTATTGTAGATCGTTTTCACTACATCTTTCACTCTGGTCAATGGAAAACATTTTGGGTTCCAGGTGGTCAAAGATCCTGTTCACATGGCTCACTATATTCAAATATGGTTTAAAGACCATGAAGTGAATATTTTATGCGAGTTCTCAGTGCCCTGATCTCCAACATCTTTACAGAAAAAAAATTGTGTTTCCTCATCTCTGCTCACTACTGGATCTTGCGACCATTTTGACCAAGGAATGGGTGCAAATTCCCATGAACTTTGACCACAACACAGGAATTATTTCGCTCCATATACCTATATATAGAGTTGAAGATACATAATTAACTTACCCTAATAACTACACCTTCAAATAATCGTATATGAGAAGCTAGATTAGCCTTTTCCCCTTTTGTTCCAGATTTCAAAAGACTTGTTACCTTTTCATTTCCACGTTTTACCCAATTTAGACACCTAAAACTGAAATTATGCGGAAGTACAATTAATATTAACATATCAAATTATGAAAACAAATATATAGCATATAACACCATAAAACCAAAAGATTACTATCCTTACTAGCAATTATTCAATAATCTTTGTCAAAATACATCTTTGAAATCACTTATGAACAACTAAAATTCACTCTAAAACCACCGGAGTACATTATAGTGTAGGTAATCTTTATCGGCATTTACTACTACATGAACGCATTACAATTATAACCAAGGTTGTAAAGCATTTATGAAAAAGAATTACTTGGACAAGTTGTTAAATGATTTAACATCTTTGAAACTGTTAACTCATGTACAATTAAACTACAAGGTAACAGACTGCAGTAGGGCCATTTCATTAAACATTATTTTTAATTAAAATGATGCAGAACTTTAGTTGAATCTTCGCATTTATGTTAGTTTAACATTTTACTGAAGGTAAAAAAATGTGTACACAATACAAAACTTTACAAATAGAGAATAGTTTATAATTTTTCAAAAAAAAAAATTATACTGCAGGTTTAAGCTTTTTCCCTAGTGGGCATTTTGGTAATCAAGCCTTTGCAGACATTGCGAGTGCCCAAATGTGAGAGCTATTTTATGGTGGCACCATCTAGTAGCAGCTCTGCTTCCAAATTCTGACGCTTGAATTAATTACCAGGTATTAAGTGATGGGTATTGCATTAGAGAGGTGTGTCAGAATATATTTTGTTTTTAATTGTAAAAAGTGAAACTGCTTCAAATTTTTTTAGCATATATACTTACATAGAATACAAGGAAAAAGATTTTTTGCTTACATGAAATATCATGAATTATTTCACATATCAATTGCTACGAGTTCATATGTATAGATGAATTTAAATCCATCAAGATAAAGTAGCATAAAATCTAAGCTTCATACAGCTGATAAAACACTCAGCAATATTGAATAATGGCTAGATATGAACAATATCTATGAAGTTATCTCATTAAGTAATTTCCCAATCAAACATTAAGTTCAGACTTTGAAGCCTAATTACATTAAACAAGCAGCATTTTCCTAATTGACAAGGTTTACAGTAATTTTAGGTTTTTAAGGGAGAAATTATGCCAAATACGCTACCGGATCATCATATATATTATGTTTCAGATCGGTAAGGAGTGGGGGGGGGGGAAGACATACGAGAAAAACAATACTTCCAGTTTTTCAATCATTGGAATAAATAGCAATCTATCAAACACAATATCATTCTAAAACATGTAGCTTTCACTATATCAAAATTTACATTTGAGATAAATTATCAAATATGATGATATAAAAAAACATAAGGCATTCAAAATAAATAGTTCTTTACATCTGCCATAAAAAATTAATAGCATAAGTAATTCAGAATTACAATGCATTTTGATATAACATCAAATTTATTTCCCAAAAAACTCCTCAAAATTAATATAAATTTAGTTTCAATCAAAAGAAATAGAGCCATTTTTTTTATCACTTAAGTCCTTGAAAGTAACATGATGTGCAAGGAAGAAAGTGTGTCATGTAAAAAAAAAAAGAATTGTTTTAAGCAAATCATAGAATTTCCTGCTATTAAAAGACAAATTCTATGATGGGCTACAAAAGGTGCGAATCAGAATAAATCTTTTGTTAAAATGAAATAGTTATAAATATTTTCATTAAACACTACATATGCTTCATGTATACAAATTAGGTTATAACATATACAGTAAAGAAAATGCACTGTAGTTAAACAAGCCTATCATTCATCATCTAAGATGCAGAGCACACTTAGTTTTAAACATCACAGCCAAGGCACTTGATGTGCCCTACACTTGGTTACTCTCCAGTTGTTGCATAAAGCCCCTGTGAATTTTTAAAACAATTATAAAATAAGGCATTTCTAATGTTTTCCCAAATGTAGTTTCTGTTTTTAGTAATAAATAATATGTTTTAGAAAAATATCACAATTTCATTACAATCACATTTTTTAACTTAAAATTTATATTTAAATCACTGTTAATTCATATTAATGCAATAAAATTGTTAAATTATAAAATTGTGTTACTTAAAATGAACATTTTAAGAAAACTGAAAAAATATTGATTAAAAATATAGAGAAGGAAAAGTAGGAAGGAACATTTTGAAGTAAAGGGGGGGGGGATTCATAGGAAAAATTCAAAACCTACTGTGACATATTCAATGGAAACATATCTGTTTTATTATAAAACATAGTCTACATCAATTTATTATTGAAAAGGAATTGTACTCCACATTATGAATTATTGTGATAGAAAAGTTATATAACAAAATGACATATTTCTGTTAGGTGAGTTACAGCAAGTAATATGCGAGTTCTGAAATAGATACATAAGAGTGCAGAGAACAGCATAAACATCTAGATATCATGCTCAATTAAGTACAAAATACAAATAAATAGAAAACTGAATTGTATATATTACTGATATATACAATACTCATCAAGAAAATTGAATATACCTTTATGCAGTAATATTCAGAAGATTTTTTCCTTTCTCATAGAGCACTCATATATTTTAGTATTCCATGCTTCAAGCATTAGTATAAATTATTTTTGACATATCATTTTAATTAACAAGTTTTAATACTTAAGTTTTTTTTATACTACATTTCAGAAATAAAAAAAATTAACAAATTTTAAAAACAACAACATTTTGCTTAATTTACAATACAAACAGTTGAAACAGCAATTTATTGCTAAGACTAGACAACCTGATGAAGTTAGTTTAAAAAAAAAGGTAAGACTTTAAATTTCTTTTCTTTCTCACACACAAACATTAAAATTAATTCTAAGTTCAATTCCATGCAAAATCTCATCAAGCAGTATAATAAACAATTTAAGGACTAGTTTTAATGATAACAACGTTCTCTTATTAATATCCTTAAAAATCACAGAACTACATTACATCTTGTACAATTATATACTCAAATCAACAACAGTAATTTAAAAAAAAGCATAACACAATAATAAATGAATACTTATTTAAAAGTAATATACAGTATAAAATATTAATAAGGAACAATTCCTCTAAGAAACAATATTTCTAAGAAAAAATGTAATAAGTTATATTAAATTCTATTAGTTTATAACCAGGAAATATGCAAATTATAAGTAAAACATTGATAACATATTTTACAAGTAAATGTTGGTAGAATCAACTTGCAAATTACCTAACAAGATCGTCACTTGCATCTGATGATACACTTTTCATAGCCTTTTCAGCCAATGAATGAGTAAAATCTGTATACGGATATGAAAGTATAGTGTAATATAAACCAGGTAATGAAGAAGAAAGTCTACTGGAGCTAGCACATTTTTTATTAAGGCCCACAACCAATTGTGCTTCCTGACACAATACAACTAAATTGGTACCAAATAAGCACTTCAATAACTGGAAAATAAAATACTAAGCATTAGTTAAAGCATAAAACCTAAATCAGATGATACATAGCATGTAATTCATCACAAAATATTTGAGTCAATGGGAAAGAAATTGTCATACTTTATAACATACATTAGCGTTTTATATGCTGCCCATCCGGTATAGTGGTTAGTGACACTGACAGCGATGCTGTGGGGCCTGGGTTCGAATCCTGGAGAAGGCATGGATGTTTGTAAATGTATAGTGCCTTCACGGAATGGGGGTACTCTAAATAGCCATCAAGCCCCAAGTCCTCTCATGAGGTTGGTAGAAGGAGAACAGAGGTGGAAGGTTCCTGACCACCCTCAAATTGGGCTTACTCTCTCAAAATTGGGGTGAACGAGGAGTATTGTACTGTCACCTGCACAGTGCTCAAAGTTAAGGCTAATGGCAGGCGTAAGAATCTAGCCCATAGCTATGATGAGTTTCTTGATTTGATGTTACTATCGATCAGGTGGCATAAGCAACAACAGCAGCATTTTACATTTGTATAATATTTTAAGGTCAAATTCAATCGAAATGTGATAAATATGAGGTAAAATATATAAAAAAATAAATAAAATGCATAAAATATATATAAAGAAACCCATTAATTTTCTCAAAAAGAAATTTCTTGTTTTTAGCTAAAAAAAAATATTTTGAAGGATAACTTTTCTCAGGTCTTTTAAAAATTATTCTAAAATTGTTGTTAATACATTTTCCTTAGAGGGGGAGAACCTAAAATATTTCACTTTAAAATATTACAATTTTGAATTTCGCATTATATATATACAAGTTTACATAAGAAGACACAGTAAACAAAGGAAGTAAATATGATTAAGAAACCGTCATACACTAAAAATATGAGACGAAACAATTCTTAATCATTTTAAAATAATGATCAATAAATTTAACACTAAGCAATCAATCTAAAGATTCAAAACTTTTAATCAGGTTACATATGTTTAACTAATACATTAAGTTGAATAATTATTTTAATAAATCTACTATTAGAAGAATTTATTTTATTACTTTGTTGATTCCCAATCACTAATAAACAGATTACAGAAACTTCTTTACATTTTCTATCTCATGATTATCACAATTCCCAAAATGAGTATTAAAATTTGAAGAAGTGGATATATCTTATCCCTGGCTAAAGAAAAAAGATTTCTTCATTTCTAAAGGGCAGCAGATCTTTTTGAAATATATGGTTGATGTAAATAAACTGTACACATATTAAGATATGTGTGTGTGCTTTCAATATTTTATCTGTTCCATAATTTAATATATTTTTGATTTCTTTAGAACAGATATATTTACTCTACTTCTGGCATTTGAGGAATTCAATGCATAGATTTGATGATTAACCACTTGGGCTGACAAGAAATTCACAGTGTGTTTAAAACAGTCAACAGCAAATTATTGCAAGGTGTTAAGTGTTTGATGCCTTACAGAAATTAAAAAATATTTATAACTTAAAAATAAATTATTTTTTGGTCTAATAGTTTTTTGAAAACAGTATAAAGATCCATTGATGGGGTTATAAAATTACATAAATATAAATATTTAATTTGTTTCCAAATCTGATACACAGTAACTTAAAAATTAATTTGTAAAATTAAATGGAATTTTCCATTTTAGAATATGGATTGAATACAGCTAACTGTAAGTGATCAGAATAATCAGAAAGTATGCTCTGTTAAAAACTCTGAGTTGACATGACAAGCATATCACAATTATTTTTGTGACAATTGCCTGCCAACATGTACAGTATTTCTACATAAATTTTATGACAAAGGCATCTTCATGTGTGCAGCATGTCTGTACAATGTAAATGATTTTTAAAAAAAGGGGCGAAGGTGATGCCATCATAACTGATTAAAAGCATCATATAAAAACTTGAAAAACAATTTTTTTTCAAATAATAAAATATACAGAATCTGTATGAAATTTTGATCAGAGAAAAGTTGATAACTTTTCAGGATAACAAATAATTTTTTTTTACATAATTAGGAAACAACTTTTTCAGAATGCTGCAATATATATGAAAAAAAAAAATAGATACTATATTTTCTGATGATATTTATTTTACTCAATATTCATGTCTTAACAATTTTTATTAAAATTAGCATCATAAAAAAAGCTTTAAAAGTAATTTTATCTTCATTAAAATTGAAATTAATGGATTAACTTCAAAATTTTTCTGTTCAATAATGAAGATCATAAATAATAGTGATAATAAATACGACTTATTTAATTTCATTTTTATAAATATTTAACAATTTAATTTCTGAAAAAAAAGTCATACTGTTTCAATAAAAGATTACATTTCGATGTGTGTAACAAAATTAAATACAAAGAAATAATAAAAGACTAGTCATAAATACAACAGAAGATAGTAAAATAAAATGTGCTAGTAAATTTTTATGGATTTAACATATAATAGCCATACTATCAAAATCAACATATAAATATTAAGTGTTTCATAACATACCTGTCTAACACATTTTACAGCTGAGCTGCTTTCCATTACCATAACAGATTTCATATAGCAAAGCATTTCTTCTGCATTTTTACTCATTTCACTAGAATCGGAAATTTCTAAGATTTGACACATTACATCTAGAACGCATCTTAAGAGCTGGCAAAACTTTTCACTGTTTTGAAAATCCATTGATATCTAGAGGGGAGAAAATGATTACACATTGATAACATGTCATTAAAAGTATTTAAAAGCAAGCAAATGCATTTTCATGACTGTTAAGAAATAACAATAATCAATAACACATTAATAGTGAAAACAAAGCTTTTTAAAACATCAAAAACTATTAAAATAAAAAAGTGAAGCCTATATTGAAGTACAATTTTATGTACTGAAGAAAAGCAAATTAAATTTTTAAACATCAATACCCTCAAAATGCTTACTTTTAAGAAACTTAAAAATATATCCAGAAATGCAAACAAAAAATGAGGGGTAAGAGTAAAGAGAATTAACTAAAAATAGCAAAGTAACAAGTTAAAAAAATGTGTAGCTAAAAAGCTCCTAGTTCCTAACAGAATTGGAATTTTATGGGAGAAAAAATATAATTTATTCCTCGTGATTAAACAAATCAACCCAAAAGATATCAGTAACAAATTTGCTACATTTGGATAATCTTGCTTTTAAATAAAAACTTTTATAGTGTTTTTTTTATTTTAAACTATTGGCTTCCCTCCTTCACACACAAAATGCTCATCTTTCATTTAATTTGAATTTGTTACAGCCAAAGAAAAAATATACAACTTTACTCACAAGGAGCTCTTTTATAATTTAATGGTTGCACTGAAATCCTAATATATGTTATTGTAAATGCTTAAAAATAAGTTGTTAATTTGAATTAAAATAAGATACTTGAAAGTAACAATGAAAGTAATGTAAGAGTACATTGGAGAGAATAGTATATTTACATAGTTAAACTTTTTCACTCAGGTTTTAAAAAAAAATCTAAAAAACACAGCATTTCTCATTAAATTACTAGGTTTTTGCTTCAGAAATAAATATTGCTAAAACAGAGGAGAAATAAAAAATTTAATTACCTTGTAACTGCTATGGGCTCCTTTAAGAATTTCAAACAATTTCATGTAGAGAGGTGAATTATGAAACTGACCAATATTTCCTGATATTTTACTACTAACTTTTTCCTTTTCAACGTCACTTTTTTCTAAAGGAGCATTAATAAAAACTTAGCATTAAGAAGTAAATAGGAATCATATATAACATCATTACTTATAGAAATTGGATTAACTACTGATGCAATGGCTTCAAAGCTTTTATGTGTTTTTTCTTAATAAATAATAACCCTAAACAAAAAGATATAATGATGGCTCCTCTAATTTATTATGTTTGAAAGTTATTAATGTGTTTCTACAAATTGCATATATTTCTTAAAAGTATAAGAAAAACATCGTTTTTTACAACAAATTCTGGAAATATTTTTAAAAATTAATTTTTATTATAAACAATAAACTTTATTCACTATTTCCAGAGATATTTAAATCCCGACTCTACTAAAGACCAAACATGTATTTATAAAATGCAACTGGGGCTCAAACAGTTTGGTTTGGATATTAGGAGAGTGAAGTACTAGCTCAAATTTAGGGAAAAATTGATCCAATAAAAATAATAATTTTTCTTAACAAAGATTTTATAATTTCACTAATCAGTCTATCATGGAAAGTTTTAAACGCTATGTGAGTATGCTCTATAACCATCAGACTTAAATCACTAGAAATTTATAATTATATATGAACACCAACATACCCATTAAATCTGTTTACTATATGCAGATTTCATTTTTTTATAAGCTATTTTTTTGTTATTATTTTCATCTTGCAGCTTTTTTTTTTTGAGAATCGCAGAGAAATTAAATGGGAAAAAGAATTAAACAGAAAATTCTATCCTCTACTTAAAATACCGAATAGGTGAAATAGAATGCAAGATAATACCAGATGAATTTCTTTTTTCGATTTACGAATATACACAATTGAAGGAAAGTATATTTTTATGCAACACTTATTACTATTTAAATTTTGTTAATTTCTCACATAAATATAAAATATTATAAATTCATTGATACAACATTTTCTGAAAATATGAAAAAATAATTTTTAATACAAGAAAAATGTTGAGATAAAATGTTTGTTTTTTATTGACAAATATGCACATTTAAAATCAAACAATAAATTAATTTGTCAACTGTCTTACAAGATATCTCATTTTACACAATAGAATTGATGCTTCATTGGACTTTATATTTTAGAAAGAAGTACAACCACACACATTAAGAAATTCCCCAATTCTTTAAAAACTTTTTTACTTTCAATCAGATCATGAGTTTTGCAATAACGTATAAGAAATATTCTCTCTTTTTTAATATTTATTTTTTTAAAATTTTATCTACCGCTTAGAGGATAAAGAGATATCAAATAATTTTTGAGGAAAGGGGGGAAAAAACTAGATTTAATCACTATTAAAGCACAATGTAATGTTGACTTCTCAGTAATTTTTAAATATTAAAACTGCATTCAAGAAATGTTTTTTTTTACACTTCTAGTTTTGCTATTTATCTTTCAGTTACTACTTCTTTATTATGTTTCAACTACTTTTTAAATAATTTAATACTAAGAAAAGGCAGTACTTTGGAAATTTAAAAATATCTCTGTATTCTTTAATTCAATGCACTTAGACAGAAATTTCTTTCATTACATTTAGTTTTATATTATTTGGTTTCCATTTTTCACATGAATAAACCAATTTTTTACAAAATAATCTTCCACAGTTAATACAGATAAAAGTGAGGATACTGATGTACATATTTCTAAGCAAACAAATAGCTGGATTATATTTTAAGGGAAAAAATATTTACCAGTTCCTTTACTAGGAGATCCTTTAATTATATTGCTACTTGTAGGAGAGTCTTCTTTAACTTTATTCTTTCTTTTAATAGGACTTAAGGAAGGCGCATTTGGCAAAGAAGGCAAAGCTGAACGACTACTAGCGGGAAAAGGATACTGCTCTTCAAGAACATGGGTAAATATGTTCAACACCCTTTAGAAAAACAAAACATTGACATAGATTAAACAAGCAAAAATAAATAAATAAAATAAAAAGAAATTAAAACATTGTTTTTTTAAAATTATTTCTGAAAGACCCATGTAAATGAAAGAAATGCCTTGCATAATCATAAATAAAATAATTGAATAGCAATATTTAAATATAAAAACATGGAGATACATTGGAACACAATTTGTACCTAAACCATACCTAGATTGAAACTTCATACCTACTACTAAAACAAATTTGACAAACAGAGAAATAAAAAAATGACATATTTGCATGGTTTCAAAAACAGAAAATAAAAAGTCAGTTCACAATATATATAATGAAGATGACGGATTTAGTAAAGGATTTTTCACATCGTGGCCGGTGTTGGTTTATACGTATAAGGTTACTATTTATGATGGTTGATGATGCCTTTACATTATTATGGAGGAGGCAGTCTTGGAAAAGTGTTATTCTTCTTTATTAAACACTTAACATGAAGATACATAGATGGATGTACTCACAAATAGACACACACACAACACAATACACAAACTCTAGCTGCGGCCGACTACATGATGTGAACAGGAGACAAGGGTGAAGAGCGTGCGTAACCATCTGCTCCGAGTTTTAACTGGCAGTGAAGGTCGTACGACTCTTTTGTGACAGGAGTCGTGATTGGATGGAAATGCATGCGAACAATTCGATTAAGATTATGATTATAACGGTCTGGTGCGAAAGAACTAGGAAATAATTTAACGGGGTAAAGTTAAAGAGAGTTAGAAGAAGTCATTACATCCCCCCCCTCCGTAAGATGCGTGTATGTGCCACGGCCCTTGACACACAGAAGTATATCTTACAGAGATATTAAATTTAAAATTTTAAATTAAGTACTATTATTAAAAAAAATTTTTTCCTTCACTCCAAACGGCAGACATAAAAACTCCAACACAAAAATGAAATAATATGAAAACAAATATACACTAGTATAACTGTAAAATATGGGTACCCATACATAACATTCAACATGTATTAAAATTCAAAGTGTATTAAATTCAAAAATGTAGTAAAGTTCAAAATGTATGGAAGTTCATGATGTATCAAAGTTCAAAATGTTCACATTTTCTTGAGTGGGTGAAGTAATACTGGTTGCCACAATAAACATTGCATCATAAACATACACTATATCAAAAATAAAAACAATAAACACTTGAAATGGAATGAAAACAAAAATAAGATTCAAAAACATAATTGTAGTATAAAATATCATCAAGGACAAACATCAAAGAAACATCTAAGTTTTTTTCAAAATAAAATAGTAGACTTTGTCTAAAAGTAAACTTAATAATCTTAGTATGTTAGACTATTAAGGAAGGGGAATTTAATTCAAACTCTTCCCTGTTTCCATCCAAGAGTACACACTTCTCATTCACAGCATTAGGTTTGGTTATTTCATAATTTACATCTGACAGTTTTTGCACTATTTTATAGGGGCCTGAAAAAACTGGAGATAATTTTCTACGATTTGGATAGTTAAATTCTTCATACATTACAATGTCACCAGGTTCAAAGGGAGAATCAATGAAACGAGCATCATATTTAATTTTGTTTTTCTCATGATATTTAAAAGTGTTTTCTTTTGCTAATTTTCGGGCTTTTTCAACTGGAGGGTAAAATTGATTTTGAGCTAGTGGAGGTGTATATGGTAAACTGCCAAATAACAAATATGGAGGAGGGAATTTTGTGACTCAGTGAGGTGTTAAATTATATTCATTAATTACTTGCTCTAAAAGTTTAGTCCATGGAATTTTGGTAGGAGAAGAATTTACTTTACATCTTAATTTAGTTACAATAGACTGATTAACACGTTCACATTTTCCATTTGTCTGAGGATGATGAGAAGTAGTTAATAAATGTTTCACACTATAATTTCTTAAAAAGCGTTTAAATCTAGATGAGGTAAAAGCACCATTTCTATCAGTTAACAATTTACTGGGTATTTGAATTTGGAAAAGTTGTTTCAAACAATTTGCATAGGTTTCTGTTGTTTCACTTTTGGAAGGAAAAGCCCAAACATAGCGAGTTGCATGATCTATTATTAAGTGGAGAAATTTTTTAGTAGAATTATAATAATTAAATCCACCAATTGTATCTACAGAGATGCACTCAAAGGGTTGATCTGTGGAAAGTACAGCCTGTAAAAGGCCAAATCTTTTTTGCTTTTTCTTTTTATTTAATTGACATACATCACAACATTTAACAAATTTTGATATATCTAAGTTAATATGAGGCCAGTAATATTGAGGAGTAATTAAATTTATCATTTTTTGAGTTCCTGGCATTTTGCAAATTTTTTTCTTCTTAATGAAAAAAGTACAACAATTTTAAACAGATTTTTCTTTTTTAAGTACAAAGACATCATCAACTTTCTTATATTTAGGATCATTTACATTATATAAATTTTGATAGGTTTTTATCTCATCTAATTCAAGTAAATGTACAGAGTGTTGGATATATTGAGCAATAGGATGTCTCGATAACATGTCAGCTTCTACATTATTAGTCCCTTTTAAATATTTTACTTCATAATCAAACATGCTTAGTTTTAAAGACCAACAAAATAACCTACCCCTTAAATTTTTCACATTTTAAAGCCAAACAAGAGCAGCGTGATCAGTGTGGATTATGAATTTTTTACCATGTAAATAATAATAAAATTTATCAAGAGCATCTACTATGGCCAAACATTCCAATTCTGTGATACAATAATTTTTTTCATAGTCACATAAAGTTCTAGAATGATAAGATATTGGGTGAAGAGTACCAGAATTATCTGGTTGTTTTAAAACTGCACCAATTGCACTTTGAGAAGCATCACAGAACACATGAAGAGGTAATTTAGAATCATTTAATTGTAATACAGGTTTAGTTGCTAATTTATTTTTTAACAATTCAAAGGCTGTTTGACATACAGCAGTCCAATTCCATTGTTTATCTTTCTTTAAGAGTTGATTTAAAGGTTCTCTAATTTTAACATATGAATCAATGAACTTGTTATAAACATTTACAGAACCAAGAAAACTTTGAAGTTGTTTAACATTTTTAGGGGGCTGTAATTTTTTAATAGTTTCAATATTTTGATTATCTGGTGTAATGCAACTTTCTTTAATTTCATAGCCTAAAAAATTTATTTCATTTTTTGCAAAAACACATTTTGAAAATTTTAGTTTAATGTTTTCCTCCTCACAAATTTTGAACACCTTTTTTAAATGAGCATAGTGCTCCTCTGAAGAATTTGAAAAAAATAACTATATCATCAAAATAGTGAGAAGCAAAATTTGAACATTTATGTTTAGTTAGAATTATATGAATAGTGCGATTAAAAATTGCAGGGGCATTTTGAAAACCAAAAGGGAGAAATTGAAATTCATATAAACCTTCAGTTTTGATGAAAGCTAATTTTTCTTTACCTTTATCATGAAGAGGAATGTGCCAGTAACCACTTGCAAGGTCCAGAGTAGAAAAAAATTTTAAATTTTTAATTAATTAGCATTATTTATTTATTTATTTAATTTATCTAGTAGGGAGTCTATTCGAGGTAAGTGTTCTGCATCTGTTTTACAAATTGCATTCAGTTTTCTGTAGTCAATGCATAGTCATGTTTTTTGTTTTTCATCTCTTTTATAAGCCAAAGTAACAGGGAAGAATAACAACTAGTTGATTCCTTAATTAAACCTGCAGGTAGTAAATTTTGAATTTGTTTATTAAACTCAGCTTCTGAAGTAGCAGATGTCCTGTATGCTCTGAGAAATTGGGAGATCTGATGTTAAATTAATTCTAGGGGGTTCCATTCTTATTTTACCAACATCATTTATTTTTTGAAAAAATATGGGAGTACTCTGAAATAAGTTGCACCAGGTTAGCAGATAGTTCTTTAACAATCAGAGGTGAGAAAATTTCCTCTGAGGTATTGACTAACTCTTCCTGATTGGGTTTAGGTTTGTTTACATTTTCCTATATGTGTAAAGACATTTGTTTGTTGATTTTGTTCGAATTATTTACAAGAATTTGTCCATTTTGTAACAATTGGTTGTATTCACAATCAATCATAAATTTGTGTTGGCTACACTCTGGTAGTCCTAGGATAATATAAGGTAGACTACTATTAATAACGTACAGATTTACATTTCGTTCAATTTGTCCTATTCTTAGAAAAGTTTTGCATAGTTGGTTTAATTAAAAATTGCCATGGGCTTGGTTAATATGTATAGGCCTAGTTCTTTGTGTTGTTAGTTTAAGTTTATTTACAATATCTGCAGAAATTAAAGATAAAGTGGATCCAGTGTCAATAACAATATTTACATTATTTTTTCCTGTAAAAGGTAAATTGTCCAAGTTAGCTAGGCTTGGCCATGGTGAGACGTGTCTGGACACTTGTAATTGTCAATATGCTGGGCCAGGGACCTCAGTAGAAAGGTGTTGTCTCTGGTTTGGGATTTGTTGAGTACTAACAGGGTTCACCGAGCTCTGAGAAGCAGTGTTAGTAGGCAATGATGAGTCACAAGTAAATGGGGTTTGTCTTAATTCGGTTTGATTAAAAGGACATTGCTGCTTCCAATAATAAGCATTGAGAATGCCTTGTCGAGTACAAAGACTACATGGTGTTGGTGGTATTCCATTTTGAAAATGTGTGTGGTGGTTGGGTCTAAATCCTCGACTGACAAAATTGTGAACCTGATTATTTGGGAGATGTTGGGGATGCGTTCTGTTAAAATTTTGAAAATTAGGTCTAAAGGAGTTATCTTGAGGTCTGAAAGCATTTTGTTTTGGTCTATAACTATTTGGTTTTGGTTCAGTTGCTTGTGTTTTCATTAGGCGGGTAGCTACCATGAGCCATTCTGTAGGTGAGGTGGGAGGGTTAATGGTCATTAATTGTTTAATATCGGTGGGCATTTTTTCCATCAGTGAGTCCTTCCAAAATGAGTTGGGGAGATAGACCTAATTGCCTACCGCAATTTAGTTTCTGGTGAAAATATTGCTCTAAATTATTTCTTAGCTGGTGTTGAGAAAAATCTGATAAATTTACTATGTTAGGTTTTAAGAAATTTTCAACAAGGATATTACACAGATCATCAAAATTAGAAATATTAAGGCAAAAATTAATATAATGTGTTAGAGCAGAACCTTTAAGGTATTTTGAGATATTAAAAATTTTCCAATCATTGTCTTTATTACTAATTTTGCATGCATTAGTAAAATACTCTAACCATGTTTCTATTCTCATTCCATTTTCAGGGTCAAATGCAATTAAAAAGGGTTCACTGGGAATTTGATTAGTATTACTATTTACAGCCAAATTGGGTTGATCATCATTTGCCATTATTAACACAGATCTGAAAATCATATAGAAATGAAAATTTTAAATAATTCTTAAAAATTTTGAAGTATAAAATAAAAATACCAAAAATATAAAATTAAAAAATCAACACAAATCAAAATATTTGCAGTTACTAATATTACTAATAATCAATATTCAAGTATCAAACATGAAAAAACTTGTATTTCTCACTTAATTAAATATTGTTTTATCAAACTTAAAACAAGCATTGCAATATTATTAAACAAAACTGCCAAATAACTATTCATAGAAATCATTTTGTAGAAAAATATATCAATATAAAATATGCAATATAAATTTTGAACAATTAAAAAGGAAAAGCATTTTTTTTCAATGACATTTGACTTGTAGAAATCGCACTATTTTTAATTTGATGACATCTTTTCATGCTGAACGCACACCACAATTTTAAGAACACAAAACTATTTAGCGAAAAAAAATTCCTTTAGTTGTGAGCACAATTCGTTAGATTATTTGGATTTTTCTGGCAGAAATCATGCACCACATAAAAACACAGCAATAATTAGCCATTTTTTTTTCAACGGTGAAGCGCAGAAGTAATGGGAATTTCCCCGTACTTGTTATCAGACGAAAGGGGAACACCCTTCTGAGGCTTCAATTCATTAACTTTTGAAGAATTTTTCGCTTATTGAATCAAACGAAGATTTTGCAACCTTCCCGCATATCCAAGCAGGTTGTTTGATCCTGCCGACTATTATAACGATGATGACGGATTTAGTAAAGATTACGACGAATTTAGTAAAGGATTTTTCACATCCTGGCCGGTGTTGGTTTTTACGTATAAGGTTACTATTTATGATGGTTGATGCCTTTTCATTATTATGGAGGAGACAGTCTTGGAAAAGTTATTCTTCTTTATTAAACACTTAACATGAAGACACATAGATGGATGTACTCACAAATAGACATACACACAATACAATACACAAACTCTAGCAGCGACCGACTACATGATGCGAACAGGAGACAAGAGTGAAGAGTCCGCGTAACTGTCTGCTCTGAGTTTTATACTGGCGGTGAAGGTCATATGACTCTTTTGTAACAGGAGTCATGATTGGATGGAAATACACACAAGCAATTAGATTAAGATTACGATTATAACGGTCTGGTGCGAGAGAACTAGGAAATACTTTAAAGGGGTAAAGTTAAAGAGTTAGAAGAAGTCATTACACACACACACATATATATATATACACACCACACAGAGAAAGTTCACATTTAATATTAAAATTAGTCATTTATCAAATAAAAAAATCTCTGCCAAATGGGACCCAATCGTCTCAGTATCTCCAAGAATGATTGGTTTCAACTGATTAAATTATACATGACCTTGTTCAAATTGAAACACAAAATCAAAATGAATATGCTAATGTTGGTTGAAAAGTCTTGTGACATTACACATTTCAAACTAATTTTTAGTATCAAATTTGTCAACGTTACAGCGAAGTTCGAACAGTTTTATTCACAAAAGAATATATTTGCACTTGCAATAATCAATTTAGACAGATTACAAGTGCTCTAAGGTGTTCACATTTCTATGCTATCTGCCCCTCACTTTTTGCTTACAATGTATCTTCTCTTACACACACAGAAACAGTTAGATTTGGAATGAAGTTTTTGCTGTTTCAAAATAAAATATTTTTAAAACTCTTTTCAGTGACGTTAAAGGGAGAGGGGAGTTAACACCTTCCATAGACCAACTAATTTTAATTTTCATCATAGAGATTAGGACTAGGTGCTTTAATCAACATGTTTTTAGAGAATATTTCCCCTTCTTCATAATAGAGGCCTAAGTTCTTTCTCTTTTACAAATGGTGCATAAATTAATATTTTTAGTAAATAAGAACAAACATAAAAATTTTGTTAATTATATAACATTATTAAACTTTTAATAAGTACAATTTTTAAAATAAATTTTTTTCTTTTAAAACAAGCATTTAAGAAATTTAACATTTACAAAATACATAGCTATCAAGGTTTTCTTGAGAGAATTCTGTTGAAAATATGAACCTGTTTAGTTGACAATATTTTAGGTAAGAAAGAATTCGTTTGAACTGTAATTGAAAACATGATATTCATTTCTTGACTAGATCAGTTCTAAAGCTAGCATCTATACTTACACATTTGTTAAGTAATAATCAAAAGCTATGTAGAAATTTACTATTTTTTCTTAATAAAAAAACTAGCAGTTTTATAAAAGGTTTTTACTTCTTGTTACAGTTTTTTGAAATCAGAATTAAAACTGAACACTGCTAACACTTCAATTTTCTGCTATCTACTAGGGTATTCAGGCAGCAGATAGTCAAATTTAGTGCAGAAATATACAAAAGAATTTTTCAGGGGAAAACAAATTAGAACAAATGAAACCACCTATTAAAATAATATATTTTCGTTGACCATGTATTTTTTAAAAATAATAAATTGAAAAATTTATATTAAGAATAACATACTTCATAAGATGATGAAATACTTTTCCAATTATAAATGATACATAAGCATCAGGTTTAACATCCTGTAGATTACCATTACTGCTTTTGTGTGCTTCAACAAAATACTTATACCACATACCTAAAAGACAATATTGGTCATTAAAATTTTAGCAAATGATTATGGAAGAAATTTATGAATAAACAAGACACAAAAGAAAGAGCATTCAGAAGTGATCAGAAATTTTTAAAAACTTTCAGAATTAACCTTTAAATAAATTTTATTAATGTTATGAGATTTTTATAAAACAATGTTTTTTACATGCATTTTGTAATATTTAAAAATTTTTTTAGCAACTTGTGTTTTATGAAATTTTTCAAAATTATAACATGATATTAACACAGGCAAATTCAGAAACATTCTTTGAGAAAAAAAAAGCTGACATAAATTTAGTTACAATTTCTTCAATTGGAAAAAAGAACATGTGCCTGAAAATAAACTTTACTAGTAGAATAGGGTTAAAAATCTTGTGAATATTCAATACAACTCGTTTAAACTTTCATGAATAATCTGTCTTTAAAAGAATAATGTGAGGCCTTTCAACTAAGTTTTGAAATGTTATTCTCAATAATAAACAAGAAGTACGCAACTTTTAAAGAAACTACACATTATATAATTCAGTTAATGTATTCTCTACCCTATGGATTCAACAAGAAAAACTAAAGCCCCATTAAGACATTCTAATATAAGCCAAAGTTAGGCACTGAGGAGAAAAGCATTTCTCGATGAATCTAACAAATATTTAAATTTATTAAAATAAAATAAAAACATTAAACCATTTTTACATTAAAATCATGTAATCTAATTTGCTAATATTTCTTGAGCAAAACACACTGGCTGTAATGGAATCTAATTATTCTTATTTTCAAAACTCTTTAATGTTAAAGAGAAATTTCGAGAAAACAAAATAACATACATCATTTTCATACACCTATACATCAACAAAGTAATTTATAAAACTATAAGAAAATTACCACATAATAAGTTTCCAGTAAGTTGTAGAACATGTTGATGAGCAATAAGGTCTAAACACAAAGATGTACTAGTTACAAATGAAATCAAATGACACACCAAATCTGTATTCTGTTTCGAAGGATAGTTTACAATAGGCTCTTGTATATTGCTAGATTAAAAAAAAATTAAGATATTTTATTACATCAATTTTCAAATAATTAAAAGTTTATCAATTAAAAATCTATTTTATATAAAGCAATAACAAAAACCTTTAGACTTTCTTTTTTCAAAAATTATGAATACAACCATTTTTTTTAATTTTGTCAACAATTATGAACATAATCCATAACTGTTTAACAGCTTTGTGCCGTTACTGTTAAATATATATCAAAATAAGCATATTTTACATACTACTTGAAATTTATATAGTATAGCAGCACTACAGCATGTGCCTCATCATCCTATCATTTAATGCATATAACTAGATTCTCGTTATTCTTAAAAATGAGTCAACATTCATCTAGAGAAGTAATCTACATTTCATCTAGAAAGAAGCTCTTTGGAAGACAGTGAATATTGATGTGATCGATGTTATTTAAAAAGATCACACTACTTATGTTTTCCAAATTGGCATTTTTTCTGTATTGGGTATTTAATGAAAAATAAGGATTATTTTATGCATTCTTTCTACATTCTTTACCAAGGATTTGTTAACTTCCTATTTAAAGAAAACTAGCTTTCATGGCGTGGTGTTGCACGGGCTTTCTCTACTTTTATAAATTTTCCGTTCCCTTCACAAAATCAGCATGACCAATATTCTTTTTCGAAATTACTTTGGCTTCTATGTTTTCCCCCCTTCGCTAAGGCCGGTGTTGCTCGGGCTTTTAGCGAATGTATAAATTAATCTCCATGAGAACTTCCTCTTTCCATCATGATGCCAGAACTTCTGCATGGGTGTGTACACGTACGATGCGAATGTATGGCCCGGCATCGCTCAGGCTTTCTCGTTTAACATTTTCCCTTCCCTTCAACAAATCAGCACTTCCAATATTCTTTTTCGAAATTAGTTTGACTTCCTTATTTCTCCCCCCCCCCGCCTCGCTTAGCCCGGCATTGCACAGGTTTTTACCGAGTGAATTACTTAATCACCATGGGAATATCCTGTTTCCCTCAGGATGACAACACTTCTGTGTGTGTATGTACACATGCAATGTGAGTGATTTCCGTAACAATCTCATTAAATTTCACATCCTCGAAATTTGTTAACTTCTTTTCGGTGTAAGATGGGTTTCATTCCTTTCCATTTAACCCGGCGTTGCACGGACATATTCGAATGCATAACATATTTCCATGGAAATTCCCCTTTCTTTATCGAAGATCCTAGTATGTGTGTGATTCATATATATTAACGTCATTACAATACCCCTTTTCAAAAAATATCTTCCAGATCTTACTGATGTCAAACAGGTTTCTTTTCTCTCTCTACAGCATGGTGTTACAGTGACTTTTATGAGTGCAGAACTATTTTCCCCCCTTACTCTCCCCTCAGGTATAAGATTTATCTTCAAATTTCTATTACTGACTTTTGAAAAACAATATTGCTTTAGTAAAAACATAATAAATTTAAACAAAAAGAAAATTATTTTGATGCTTGAGTAAAAAAAAAGTCATAATTTTTTAATAATAGATAGTTTTTAGGAAACTAAAATATTAAAATAATTTTCAGGTTTTCATTAATCAATCAATCGCTACTTACAGTTAGCTTAAAAATGTCTCTAGAACGTATTTTTATCCAAAATTATAGGCGATATACTTTTTATTAACAAATAATTAATTTAATAATGAAATAATAGAAATATTCCTTTGATTTTAAAAAATATATGAATTTAAATCTTTAGCTATAAATACTAATATAAAAAATTCTACAGATAACTCTTGAAACGCTTGGATGTTTGATTAAACATATGTAGGTGTTAAAAAAACACTGAGGGGGGGGGGGAACCTAGTTATATGTTTACATTCACTGAAAAAATGATGATTGTCTATATCTCTAACCATTGGAGCAATTTCTTCAAAACTCAAAGTATAATTCTTCCTTATATTTAAGCATTTTAATGAAACATTGAGCAAACATGGTTAAGAAGCGGATAAGTAATAAAAATGCACGATTTCTTACGAGTTAAAACAGACCGACAATCTTGGCATCATATACTTATTTAAAAAATCATCATACTGTATATTGAACAGGGTTTTTAATCCACAGGAGTTGCTTTGATATTGTAATTCTTTATTTGATAATACATGTCATATTTTGTGTTACATTCAAGCAAATAGCGATACTTTTTATAAAATGTACATATACCTTTATATCATTTTTTTCGTACATATGTAGATAAAGTATCTTTTCTTGAAAATATACATCTCTTTAATTATACAGACCTTTAGAATAATATTTATAATTTGCAATGTGTTACATTTATTTAGCATAGGGTTAATATAAGTTAGTTTTTTTAAAAAAAGCAATCAAATTTTTTTACCGATATTCACATCAAGTATACATACACAAAAGATGATTCCAATGCATCACTTGCAGTATTTTCCATTTTAAAATTTGATATGACTGCAATCCATGTTTCAGGAAAAACAGTTACTAAGAATTTTTCAGACAACAAGCAAAGAGCATGACAACAGCCATACTGTAAAAATATTAAATAGAACAAATTAAGATACATACAACACAGCATTACAATTTAAAAAGTACATGGTAACAATGGCATCCTAGATTATCACATCTACAACATATAGTTACTCCTTAAGAGATACATTCTTCTAAAAAGTATTAAAATAGAAAAATGTTTCATGCATTTTAGTTATCACAACAGAAGTAAAAACTATTTAAGATTTAAAGCAAGCATGTCAAGCTTAACTCAAAATGAGTATTTTTATAGAATATATTGCTAAAGAAGTTAAATACATTTTACAGAAAACTTGTAGATTATGTATTACAGTTTTCAAATGCATGTAATTACCTATTATGAATCTCAATGTCAACCAAAAACCAATTTAGCTTTGAAAGCAAAATTAAAGGAAACTGGTAAGCACTAAATTAAACAAATAATTGCAAGAGAAATATTTACAAATAATTGTGTAATTTTACAATCTGACAAATATTAGATTTCAAATTATTCGAAAATTCGCCCATGAAAGCATTTTCAAGTGTGGAATAACTCATGGTATAGACAATTAATAACACCTATAAAAGGAAATAAATGTGTTGATCTAGAATGAATGACATTCATTAATAACTTTTTGTATGAACCACTGTCACTAGGAAAAAGGCGGTATCAGTGAGATAAAAAAAACCTTAAGCCATTTTTCTTATTTAACAGATGAAGGTAAATAAATATAGAATAGGCGGAAGGGCAGATAAAGGTAAAATAATATAATTCATAATAATGGATAATTAATTATATTTATTAAGTGAAATTTTAGATACTTTCACTTTAGTTTATAAAGTTTTGCTTAGAGACTTTTTAAAGAAGCTTCCTTATTATGTTTAAAATACTTGTCCCACCTCCTTTTTCTTGATTTTCAAAAAGAATGATCATCAATTACAACTAAAACACAGTAAATTGTGAATAAATGCTTAAGATATAAAAAGTTTACTAAGAAAGTAAATAAGCATACTGTTCCATTCCATAAGGTTCAGTTTAAAAAACTAGGTACTTAAAAAGGACTATATATTTGAATGGCTTTTGATGAACAGATAAAAACTGTTTATTAAATTCTACAATGTCGAACCAAAATATTATGAACACAATATTTTTCACTGAACTCGTTTGGATGACATGGAGGGCCCTTGATTAAGAGAAAACGATATTTAAAAGCTGCTGTAGAAGGTCAGGAATTATTCTTGCACTTACTTTTTCGAATGATAGAAAAAGCTGCTGATCTAAGCGAATTTCATAGAGGGAAGATTGTAATGGCAGATAGATTTGGAACAAGTATCTCCAAAACAGAACGACAGGTAGGTGTTTCGCGATTTGCCATTTTTAGTGCTTGTGTAAAGTGAAGGATGGTGAAACCAACAGTAGACACCAAGGTGCTGGATCTCTATGCATCATCAAAGAAAAAGAACATCAGAGACTGTCACTAATAGTAAAGCAAAATCGGTGCTAAACATTGAGTCGACTGATAGCCCAATACAATGAAGGCCTACGTACAAGTATTTCAGAACACACAGCTCAGTGGACATTGTTGGATATGGGACTGTACAGCAAACATCCTACTCGTGTGCCTTTGTTGATCAAGTGTTATTGTCAACTACGCCTACAGTGGGCCTAGGAACATCGAGATTGGACCATGGATAAGTGGAAGGGAGTTGCTTGGTCAAATGAATCATGGTTTCTTATTCATCACGTCGATGGTGGTGTCAGAGTGCACCATCTTACAAGTGAACAGTTTCTCCTGGTGGGGCAGTATTGTGCTTTGAAAATGATCTCATGGGCAGTTCTGGAACACTTATTTCAAGTGAAACAGCCCATGGAGGCTGCAAACGAACCTGAGCATAATTGCAGATCAGTTGCACCCTTACATGTCGTCTGTTTTCCTAAATAGACATGGAATCTTCCAGTAAGACTACACCACAAGTCACAAGGCTCGAATTGTGTAAGAGTGGTTAGAGGAGCACAATAATCAAATCCAATTAATGTCCAGACAATTTAATTTGCTGTATCCTAACTGGACAGAAGATATTTGAGCTTTCATAGAAAGGCACAACTCAGAAATCAAACACCTCAATATCAGAATATTTCGCCTTTGCACATGACCGTAAGAGATATTTGGTACTGTCTATCTCCAGTCATCTACCAAGAACTTGTGGCATCCATGCAAGTAGTATTGCAGCTGCTTTGCTGGCAAAAGGTGGTACAACACACTATTGAGATATTCATAACGTTTTAGCTCTTCAGTGTATATTGTCTTAAATTTTTCCAAATAAAGAAAGAAATAACATGCAAAATACAAAAACATTGACAAAAAGTAAAGAAAATAAATTCTGGATCCAAGCAAATCTGAACAGTTTTGAATTTAAATACTTTACAGAAACATCTGTGCATTATTGTATATAGTACATAGAAGGATATTCTTTTTCATAAAAAATTTACTCTAATAATTGACACAATTTTTCTTTCCTAATTACCATATGAAAAATACTAATATTGCTCACATATGGAATACTTACAACTAAATACTTGTTAGAGCACATTCGTAAAGTATTCACAAGGAGATTGATAACTTTTGATAAAGCAGCATCAAGGACAGGATTATAGGAAACTGAATCATGTACAGCAAAAGGTTTTACTAAAGCATGGACTAAAGGTAGTGAAGTATGTGATGAGCCTTTATGGGAAACATCCAAATATGAATCAACAGCTTCCTTAGCAATTGCTATTACAGGATCTTTATTTAGATGATCAATAGGATAGAATAGCGTTGACACCAATCTGTAAGTAATAATAGTTAAAATAAATATTTTAGCTTAACATTATCTAAGCAAATTTTCAAGATAGCAATATGATGATGTTTTATTCAACATAAATCTATAATTTATTTTAGTTATAATAATGCAGTAATTTACCACGATAACATGTCAGATGTTACACATCGTATGCGACTACTGTAAGGCTCGTTTCTCCCCCCCCCCTTCTGATCAACCCTCATATAACAAGTTCATAAAAAAAAATCACCCTTTATAATTTTCATAACAGTTGGACAGAATTTGCTTTTCCATTAATAATTAACAGGATCTAAATTATGTTAATCATTTGATTAATGAACTAAATTTCTAAGAAAAACATCACACAATTGAGCATCTAGATATTTTTTTCACACTTAAGAGAAATATTTCAGGCAATACATGTTTTAAGTATAATTTGAATCCAGTCAATAGTTTCAGAATTAAGCAAAAATCTAATCATATGCTACATACCCTCTTTTTATGATTAATATGCAAAACTATTACATGTTTAATTCACTAAGAAGGTATTTGGAGAATATATTTGGTAACTACAAGTGAATGAAAAATGTAAGAATTTTTTTTATAAGCTTCTAATTTTATCTTTACAACAAACAAAGACCTGGAAATGGTTTAAAAATTTTCGATTTACATGTTTTGATCAGAAATTTATCTAAAGAATTGATAAATTATTCTTTATAAGGCAGCAATACTAAATATACTACACTCACTGAAAATTAAAGAACAAATTTTAAAGAAATCAATGACCTCACAAATTTTTTTTATTATTTTCTTCTCATTATCAAAGATTAATTGTGATGAAAATTATGAAAATATTATAGACATATTTCTAACTGACATTTACTCAATTTATACACTTTACAAATATATAAACATATGCCAAAAATTCAAAATATATAAAATAATGAAAAATGCAATAAAGAATAAATAATGAAATTGCAATCAAATATATTCCTCAAAATTCTGCCACAAACAAATGTATATTAAATTGTGAAAATTTTACCCCCCACCCCACCCTTTTATATACTTATTTTCTTAAAACATTTAAAACACTTCCTGAAAAACAGATTTTTTTAAAAAAAATTTATGCTTTAAGCTAAATACTAGACACAAGAAATTTTGAAGGAGTGAATAATAATTTTACTAAAAATATTCTAGGAAGATTTTTACAAGATATCATGAAAAAAAAATTAAGTAAATTTTTACAGAATATATAAATATAGTTAGGACTATTTATTTCAAAACCCATACTTGAAAGAATTTTTTAATAAAGGAAAATTACTTTGTAAGTGATGAAATACTTTACAAATCAAAATGTAAATTTAAAAAACTTTTCAAGGTGAAGCATTAACTTGAAAATTTTTTAATCATATTTTAATTTTAGCTTTTTTACAAAATTTAATTTTTCTTTTTCAAGTTAATTTTCAGGCTTCAATTAAATGTAAATTGCAAAAAGATATCATAAGTATTTATTCATATGACATATTTCCAAACATTAAATATGCAAGTTACCAAAAAGGATACATAATTCTAAACATTTATTTGGTCCAATCATTTAGTTTAAGTTAGAAGCAGATTTAACTTTGGAGTGATTTTTTTAAAATCATAATCTGATTTAACAGTGTTATTAATCAGGAAATTAAATAGTTTCAATTCTAAAAACTTCTGATCATAGAAAAAATAAGTTCACCAATTTTATCATTTAGCAATTTAATGGGGGCTAGAATTGGTAGAAAAAATATTTCAAACAGTTTGTCTTAAAATCATAATTTACTACTCAAAAATTAACACTTCACAAGAAATGCCTGCTATCTTAAGTTTTTTCAAAATTTATCATTTTACTTCTTATAAAACACAGCTAAAAATACTTCACCCACATTAGTAAAACAATTCCTTAAATTTTTACCTTTCATTAGAATTACAAAAAAACTCCACCTATTAGGAATTTCATTTTCTACAAGATACTGATACACAGAATATATCACTTAAGACATATAAAAAATTTTGAGAATAAAGATCAAAAATAAAAGAAAAAAAATAGTTCATTTACTGACTATAATTATCATCTTACCTAGAAAAAGCAACAGCAGATGAATGGCGAACACGAACATCTTCATCCCCCAATAAAGGTATCAAAATATCATTTAAAACTTTGTCTTGATAACATATGTTGACTGATGAATTACTAGAGACATGCTTACTCTCCAGGTAATGAATTATTTTAAATGGAATGGATGAGACTACTTCAGAAAGTTCTACCTAAAAATAATTTCTGCATAATTAAAACAATGAAAATCACACAAAATTATGATTATTTATAATTATAATTTTAAAAATGTTTTCGATACAAGTATTAAAATACAATCTAAGAGATACAAATATAAGAGATACAAAGAAATTTCACAAACATTTTTAAGAGATCCTCGCTAAGATTTAATAGTCATTTAAGTATGAATTTAGAAAGTAAGCGGAAAAAAGGTTTTAATGATTTATTCAATAAAATGATCAATTGTGATGGCACAATGAAGAAAGAAAAGCATTTAATGTTGATAAAAACTTTTTTATTTTGTATAACAGAAACCATCTTAGCAATTACTAATTATGAAACAGGAACTCTATTAATTGGAAAAAAAGGGACAGAATCTGTTCAACATCAAAAGAATATGCACTTTTAAGTACATACATTAGTATAAGTACACTAAAACTTTAAAAATATCAATTTCAAAATTAAGTTTTAAAAACAATAGTAAAATTTCAATACCATGCCAAAATTTTTCATAAACACCTTTTAAAAAATTCTTCTCTTTTAAAAATTCATAAAGAAGATTCTCTATATTCTTCAAATGTTGCATGTGGAACACATTGTTGAGACACATGTAGGAAAAGAGTGAGAAGGAAACATTTTATGACTCAAATAAACAAAAATGAAAAATAATGAAATAAACAAGTAACAAAAATGTAACAAAACAAAATTCAAAATGCACTTGTCTGTTTTCTAATATACAAGGTAGAATTGAAAAGTTTGAAGACTTGGCATAAAATTTCTTATCTTGGAAAATTTAAAAGTACAAAAGCACAACTATCTTCAAAATAATAAACTTAGTGACACTACACTTTTGACAGTGCTCATACAGCCTCCGGAGGCACTTCTAGAAGTTACCTTTTGTAAACACCAATAAAGCTTCCTGCAATGCTGCTGCTTTTGTCTCATATGATGATGCAAAATTATGTCTCAATAGGTTTTGCTTCCTTAACTTAATAATGAAAAAAATCATGCAAATCGAAGTCTAGTGAATAGAAAGGACGTGGATGCTTTTTTAAAAATTTTTAACAAGAAGCTATGACCATTAAAGACATATTGTGCTAGAGTGAGATATGCAGAATATATTGTTGTCCACTTTGTAACATTTTAGGCCATTTACGATAAATGCTGTCCCCCAAATAACATAATATGTCTAGATAATGCTCATAGTTCACTGTTCTGTATATGAAAATAAATCAACAATTCCTTCAGTTCGAGAAGCTGCATGGCAGCCAGAGAATTCATCTGCGAAGAACTCTTGGCTCTTTCGATTTGCACAAACAAGTTGTATACCTTATATTTAAAAAGCATAGAATCTTTGTACAATTTCCTGAACATTTTTTAAGTCTTTGCAGATGTTTTTGCCGAATACTGAAAAAATTTAATGTTTCTAAAATGTTGTTTCTTATAATGCAGAACAAATATGAAAAACCTCAGAACAAACATCTCAATGGGCAGTATAATCCGGTAACAAGGATGAAAACATTGAGCACAGAGGCAAGGTGCACTATCTGGCCAAAAGTACCTGGACACCCAGTAGTATGGACTTGGAGTGTCCTGAGGTGCATATTAATATGATGTTGGTCCCCCCTTTTGCATGGATGACAGCCTGCACACGTTTGGGAAGACTTTCCACCAATGTTTGATAGGTGACCATAGGAATTGCCTTTCAGGCGTCCATCACAGCTGAAGAGAGTGCTTGCAGTGAGGATGGTCGATTCAGCTGGCTACGTAATTTGCGCTCTAATTCGTCCCAAAGGTGTTCTATTTGATTAAGATCGGGGCTTTGAGAAGGCCTGTCCAGTTTTTGAACACCCATTTCGTCAAACCACGTCTGTGGAAGCCTCGATGTGTAAATGGAGCAGTTATGCTGCTGAAAGAGAGAAATAGGCCTTCCCCAAAATATTGCCATAGAGTTGGGAGTGCAGCATTGTCCAGAATGTCCACATACATCTGAGTTCATGTTTCCAATCACAGGAACTAACGGACCCAGGCCCAACCACGAGAAACACCCCCACACCATTATGCTTCCACCACCAAACTTAACAGTTGGCACAATGCAGTCACTAACGAAACCTTCGCCGGCCATCCGCCAAACCCAGACGCACCCATCCGACTGCCAGACAGTAAAGCGAGATTCACCACTCCAAAGAACAGTTTTCCACATGTCCACAGTCCAATGAGGGTGAGCTCTACACCATTGCAATCGATGCCTTGCATTCTGTGGAGTGATGTTTGGCTTGTGAGCGGCTGCACGACCATGGAATCCCAATTTATTTAAATCTCGATGGACAGTCCTACTGCTAACACTAATTCCTGATGAACTTTGGAACTCCTGAGAAATTTCCACCAACGAGGACTTGCGATTTTGTTTCACTACCCTTTTCAGAGTTCTGCGGCTGCGCTCACCAAGTGTTTTCGGCCTACCAGTTCGTTTTTCTGCCGTTTCACTGCCTTGACGTTTCCACTTCACAATTACATCACTCACAGTGGATTTAGGCTTCTGTAGAATGTCCGCAATCTCACAAACTGATTTCCCACAAAGGTGGCATCTCACTATACTGCCACGATCAAACTCACTAAGCTCCTTTGACTTACTCATTGCCTCACAAACGCATAAATACAATCTGACAAACCACTACCAACACTTTTATAGCTTTCAATTACGTATCAAATTGAGTCACTCGCCAGAACCACTTTTTTAAGGGTGTCCGGATACTTTTGGCCAGATAGCGTATAATGCATTTTAAATGGTAAAACTTCATCTGAATATAATAGATGCTTGCACTCGTTGAAATTTTTGATTGTACCTCATATAACTCATGAGGTAGATTGTCTTTTAAATATAATTAAGGTCTGTACAATTAAAGAAATCTGTTCTTTTCAATTAAATTTGTTCTGGAACTCTAGTAATCAAGCTGATTTCCTTCGAACATGAAACATTTAACACATATAATTCCACAATAGCACACACTAAAGAAATCAAGAAATATAGAGTACAGCAATTCAAATTCATAATCTCAATACCACAAAACGAAAATGAAATGTACAGTCACTGCCAAGTTTTAGACTTCAATGTAGCTTCCCTGCAGCCTCCTTATACAGGCTCAGAAGAATCTTGTAGAACTCCTAAAGTTATCTCACCAAAAAATTCATTTTAAACTTGTGGTGAGTGGCTGTGTAGCATACATTTTATATTGTATCAGGCAACAAACACCCCTTGTTCAGATTCGAGTATTTAGTTCGAGGTTATGTAGCTTTAAGTGGTTTCTGGCCGTTTTGTACAAAAAAATATGTGTTTTGTATTTTTTGCTTGTGCTAACTTTATTGCAAGTACACTACAAATTTTAACTCAAGTTGGTACAATAAGGGAGACTGAAGCAGACGTGAGCACCCTTCTGTGCATTACTTTGTTCCTAAAATTCTCTAATGGCGAAGGCAATAGCAAGTAAGTGCGTGTTAAGTCAAGCCGTGCTCTTTTGTGCAACATTCTTCAATATAATAATTGAAAATATATTTCAGCTTTAAATTTCTTCCGCAGTAATGAGTTTCAGTTTCTTATATTTTTCACATTTTATGTATATTGTATTACTTGCATGTGTAATATGCATTTATGTTTTAATTCCAATACGATGTATTGGCTCTCACTTCGCGAGCATTCTTTCTTGCAGTCAAATGGCTTCTGTTAATTTTTTTTTATCTCTGCCTTTCTCTTTGATGCTGTTCTCTTGCTAGTTTGCTAATAATCATGATGCAACCCTACTGGGGCCAACAACACTTGCTACTGTTGTATCAGCAAACAACATTTGTCCAGTTTCGAGCAGTGAGTTTGAGGCTATGTAGCCTATAAGTGGTTTCTGACTGTTCTCGAATGTAATAAGTATGTGTGTTTTGTATTATCTGCAATACACTACGAATTTTAATGTTAGTACTAAAGAGTTTTTCATGGGTATCTATTTTTGTTGCCTTCACCCAAAATGCTTGCCACTCACCCAAGAACACTCTCCTTTTCAGCCATAATACTCCTTTAGCAGGGAAGAGAACAAGGTCGAAACTTTCTATAATGCTATTTATATGGGAAACATAAAAGACAACAGTGTCTGCCCATTTCTGGCAGAAAATTTACCATAAGTACTATTTATAATTACGTCACCCTGTAATAAATTTATCCGAAATTTCATACATAAAGATTTGTGATTTATCTGCAAACCCTCATTTACATTTAATAACGTAGAACAGTTATGTGCACAAATATTTAATATATATATATATAAATAGATATAAATGATAAAACTTACTTTAGTCAACCAATAAGAATTACTTTGAACCTTTAATAGAGTTTCAAGAATAGAAAAACTCTCAATAGCATCTACAGAGTTTAACAAAGCATTTAAACATTGCTTTAAACCAACTAATCCTAATTTAGATGCAACAGAAGAATCATCTTCCACTATAGATATTATATTTGACAGAAGACAAGGTAAAGATGGTACGTCTGAAATAATAACAACAATAATAATACTAAAAAATTATCATCGTCATCAATTATAATAATAATAAAAAATGACATTAATTTTTTATTTTCAAAAAAACATTTTTAAATCAGGAATCATTCAGTAGAGATTCAGGGTATGTCTAATATTAAGTACAATAAAATTTAATTATAAATAGCATTTTAACAGTTAATTTACACAAAGCAGGATTAAAGATGGTACTACTATCTTCATGAAAAAGCAAAATCTTGAACATTGAATTTAAGTTCTATAAAATGAATGATCACACTTTAGAAATTTTACCCACTATTGTGAGAAAACGAAAATATGAAAAAAGCTACATATAAAATCACTAGAATAAAATATTCTCAAATAATGATAAATTATAACCTATCACTCGGAACTTAATGTTTGCCAAGATAAATATTAAATTTTCTTTTATATCACAAACACACTGATGGCAAATTTTAATAGTATCAAACACCGTAACAGCTCTATCAATATATTTTACATGTACAATTCACTATGCATATACCTTTATGAAAAAATTCAGCATAAATAATTGATTATTTTAATGTAACAAATTTATATATAGATAGATATGGGGCTCCACACACATATAGTTATAACTCAAGGTAATTTCCTCTTCTATCTTAATTAAATGAAAAATTCTTATACAGTTTAACAACACAGCTTTAATGCCAATGTACATTAAATTATTTTCTAAACTTCCTATTTGATTTTATATTTTTATATAGCCTGTTTATCAAGACTTACGTAGATAAAAAAATCACAGCATATTGAGGAATAAAGGAACACAGAGTAGAGTGCAATATGATTTTCATTACACTATAACCTCTAACATACTATTCAGGAAATTAAAATATTTGAATAATAGTAAAGTTTCATTTTTACATTTTCTTTTAATCAGAGATTAAATCAGCTCTTTTCAAAAAGTACATAACCATACATGTTATTTAGAAAAAATCATAATACAGTAAAACCTGTTTTTGTGCAGTAGATAGGAACCACATCAAAATAACCGAACAAAAAAATGTTTGAAAATTTTATAAATTCTTACATATAACAAACAAATTAGCTGAAATACTACAGAATTTTTTTTATGTGGTAGGGTAGGACCGCATAAAAAAAGTTGTACTTAGAAAATACAACAATCCTTTATGAAATTTATGGGAAAGTATTTTCATGACAAAATAAATGAAATTACACATTATTAAATTAAATCAGAGATTAAATCAGCTCTTTGCAAAAAGTACATAACCATATATGTTAATTAGAAAAAATCATAATACAGTAAAACCTGTTTTTGTGCAGTAGATAGGAACCGCATCAAAATAACCACACAAAAAAAATGTTTGAAAATTTTATGAATTCTTACATATAACAAATTCATTTAAATACTACAGAATTTTTTTATGTGGTGGAGTAGGACCGCATAAAAAAGTCACACTTAGAAAATACACCAATTATTTATGAAATTTATGGGAAAGTATTTTCATGACAAAATAAATAATTAAATTACACATGGAAACATTTTAAAAACATTTAGTTTCTCATTGTATACATGTAAAATTTCTCAAAATGCACATACATAATTCACTGCTACTAATCACAATACAAAGCACTCATCTTCCTGCTATGAATAAGTTCAAATTCGCTTTCGTCATTTGAAGATACAATATCAATTGTTTTATTTTTTGACACATTAAAGTAAGAGAAGTGTTTGTGATGAAAGTCGTTTGGTCAGTTGCTTGTAAATGCCACAATAACCAGATATCCGTGATTGAAGATATTTTTGAAATTTCATACTCCTTTCAAAATTTGTATCTATTTTAAGAAAATACTTTCCCAATTTGTTGGAAAGCTGTATCCCTGCAAATATTTTATCAGCTGTCAAAGAATCTGGTTCTTCTTGTCTGTCTACATAATCTACCAAATTATTGTTAATGTCACTGTCATTTAAAGTTTCATCTTCAATCAAGCACAGGCTATTGGCGAGTTGAGAGAAAGCAACTGAAAGTGCATTGTCGGGAGACTGTTTATAACAAATGAAGAGTGTCTTGAAGTACATTGCAGTGACACCCTCTCAACATCCACTTCATGGGGAAGGGGAAAGACGAGAATTCTAGGGGGCCCAAGGCCAGACTATCATCAAGTACCATAATTTTGCGCATATAGTCCGCGGACTATCTGTGTTTAAAATGCGAATTTTTGAAGCTGCGGACTATCCACCAGTGCTGATAATACGCTGGTTGTTCAGGGTTAAAATCGTCGAAATTTTAAAAAAAAAGCTGTCGTGAACTGCCGATGATCAAATATAAAAAAAGCGCGAGATTCCAAGAAAACATTCATATGTATCGATAATAAACCATAGAGCATAGTGCAGAACGAATGAGTAGTATCAATAACAACAACTGGTCAAGAAAAGACCAATTTCACAGTGATGCTCGCCTGCTGTGCTGACAGCACAAAGTTGAAGCCGCTCTTAATCTTTAAGAGAAAAACAATTCCCAAGGAAAATTTTCCTCGAAGCGTCGTAATACGGTACAATGAAAAGGGTTGGTGCAACGAGGACATTATGCTCGATTGGTTTCAAGAAGTTTGGAAGAAGAGAGAAGGTGCCTTTTTCAATTCCAAAGGAGTACTAATTATGGATTCCATGAGGACACACATAAAAGACCGTGTAAAGGCGGGAGCTAAAAAAAAAACATCGGTGCTGAACTTAGCGTTATTCCAGGAGGTTTAACAAAAATCCTGCAACCTCTGGATATTAGCGTGAACAGAAGTTTCAAGTCTGACGTACGTGCTTGCTGGGAGAACTGGATGTCTGAAGGTTTACATACTTGTACAAAAGAAGGAAATATGAGACGCGCTTCATACACTGAAGTTGCCGAATGTGTCCATAAATCCTGGAAAAGTGTTAAAGTGTCCACCATCTGATCGGGATTTATAAAAGCCGGGATTGTTAGTGAAAGCGAGGAAATCACTGACAGTGATGCTGAAAATGAACTTTCGGACACTCTTCCTAAAAATATATTAGAACTGTTCAATTCTGATACCGATGAATCGGACTTTGAAGGTTTTCGTTAATGTAGTAGAATGTGTGATTAATTAATATATGATTAATTTGTAAGCACTGTTTTTTATTTGTATTTAGCGTTTTATTTCTGAAGGTATATTAGTAAGGAAGTACTTTTTTCTATTTATACTTAGTTCTTTGTTTCTAAAATACATTAATATTGCTGTATTAAAATAACGTAATTTCGGACCGTATAGTCCACGGACTATCCAGTAGATCGGACTATCTGACGATTTTTGAAATTTTTTTTATATAAAATCGTGTTTGCGGACTATACGATGGTGCAGACTATACGTGCGAAATTACGGTAGGTATTTACCTATTATGAAATATTAAAGGCCAAACTTGACTTTGCAGGGGGTAGGACCTAACATTCTCTGTAAGGCTACTTGTACATTGGTAGAAAGAATTACAGAGGTGCCAAAGCCGTGGAAATTCATGTAGCGCATAAAAAAAGATTGCACTAAATATATCGCATAAAAAAGGAATGCACAGAAACAGGTTCTACTGTACAGTAATAAAAAACACATCATTATTGAACATATATATACACACAACTGGTTTAATACCTGTGTTTATTTGACTACAAATCCATTCTGACCACCAACCTCCAGCTTCTCTTAACGCATGACCAAGGAAACTGCCAATTAGAACACATGCTTGTCCTCTTATATGTGGATCAGAATGGGTAGAGTATAAAATAACATCCCAAATACGTTGTTCATCTGAAACAGATAGATAAAAATGTTTTAAGGAATTAATGTTAGAGTTTTCTGCTATTCAATATTGTTGCTGTTCCTTAATTTTGCTATGAAAACAATATATGCATGAATTCTGTAAACTTTTAAAAATAATTGCAAGTTGAGATTCTGAATTCTTAAAATAATTTAAATGAAGAAAAATTCAATGAAACACACTCATGAACAAAAGAATTAGCGCACCATGAAATAATTGCAGGATCGTAACAAAACTTGGCATGAAGGTACATGCCGGGGAGATATGCAAATGATTAGAAATGCAGCATGAGATTGCGCTTTACGTATAGCCGGTAGAAGGCGTTTAACGTTGTTCTTCGTGGAGTATAAAACAAGTAACCAAAGCCTGTTTGAGTGTGCTGAATCATTTAGAAAGGAAGTGCTGAGGTAAACATGCTATTATGTCGTTTTCGAAGACAATATGAGCAGCTGTTGTAATTTGAGAGGGGGAGAATCATCGGCATGATGGAAGCTGGGTGGTCAGCTAGGCGAGTAGATTGTCAATTAGACTGCCCTGATTGTATTGTGATCTCGGACCAGTGGATCTGAGAGATGTCATTTATATGAAGACCAGGCTCAGGATGCCCTCGACAGACTAGACGTCGAGAAGACCACCACATCGTAAGAAATGTACGCGTACAGCCAACTGCTTCATCAGCCGCCATCCAGGCACAGGTAGTACCTTCACTAGGGGGCCCCTGTGTCATCTCAAACCATACGAAGGCGCCTGGCTGAAGGACATTTGAAATCGTGGCGCCCATTACGTGTGCTGTCCTTGACGCCCATCCATCCACGCCTCCGTTTGGAGTGGTGCCGCGCATGAGGAAACTGGACTGCAGCGGGATGGAACCAGGTCGTCTTTAGCAACAAATCCAGATACAATCTCAGCAGTGATGACAATCGTGTTCGTGTGTGGAGACTCCGTGGTGAACGCCTGAATCCTGCCTTTGCTTTACAGTGACACACCGATTATACAGCTGGTGTGATGGTATGACATTGCCTATAATACACGGTCACCCTTAGTATTCATCCGTGGCACCACGACAGCCCAGTGGTATGTCCATGACATCCTGCAACCACATGTGTTGCCACTCATGCAATGGCTCCCAGGAGCCAGTTTTCAACAACACAATGCTTGGCCACACACGGCAAGGGTGTCACCGCATTGTTACTACCCTTCCTTGGCCTACCCGCTCCCCAGATTCGGCTCCAATCGAGCATATCTGAGATAATTTGGGACGGCGAGTTGGGCATTCCACGAGTTTGAACGAACTAGAGGCAAGGTTACAGCAAATATGGAATGAAATGTCTCAAGACATCATACAGAACTTGTATGCCTCAATGCCCGATCGTATCGTATCATGCATTCACACTAGAGGAGGTTCAACAGGGTATTAAATCCTCCGTTCTTTTGCCTTTTTCTCGGAAATAAATGATCCTTTTTCTTTGATTTTCGAATAATTTACTTATATCAAAGTAGTCATTACATAAGTAAATTTTAATTTCATTTTGACGACTCTTTCTTGGTGTGCTAATTTTAGTGTCCATGAGTGTAAAACAAAAATCCATTCAAGGAAAAAAACGCAATATACTGAAATCATTTTAATTTTTTAACATGCAGAGTTTAAAGTTAAGCAGAATATTGCATGAAATTGACACACTGAAATCTAGATAGAAATATCAAAGAATTTTTACATTGTGGTAGCATTCAAGAAATTAATGGAATGTAATCATGTAAATAAATTGAAACGAAAAGAGTGACAGAATAGTTTCAGACTAAAAATATGTAAAAGGGAATCAAGCCATATACATTTAGAAAAGAATATGTTACTACAGTAAATTAAATACCCCAATGAACACTGAAAAAAGTAGTATAAAAGAGGCACGTTTATCACAAGACAAACTATTTGTATCAGAGTATCACAGAAAAAGCCAGATAACCTTCAAGAATTTCCTGTGAAATAAGAGCAATGATGAATTGAGCCACTTTTACATTACAGATGAATCTTAATTTTGCTTACACACATTACTTCCCACATCCCCAATCTAATTCTACATGTCAGCCTAATAAATATATTGAATGCAGATATAACAATGAATGCTATAGCTCTAACATGATCATTCAAAGAAAATCATGAATTTTAAGGTTTTATCTTCATTCAAACAAAATCAATGTCAAAGGGAATCAAAGCTTGTTCACATTATTTATAATAGTTCTAATAAATTATGCATTATTAGAGGTTCGATGATTGTTGAAAGATCAAATACCTGACATATATAAACTTGAACTGCGCAAGCAAAACTAGGTCAGGAAGCAATAAAGATCATTCCCTAATCCCCCCCCCCCAAAACGAAATAATGCACATTCTGACTGAGTTATAAAACTATTAAAAGTCAAGGCATAATGCAAGGGAATTACCCATATAATCAATGGAACTATATTCGGTGAAAGAGAGAATATTAACATCGCAATATTCAGCTACTCAAGGGCTTTTGGCAATGGGCTAGTAATTTTGAGCCATGGTCAAGTGACAAGGATGACACCTGAGCTGGCACCCCATCTCCTAACTTCCATACTACATCAAGGAACTACATTTAGAATAAACAGTTTAGAAATGTAATTAGATTTCAAATCCTTTCCACTAGCCATGAAGCCAAAACACAAAATGTGCTTTTACGTGAATACTTGGGGCAATGGGTAGCCTAGTGGTTAGAGCATCGGACTCCAGACCGGAGGGCCTGGGTTCGATGCCACTAAATACCACCGAGTATACACGGAATACGTGCTCGCTAAATCAGTGGGTCCAAAAGTCTTGTGGGCAGTCACAACAGAAACCACTAGTGCAGGGGGCTGGAGAATATTTCCCTCCCCTTCAGTTCCATGCCAAAATTGTGGAGATGGAAACAGGTGGTGTCTCCATCTCCATACAAGGTGGAGACAGGTGACAGCAGGAGCTAATGTGATAGACAGGTGGTGTCTATCACATTAGCTCCTGCACAATTTGATCAACATACAAATGCAATAAACATTATGCAGGAATCTTCCACAAATATTAAATATTTGTTCATTTAAAATAATGATGCATCTTGTAAATTAAAATATTAATTGATACACTTTCTGAAACATTATATGACAATATACTCCAATTACAAAATGATGTTCATACAAAATTTCATCTTTATCATGTTCAGAACAATAAAAAATGTATTACTTTAAGATTTTCCACTCTTTTTATCCATTCATGTAACATGGTCAGTCAAGTATATTAATGCTATATTACAAAAATATAAAAAACAAAAACTTATTTTAAGATTTTATCTGCAGACTAACTGGATTCAAAAACAAAGTATATAAAAATTAAAACCCAGCTTCTGGTTTCTTTCCCTTATTTTAAAACAGAAATGAAATTAACTGGACGCCAAGGTTTTTTCTTCTTTTGCGTACTTCTCAGGACAGATCTCTCAAAAAAATTTTTTATGGGCATAACTTTTAAGTTAATACTTTCAAATTTCATACATCGATAGTAAGCAACGGTAAATTTTAAACAAAAACTCTAAGGAAAGAGCTGCAGTAACGAATCCTCGAGAAAGTCAATTAGATGGAAAACAAAAAGACTTTCTTTAAAATACTGTAAAATCCGACGAGTAATGCGCCATTGGAACACAAAAAATAAGATCAAAATTTATGGGTGTGCGTTATACACCAGGTGTAAAAATGAGAGCTTAAAAATAAATAAAGATGAGCATATAAAAAAATTAGACTTCTGTATAAATCAAAATACAGTTTATTTAAAAGAAATGACATTCCTTATGAACATAAACAGTTGTAGTTCTATAAATGTGCTATTTTTTTTCTAAAGCTTGGAGTAATACCTCAAAAAAAATAGCTTCAAAACATAAGAGCATTGCGTATGTACATTTCAGGTTTCTTTATAAAAATCAAGGTGCACATTATACACACGGCGAATATACTTATAAATTAAAAATTGCATCTTGGAAATATGGGTGCATGTTATGTGGTGGATTTTGAGGTATGTAATTTAATGGCAAATTTTTCAATCTTCAGTCAGAACATGGATAACGTTTGACACAGAAAAAAAAAGTTTCACAGGATTATTTTTGTTATTAGCTAAGTTATTAAATGTTTACGTTAAATTTGGGAATATTTTTCAAAAATTTGTAAAAAAATTCAAAATTTGATATTCTTGATTATAAAAGAGAGCAAAGTGTAAACTTTTTTATGACGGAAGGTCAATTGCTCACAATTATGAGAAAGATATACAGAAAGATTGAAAAATTCTCTTTGTAAGAACATGTCAAAATCGACTCATTTTTTAAAAAAATTACAAAAAAAAAAGGAGCAAAATATCGTTATTGTGGGAGAAGGCGAATTATACCCGGTTGTGGCGAAATAAACGATCTTTCCGACTCATGAATTATTTTTGTCTGATTGCGATATGAAAGATAAGATAATAGTTTTAAAAACATCGGAAAAACCCAAAATTTTTTCTGATGCCTTCGTTTAATATCTTTGCGGGGGAAACAGCACACAGTGGTAAATCAATCATGCATTTTAACGTTTTAAATTGATATCGTTTTAACGAATTCCAATTTTGGAGTTTATATGGTCCAAAATGGATTCCTAAGGATCATTTCTGATCTTTTGGTACCTTTGGAGTGTTTCTGTATTCAGCGGTTTGTGAGGAGATAGTTTCCCTTACATATATACATAGACACACTTGTTAACCTACGAATCTTAATAGCGCAGATAAAAGGTGGTTTTAATATAATGCTGCTAATTTAAAAGTAAAATAACTCTGAAGCTGTCAAAGCAAAATTTGTGAAGAATTCTGCACAAATCATATTAAACACTTGAAACTTAATTTTTGATGTTTTTTTATTGGAAAAATATAATGATGGACATTAAAGATTGACTAATATGAAGACTTAAAAAAAATTAAGCCAATTTGTCAAAAATAGTTCTAGTAAATAAACATTTAAAGAACATGGAATTAAAATTAAAAATTTTTTTTAAAGAATTTTAAGAGTAAAACCCTTTAATTACAACTGAAACGCTTGAAGAATTTTATCCAGATACAAATGATTAATTTATGTATATAAAGAATGATTTTTCCCCAATTAAAAAAATTAATTTATTTACCAATATTTTAATGTAATACAAACTGTTAAAAAATTTTATATTAAAAAAATTATAAAGTGAAATTACCTATGTTGTTATTATCTGTACTGCCAGTGTTGAGATGGAGAGGTAATAAAAATCCATTTGGATACAATGAGAAAATACTACTTAAACAGCCAAGAGCAAGAGATTTTACACTGATTCTAACATTACGATCAGGTATGCAGTATCCAGGTGTTCCAGTTAACAAAAATGATGAACACAGCAATCTAGTACAGTATTTAAGAGCTACATCATGATCTGTGAATGTTCCTATATTTCCAACCTGCAACGAATAGGGTACAACACAGTATATTAAATAAAAAAAGATGAACCAATACATAAATTTCAATTAAGTTCAATACAAATAAAGATTTTAAATTACAAAGAGGTTTTTGTTACCCTAAACTTCATTTAAAGAAGAAATACATAATTTGTTTCAAAATATAATAAAAGGATAAATTTAATTCTACTTATTCAGTGCAAATTTGTGGATCACACTCGTAAGTAAGTTGAACACTTAATAGCACACTTGGACTTTCCTGAAATCTTAATCCCCTTTCTTTATAGTTGGAGTTGAATATTGATAAGATAGAGCTTGCCATAATAGTTAAAGTATTGAAGAACTTTAAAAAAAATCAAGTTAATTTACAGGCAAAGAAATGAAACAAATTTTTGTGTCCACAACAAAAGTTAATTTTCACAATACGTACATCAGAGAGATATTCCAATGTAAAATATCTTGAAAAATAAGTTGCAAGTGCAGGCTAAGTCTTTGGAGAGAAATGTTTTTCAAACATATATGGATCTTTCTGGATCTATGTATATATTTGTGAAAAAAACTTTTTGAAGAGGTAATTTGCAAAAAAAGTTTAACAAATGCTTCACTACAGCACCAAGATTTACAAAAATTAATTGAAAGAAAGAATAAGCAAATATCTCATTAATTTAAGAGTTATTTATATTGAATCAATGTACAACATTAAAATCTTATTGGTTTTATGTTGAATAACACGTTTTAAAAGCATGTTTAAATAAAATACATAAGCCTGCAACAATGTTCCATGTCAGCAAATTGGCCTGTGAAACCATTTGGGATGGCCAAGCCTGTTGGAAATAATTGAAAATATATCTCGTAAAGATGAACATAATTCTTAAATCATATTCTGATCGGTTTGAGTGGCAAGGAAGAAAATCGAAGACTTAAACGCATGGGCATACTCTTGCATGCATGAAAAACCTGAATTATTTCTTATTGTTACAGAAATTGTTTCAATCACATTTAAGAATCTTGAAGTTTTAATTAGATGAATGCATACAACTGTGCTTGAACATGCTGCTGTTATTTACACAAAGCATTTTTTTCAAAGTATTTTAATGAGAAAAAAAAATATTGTTCATTTTTTTATGCTTAGTCAATAAATCCAATAATATTCTTGTTACCCTTTGATTTATTAATATCACTTTATCTACAGGGATAGCGAAATTACACTTCTGCTACTCAGAGAGCCCTTGGAGACTGTTCTACTGATCCGAAGAAAAAAATATTTGGACAACAGTCGCTTCAGATGATGTACTCGAGGTTACCAAAATAAAAAAAAATAGTTGAAAAAATTGCCACTGTGGGTCAGCACATTTCAGCAAAATATGCAAATATCACGCACAATGGTTGATATTCGGTTCTCGACGCCTTCGGATGAAAGGTTGAAGGTGGTGTGCTATTGTGTGTTTTTTATGCTATTTTCTTCAAGTCCTAAAAGTTTGTATCTTTCTTTTTTTGTTTGTTTTCCTTTTTAGAGCAAGAGGGTTTTTCTTCCATTCTTTTGGTTCAGTTTTTTGGTAATTTTCTAATTTTTATTTTTCTCTGGTTTTTTGTTTTGAAAAAGGACTCAAGCCGAGTCCATTCTAGCTTTATCATCTCCAATGTTGAGTTAGTTATCAATAGTTAAGCAATAGAATCAGTATTTTCAAAATTCTTCAGATCTTCTGTAAGGGATGTGGAAATTATTATAGAAGTTGGGCAAAGAAATATAACCAAAATCAATATATAAGAAGAAAATAGTCAAGAATCCTCTCAGATTCCAAAGTTCAACCCACAGCTTTTACATGCAGAAATTTTTTTAAAAAAATTCTCATCATTGGAATATAAAAAGTATGTCTTTTACTTGTAATGGAAAAATAAGATTTTCTATGCTGGACCCAGTATGTGCAGCACAAATTTTATCTCTTCAAAAAATTTTAAATGTGTCAGTTAAGACAAATATTCTTTGGGAGGGAATCACGTTTAGATTTCTTATTTATGAAATTCTACTTAAAATATCCCTGAATGAGATAGCAAAGGAACTGCAAGAAACCAATGACTTTGAAATAATAGAGATGAGAAGATTTGTTAAAACTGGTACTCAGAAACAATTCTCACAAATATTAATTACAATATTCGGGACAACTTTACCACAAATTGCAAAATTGTGATTCATTAATCATCGAATTTAAAATTTCATGGGTAAACCCAGACAATGTACAACCTGTTTTAGTTTTCTACATTCTGCTAGATTTTGTCAAATAACTGCAATATGTATTAACTGTGGTGTTTCACATTCTGGACAATGTTCTAGTAATTCAAGGTGCATAAATTGCAAAGGTGATGACCCGCTAACTCACAAAATTACCCCGATTACATAAAAGAAAAAAAGATATTGGAATTAAAATGTGAACAACATTTTACATCCAGACTATAATGCAGTTAATCTAGATATACAGGACTATCTGGGAAATAAAACTTGAAAACAAGTTGGCATCTTTTCAAGCAATTTTAGAAAAGCAAACTTCTTTCAATATGGAAGCTTTTAAAAAAACAATAGTATCTGTACTTTCTCAATTTAGAAATTTTTTTGAAATGGGGAAATCAAGTCATTCTTCGTTGCAGAAGAAAAAAGCTGTAGGTAACAAATCCTCAATCCATAAAACCTGAGAATCTAGTGAAAGTGACGCATCCAATAACATAGACATGGGATAAATATGGAAATAAGATGTTTTTTGTAAATATGTTCCTTTTTTTCCAGTTTATGTTTTGTGGGCTAATTATTGCTTTCTATTTTGTCTTCATTGGTTTGATTTTCTTTCCTCAAAGGGAGAACAGTTTTTTTCTAATTCATTTTTCTTTACCCTTAAGTATTTATGAATATAATTCAAAGGAACTGTAGAGGCCTCAAAAATAAATTCATATGGTTAAATATCCCTCCCTTTTCTGAAGCAGATATCTGGATTTTTCAAGAAACCTTTTTAACAAATCATGAAAATATAAATTTTCCAAATAAAACCATTTTTAGAAAAGATAGAGAACACAGATCAGGTGGAGGTGTAGTAATAGCTGTTTCTTTAAATATTTCTGCACAACAGATTCCTATACAGATTCAACAAACCAGAAACTTAGAAATCCTCGCAATTAAAATTGATGTTCGGAATATTTCGTTTTATATTGTAAATATTTACGCTCCACAGGGATTAAATATTATGCTGATCAAATCTTTTCTTGAATCCCTGACGGCTCCGATGTTCATTTTTGGTGATTTTAACCTTCAGCACCCGATGTGGGGATTGGATCACATTTCGAGATACAGTAATGATTTTGTTGAATGGATTACTGATTCTACCTTGGTTCTTCTTAACATGACTGTTCCCACATATAGAAATTCAGCAGGTACAGCATCCCTGATAGATCTCACAGTTTGTTCTTCAAGCATGTCTGGATACTGCAAGAATTATGTTTTAGATTGTTCTTTTGAAAGTGCTCGTAGTCTAATTATTACAGAGCTTTCTCTCAATTCAAATAAACGAATTTTTAAAAAAAATTTCTGGCAAGCAGTTATGAACCAAACACATCTTATTTTAAGCAATCCAGAATTTAAATCTGAAAATCAAACTGATATGATATATCTCAAGTCATTACTAGCAATATTAGGGAAGTTAATGTCTCAAACAGATCCTTCCCACCATGGTGGAATAGTACTTGTAATAAATTCTATAAGCTTAAAAAATATTTAGGAAGAGAGTTATTAGAGAAATTTTACCTGATTTATGGATCAGATATAAACAATATGCGAGCAAACTTATTCTACATTAAAAATGCCAAAAGAATGTACAATAATGTTTCTAATCCCAAGATGTTTTTTAATATTCTGAAAAATTTTTCCACAGTTACTGCCACCGAACTCTTCCTGAACTGCAGATATGTTTGCAGATTATTTTGCATTTAAAAATGCCTATGATGAACCACCTCTTTTGGATTTTCTCTATGACCAAAGATAACCTTCTTAATAAACCATTCTATATTTTTGAATTGTATAGTGCAATAAAAAATTCGAAAAATACAACACCTGGGCTGATCATGTTACAGCAGTTTTCTTTAAAAATCTTGATCAGAGTCAATGTGATGTAATTTTAAGATATTTTCAAAAATTATTTGATAAAGCAATCGTTCCAGATTCTAGGAAGCATGCAATCATTCTTCCGATTCCAAAACCGTGTAAAGATAAAACTAAGATGTCTTCCTACAGACCAATAGCTCTGACTTCTGTATTTTCAAAAACTTTTGAGAGAATTTTGGCTAATTGGATTTCTTACTTTTGAACTAAAGAAAGAAAACTTCATACCCAACATTATGGTTTCGTCCCTTTCAAAGATAGCAGAAGTGCTACTTATCTTGTACATAAGGCAATAATGAATGCGAAATTACAGAATTTTTTTTTATAGGAATAAGTTTAGATGTTTATAGGATGTTTTTATAGGAATAAGTTAGAGTGAGTGAGAGAATATTAACGTCGCACTAATTAGCAACACGAGGGCTTTTGGCGACGGTCCGCGTAATTTTGAACCATGGTCAAGTGATGCAGACGACACCCGAGCTGGTACCCCCTCTCCTAACTACCACACCAACGGGAGGACGTTTGAGCTCTCAACAGATTTAAGGTTCATCTCTCCCCTACACGGCGGATCTTCAGTGGTACTAGGATCGAACTCATGACACACTAGCCATGATCTGATGCCTAGACCACTCGGCCACAGGAATAAGTTAGAATTTTGGCTAATAGGATTTCTTACTTTTGAACAAAAGAAAGAAAACTTCATACCCAACATTATGGTTTCGTTCCTTTCAAAGATAGCAGAAGTGCTACTTATCTTGTACATTAGGCAATAATGAATGCAAAATAAGGGAATTTTTTTTTTATAGGAATAAGTTTAGATGTTATAAGTGCATATGATTCAGTTTATGTGTAAATGGTCTTATTTATAAATGTCTACAAATTGGTATAGCAGGAAATATAGCAAATTGGATACATAAATTTCTCGCATCTTGATCATTCTAAATTAGATGGAGGGGTTATTTTCTTCCAAAAAGCTTGTTTTGCAGGGCCTTCCTCAAGGCAGTGTTCTCTCTCCTATTTTGTATATTATGCATGATTTTCTTTAATACCTTAAGAGTCGGAAGTTGAAAGCCTGGTTTATGCTGATGATGTTTTTATATATTGCACTCATAAATCCCTTGATATTACTTGCAAAAAAATGCAAAATACTGTGGAAAGAATTTCCCAATGGTGTAAATATTGGAAACTGAATTTAAGCCCAGAGAAATGTACAATAGCTGAATTATCAAATAAAAGAAAGTATGCACTTCTTAATATTATGTTGGCTGGATTTTCCCTACAATGGCAATCTTCTGTTAAATATTTAGGAGTTTATTTTTCTAAATGTTGTCAAAATATTTCAATTAAAAATCAACTAAGGAGTAAAGCCTTGAAAAGGATCAACACACTGAAAGGCATGGCATATAAACATTATGGGCTGAGATCAGTAGATCTCATTAATTTAGTCAATAATAGCATAGATGCAGTGTTTTTTATTACATTTGTCACATAATAAATAAATGGTCTGAAAATCAATTAAAACTTTTCAATGTTATCCAAACTAAAGCCCTCTGAATAGCATTAGGTCTCCCTCAATGGACCCCAAATTTAGTGCTGCTAAAGTTGGCTGGTCAAGAAATTTTGTCAGATAAAATTAGAAGACTGACAAACAAGTTTTTTATTTAGTGATTTTTCTCTTCTTTACTACAATAGCCCTGAGGCAATGAATCTTAATGTTTTGGAAGAAGATAAAAATAATACCATTAGTATACTGCATGATTTAAATGTTGATGATCAAATTATTTCAATTCCCAGATTAATTACTTTTTCAGATCTTCCATGTAAAATTTGTATGAATAGTTTTAAATTTCAAGATAAAAATCTACCGATTCCTGCTATAAGCGGTTTACTTGATGAAGCAGTTGAACGTGAATTCCAAAATTTTTTATTATAGCTACTGATGCTTCAAAAAATGAGCACATTACTTCAATAGCAGGTATATAAAAAAAATCTTAATTTGCTTACAGAATCAACTATTATAATTCCGTTTTTACTACAGAAGCTTTAACTATTTGTCAGGCTTTAGATGATTTAGTGGAATTTAACGTAAATTTATTTGTTTTGTCAGATAGTTTCATTGTTCTTTCTGCACTTCAAAATAACTCGATCAAATCCCATAAGGTAATTCATAGACTTGCTAACAAAATTTACATGCTATCTAACTATATTAATCGGTCGGTTCTGCTTTGGATTCCAGAACATTCGAAAATTGTTTGGAATGAGCAGGCGGATAATCTCGCAAGATTGGTCACAGAGTCCAATGTTTACATTGACTGGATTGCCTCAGAAGACATTCATAAAAATATATATCAAAATAGAATTCAAAAAATCAATGAAAATTTTTATTCAACCAAATATTTTGAAAAATTGAAATTATATCAGTGGTCGGAATATCTCCCAAAGTGGACAGAGAATCGAAGAGAAGAAATCTTGAGCACTCGAATCTTCAGTAAAATGATCATCACTTGAGGCTTTTTATATAAATTTAATTTATAGGATGATGCAATGTGTATTACATGTAATTGTATAAATGATTTGGATCACATGATATTAAACTGTAGCAGATACACAAGACATCGTAATAATCTCTGGCTTATTTTCCATATCCATCCACATTCCACAATCACGTTTAGAGATGTTTTGGAAAGAGCAATGAATAACAAATCAACATTCAGTACCTTTTTAAAGGGAATGAAATTTTTTAGTACCTATATACTAAGCTATTGGGTTTTTTCTTCCCTTTATCTTTTGAGGGATTATAGCCCATGTTGTTCTATATCCCTTCAACCTTTCAATCAATCACGCACAATAAAAGGAAAATGTTGTTCTTGCCATAATCAAATAAGCATTGGCAGAATGCCGATGTTGCCTGAGACAGCACTTCTTGTGAAGCTATACTACCGCAACAGTGAGAATGCAGCGGCAGCTGTCAGGGAGTTCCGTCGTCTCAAGAAACAACAACATAGACCAATGTCAGAGCATGTTCTTTAAGACATGCGGGTAAAATTCGAGAAAACAAGACAGCTAGACATTCTTCCTGAAAGAGGATGAGAAAGAGTCAACACTGCTGTCGTAGAGGATATTGCACCAGCCATCGTAAGCAGTGAGTCGTTTCACGGAACTGTCAGCGTACTAACAATTTCACGTACCTTTGATATGCCCTACTCCATTGTTTGATAAATTCTGCGTAAAATTTTGAATTTCTACCCATATGAGATTAAAGTGGTTCAGCAATTGAAACTGCATGACCCAGACACTAGCAAAATCTACATGCTAAAATTTCTTGCAAGAATGGCGGTCGATGATTCATGACCATGGAAATGTACGGTGCACAGACGAGGCCTACTTCCATCTTAATAGAGAACTGAACACACAGCCATAATTGTCGTATCTGGGAGGCAGAATAACCCCAGGTGGTACATGTCAAAGCTTCACATGATACAAAAGTTACCATATGGTGCCGGTTTACTGCGTCATTTATGGTCTGACCCTATTTTTTGAACGAGTGACTCTTCAAGGACTTGGACACCTGTTCTGTTAATGGGGAACTGTACCGTGAGATGTTACAAACCTATGTAATTTTTACTCTCCAGCAACGAGGCTGCCTACAAGAAACTATGTTCAGCCTGACCTCACATTGCAAGCTCAGTCGAACAACTGCTGAGGCAGCATTTATGGATGCATGTGTGATCAGCCAATCTTGATCAGTGATTTTGCTTTGCAGTCAACAGTGAGTGTATAAGACAATAGGTGTCTGAAGTGGTTATTACATCAATTATTGCTGTTACAATGGCTGGTTATCAAGATTTAAGTGATTTTCAACAGGGACTATTCGTTGGCACACCATTTCCAAAGTAGCGATGAAATTTGGATTTTCGAGCATGACCATTCCAAAGGTGTACCGTGGATATCAGGTTTCCAGTAAATCTGCAAAAGTGGTGCTGCCAACAAAAGACTAAGACAGAAAAGGGTCATCGACAGCTGAAACAAATCATTGCATGAGATAGTTCAACACTTCTTCAAATTGAAGCGGATTTGAATGAAAGCCCATCAACAAGTGCCAGCAAACACACTGTGCAATGTACCTTACTTAATATCAGGTTTTGCAGTCACATACCCTTTTGTTTATCATTGTTGACTCAGCAGCCCAAAACTCTACACCTTGTCTGGGCTCTCCAACACTGTCATCTCACTCTGAATGACTGGTAAAACGTTGTCTGGTCTGACGAGACACGTTTCGAACAGTATCAGTAAGGGGGGCCTTGTACTGGTGAGGAGAAAACCCAGGAATCCTTCACGCCTACAAGGAACTGTTCAAGCTGACGAAGGCTTTGTGATGATATAGGGCATATGCAGTTGAAATGAAATAGGACCCTTGATAAGTCTAGACTCAACTATGACCGGTTACTTTAACATCCTTTCTGACTAATTTCATCCATTCATGTCCTGTGTGCAATCCAAACGACATGGACAATTCCAACAAAATAATACACCACCTAACAGGTGAAGTGGTGGGCTTATCCGGAGGACAGAACTCAGGACCTTTGGATCCAAAAGCGAGTAACTTAACCACTATACCAAAATGATCACTTTAATACAGAGGTTGTTACTGGCCTATATAGATAATACAGCTACATACTCCCCCATCAGTGAGTTGGTGGATAGGCGAATGAATGATGAAGTTATGGGGAGCATGTTGCATCAAGTGAATCTGACAACTTTGCTGCGTCAAGTGAGGAGTCTGACGAGTTGGCTGCATCAAGTCAGTCTGACGAGTTTGTTGTAATGTGCCAAGTGAGACTGACGAGTCTTTGGTTGCTTTTTTTGTGGGTAGATGGCGCCATGACATATCAGAAGGTTGCCTTTTTCTGAGTTCAGTAAGGGCCACAATTGAAGTGGCACACTTAACAGGAAGACAGAACCCGGGACCTTTAAATCCGAAACTGGGTAACTTAACCACTATATCAAAATGATCACTTTAGTACAGAGGTTGTTAGTGACTTATATAAATGATACTGCTACACAGGTCTACTGTAGCTACTAAGTGGTTCAAGGGGCACTCTTCTGAATTTCTTACTTTCTCTTGGCCACCTAATTTCCCCAGACGTGAACATTATCGAGCATATCTAGGATGTTTTGCAATGTGCTGTCCTCAGAAAATAACTATCACCTTAGATTCCCATGATTTTGTGGACTGCCCAGCAGGAATCAAAGAAAAAACTTTCTATTGAATATCTTCACAAATTTGTTGAATCCTTGCCTCACTGAGTGTCGGCACTTCTACGTGCTCATGTGGATTCTACACAATATTAGATTAGTGTACCAGTTTTTCTGGCCCTCCAGTGTATATATAAATATTAAATATAAACAAATAATGATGCATACCTTAAACTCAACTTTACTGACTGGTCCTGGTGAAGAAGAAGTACTGTTCTCCCATAATTCTTCATCAGAATCCAACATATTTTCATCACTTGCACCTTTTTTTAAAAATGGATGCTTTAAGACAGTGAATGGAGAAACTGCAAAATTAAATATATATTACATAACTGCAAATAATTAATTTTACAAGTAATTGCCATTTAGAAAAATTCACAATACATTTATGCTTTAAAACACAGGAATGTATCATGAATATATATGGTACATATGAAGAGTTTAAAATATTTTAAATTTAAAAAGACAGAAATTCTTTTTATTCATTTGTTCTTAAAGATGAAACAATTCTATTGAGAAGAAATATTAACTATGATTGAAAACCTTGCAAAGAAGCAAGCTGATAAATAATTATATGAAATGCATAAGGGCAACATTCTACATTTCATGTTTATGACATGCATATTTGTATTCAACATGAAGCAAAACAAATTCAAGTGTAAAGATACACGATTAAAAATTAAAATATTAATAACTTAATATACATTACTTTTATAAAAAATTTATTTTATTAGACTTTTTAATAAGTTATGTAGATAATTTTTTTTCAAAATTTCTCTTTGTTTAGAGAAGCAAATGTATGCTGAGAATTCTTGCTATTGAGAAAATTTGCAACACTTGAAGAGACAAAATTAAGTTTCAATGTATGTTTTAAACTAAATAGAAGATAAAAGTACTTTAAATAGGAACTGTAAAAATTGTTGCAAAATGAAGCATATTAAATTTAATACATTGTGTTTAATCCTGATAACATATTAGAGACATTTATCATATAATTACATTTTAAGTAACCAAAAAAATTCAAAAACACATGAAAAAATAGATAGCCTTAACATTTTATGCAAATCTTACACCATTTTGACGAACTATCATAGTAAACGACTCTCGAAGAATAAATTTATAATTACATCAATATATTGGATGAGTTAACCAACTTAAGGCAAATGATCCATCACAGTAAGAATTTCTGATAGATATCATTGATTTAGCATAACTGATATGACATCTTGAAATGAAATAAAATTTAAAATGCTTTGAGTTATGATAATTTAAAAAATATCATCAAATGCTTAAAATAAGTAATTTTTAATTTTTAGAATTAAAAGAATTTTTATAAAAAATACATTAATTCAGCTTTAAAAAGTGATAATAAACAGTGATGTCAACTTACTTTCTGTATGCGAAAGTAAGTACGTAAGTTCATCATTGGACACTTTATTAAGTTTCATGCTTACATTATCCGATATATCATAATCTCCATTTAGATCTAAATTGCTCCTCATTTCATCATCACAATAAGATAAATGATCATCAGCTAAAATATAAATGCATAAAATATAATTACATGCTGCTAATTTATATAATGGCAAACAAACCAAATTAAAATAAGTATCAAAGATAAATAAATTTAGTACATTTCTCTAGACTGTGACATAAGTTTAGCTACTTTATATAAGAAAGGAACATAAATGCAGTGAAAAGTTTTTGACAATTATAATTATTGCATATATCCTGCAATCTGAATCCTAAAATTCTTCGAATATTGAAACTTAACAAAAAATACGTTTAATATAAAATGAATTAGTAGAGTAGTGGTTTAATTTTCAACAATTCAACTCATACTTTGTTTATCAGGAACAAATATATCTTGATCATCTTCTAAAGCTGCCTCATCAATAGAGGCCAAAGAAGGAACCATACTGTACTGACCTATAAAATCAAAATTTTAAAATTTTCTTTTTTAATGTGGTCATATGAAACATATTTATTCATTAAATATTGATTAAACGATAAGAATACAGAATTTAATTTAAATTTGCCACTCAAGAACATTCAATGAAAAAGAATTATTGGGCGATATTAAAAAAATTCTTAAGTAAACAAAATTTTAAAACCATATGAAAAATTATTACACTTAAAATTAACTTATCTAATAACACACTTAAGTTAAAAAAATCATGAGCATTTAAAGAAATAAGTACAATTATGAACAAGATAATGACATCTAAACATGAATCACAAAAATATCTAATGAATAACAACAAAAAATAAAAACTTCATAAAAGCATTAAAAATTATAACCAAGTTTTATTCTTATCAATGTTAACATCCCAATAAAATTCCAGAATAAATTAAATATCTCATTCAAATCCTACAATTTCATAGATCAGTATGCTTACATTAAATCAAAGTATTCACAATAAAAAAGGTATTGAAAAGCAATACTTTATGGTTAATTTGTCTTAAAGATAATAACTTTTATCAGATTTCCTTCAATAAATAAAATTTTTTACATCCAAAATTATGTGTCGGAGAAATAGAAGATTTTTGTATTTGTATTTCAGCTGCAGAAACAGCTACGAGTCTAGCAACTCCTCATTTGAAATAAATCTTGAATAATTCATTTCAAATTTATTACACATTACCCCATAAATATAAAAGAACTTTCCATAATTTGTTCTCATGCATCAATGTCAGTGATCACCCTTCTAAAACAAATTTTTTAAATGCATTTAATCAGTAAAGATTTATCTGTTAAATTTAATTTAATTAACAGACTAAAGTCAATATTTTTTTATTTTTCTATATTATTTTCTATATTATTTTTCTTTCCTTTGTATTTGTGCCATTTTGTTTGGTGGAAAGTAAGTTTTAAAAGTTATAGTGTTGAACAATATCCAAAAAGAAAAATATGCACAGTTAAATGAAAACATTCTTGTCGAGAATATCACATGGAACTAGATATTTGTTCAATTGTGTAGGAGGAAAACAGGCTAACAAATGACCTTCAATACAAATGACAGGAGAAAAAAAATGAAAATTATGCATTTAGCAAGTGGGAGAGAGAAATAACTGAGACTATTTTACTGAGATGTTTTGTAGCACTAATAAAATTCTCAAAACTTTATGAAGCAACACTCAAATAATTTTAATTTTTAAGGAAGGAATATAGGGTAAAAAAATTAACCCTCTCGCTGTGCATCCCCCAATTTTCACGAGCAACGCAGAAGTAGCGAATGTTGTGCAACCCGCAATTTTTGAGGGTATGCATTCTTTCCCCTGACTATTTAGGTATACAACCTACAATGTACCCGTTCATGTTCTTATGATCATTTTTTTATGATCTAATTATATATTGACAAAAAACAACTCTTTTACAAAAAAAAAATTATATATTTTAACTCTAAAATGTAATTTTAATATGAAGATTTGAAATACGTTACATAAAAATAAGCAATTTTTTAACATATTTTGATAAATTAATTATGCAGTGAGAGGGTTAGTAAAAAACTTTAATTGTATGATTTTCCAACTTTTAAAAATACTATTTTATTTACACTATAACTACTATACTATTTATAATTAATTGATGAGAAAAATTACTCATATATAAAATTTATCAGTCAATGAGTTATATTTAAAAAAAAAAAAAATAGAAATACAAATTTGGCAAGCATGTAATAATTATATACTTAAGTAAATCAGCTAACTATAAGTTAGTTTATATAAAGATGTGATCACCAAAAATAGCTTAAAAAGCCATTAAAAGGGGAAAAAATAATTACTTTCACTCATAGCACGATTTAACTTTGGGATGTCAAATATTAATGATTTTGTAATGCCAATGGGAGACACAAGTTCTTGTTGCAATACTTTTGGTGCGCATTTTAACATGTGATACAAAGTTTCCAAAGTTGCAGTGATAACATTATGATCCGGATGATTAGTAAAATGCAAAACAAGCTCATAAATCTGAAAAAAAAAAAAATCATTAGCTATTTTACACAGAAAAAAAAAACACTTTTAATCAACATATTTTTTAAAAATTTACTTCAAAAATTAAAACATATAAAATATTAGTTTATACACACACACACAATACAATGATATTTCAAACATGAGCTTTCCACAATATCATTTATTAAGTAAAATATCAAGTTAAAGATTGAAAAAAAGCAAAGAAAAAAACTAAAAAAATTTTACTTTATTACCTCACTACTTTAATGCAATAATATACCCCATTAACAAAAACAATATGGTACTCTGAGATGGGAATGTTTTTGTTCTATTATTTTTTTCTTCATATTAGGATTAAGTAATTCAGATTACCACTATAACTTATTTTTGCTACCTCTAAATAATATTCTCATTAGAATCAAAAAGCTCACTAAATTTCTAATACAGAATTAAAAATCAGTATTATTCAGGAAATTATATCTGTAAAGGGACAATAGATATGGATGTAAATAAAATAAGAAATTCTATTTCCAATTCTTATGGAATCTAAAGGCAATGTATAAAAATTAGATAAGCCAGTAAATATAACGAAGGTAAAAATTTTGTAAATTTTTTCCAATGCATCATAAAAGATTTGCTCTTGATATATTATAATAAGATCTCTATAGCAACATTGAATACTACACATGAGAGTGAAAGGTGTTTATAAATTTATTACTTATGTAACATTTTAACTGTCACATAAAATTTTAATATCAAAAACACTTCGGTAATAGTGAGGTCAAAGCTGAGAGTATTCAATTAACCATCAAAATAGATGAACATTATTTTCTCTATAACATTGAGTACATGTCAAAATTATATGGGTTCACTCATTATTCAGAAAATATCAACTTGTAATATACTATTTCAAATGAAAGTACTAATCAAAATTCTACTTATATAAATTTCTGAATATGCCAAATGAAATGGTGAAATTAATTTGGATATACAAATAAGATATTAAAAGTCTTTCACGTGTATAAGTCCCTCATACTAAAAAAAATAAACATAAAAGGTTGGGTTTCAGAAAGCTCTCCCAGATCATAGCTCTTCTGATAGGTGAGGGCAACTGCCTCTATCACAAGTCATAAGTTGAAAGATATTTCAGTGCAATTTTTGATAGGTTTGAACTGTCAATTTTCTTAAATGTAAAATTACAATATTTAACAGCACCAAATAGTTATGTTTGAGCTCCCCCCCCCATTTCTCAGTATGAAAAAATGGCAAGAGAAGTAGACGAAAAATTTCAAATGGGTTTTTGAATGGTTAGAGAAGTTTGATAGTTAGATAGTTTGAAAGCTGAAGATCATCCTCATTTTGGATGCTTTTTAGCAAGTTGTACGGACAAAAATGTCAATAATCCTTTTTTTTTTATTAAAAAAAAGATTTATAGGATTATTGTTGAAGAAATTCAAAAGCTACAGCACATTTTGACAGATCATTTGAATATCAGAAATGTATATTCTTGATTGCTTCTACAGGAAAAAAAAACTTTTTCATAATTTTATTTTATAGGTAGAAAAGTAAATATTAGTTAAAGAGTAACTTTCCATAACACATTCTTTTTCAGGTCATCAAAAGTGATAAAAATCTATGCAATGGATATCACCCCAAAAGAAAATTAACTTTTATGCAATGGAAAACAACCAATTCCCAATTGTCTAACAAAAGAAAACAAATTCATCACCACAGAGGAAGTAAAAGGCACTTTGAAGCGTTAAAAAACCCAATTGAGCAGTTTCTGAGATCCTTCTAACAAGGTGAATTGATTGCTTGTCAATTAATGTAGCACTTTAACACAACACAAGGGCTACTGTGACAAACTTCATAATTTTAAACCCTAGACAAGTGACGGGAATGACACCCAAGCCCTTCTGCCAACATCAGCACCCCTTTTCTAAGCCATGGCAAATGTATCATACAACAACGCCTTTAAAGAACAGGTCTTCAGTAGCCTAGTGAATTGATAAAAATAAAGTTGTCCAAGAGTTTGGAACCATATTTAATTGCCTACATTAAAAAATTTAACAACACAAAAAGAGGACAAACGTAATAAGGAAAATATAAAATAATTTGAAAAGGAATGAGTTATTTCAAAATACACATAAATCTTTTAAAGCAAAATTCTGCTTTTCTATTACCTCCTATACTGTATCCAATGCAGAATTCGAAAATAAACGGCTCAGATGCAAATCTGTTGATTGGATGTTGCAAGGCAAGCAATTTATTTCATAAATAATAAATAAAGAGCAACTATTAACATGCAAGAAAACAAAGCTCAACTGACAGAAACCTCAATTATTTATTAATGTCATTTGAACTTGACATGTTATCTGTATGAATGACCAGTAACAATTTAAAAGAAATATTTCCTGTTAGATCAAGTAACACTAGAAGAAGAGCAAGACCTAAACTTTGAAGGACATATGCAGTAGTGGAGACTTAGTTGGTCCTTGAAACTAAGAATTGGTGTAATTTGGTTACCAGTAGAGGTGGTTGGAAACATGGGATTCAAAAGGCCTTGGGCCCATTTTGGGTGGTCACACAATGGATAATGATCATTCATTAAAGCTGCACTTGGCCATTAGCAAAGGACCTCCTAATTTTAAACCACGGTCAAGTGATGAGGACAACATCTGAGCCGGCATTCCTCTCTCTAAGCTTCCACACCTTGTCAACACAAGTATTTTGAGCCTCAGTAGATAGAATGTGCACCTGTCCATCAACATGCAGGATTTTCAAAATCTCCAGACCTTGAACCCAAGACTCAACAATGACAGACATAAGTCCAAGATCATGACCACTCGGATACTATAGCACAAAAAAAAAGGTGAAAGAGGTTGAAATGGTTTACTTTGAAACTAAAGCCATATAATTAAACTACAAAAACCAGTCAGCTTCTTTTCAGATATAGTTTCAATAGATTAACTGATGGAAGAAAACATTTTGAAATTACCTTTAAGGTATAAAAGTCCATTATAATTTTTTCAAACAAACTGCCTAACAAGATTTTCAATAAAACTGTTTAGAGAGAAACATTGTCAATAAAAATGTCACATTTTATAAGCTAATATGAAATTTAAAAAAACAACACTATAATTCCTTTTTTGGGCTTAATAATACTGAAGACGATAAAAAGCGACATTTTTTACTAAGGAAAAATCAATATACCAGTTGACACTTTTTCAATATTTAACTTATTTTATACTAATTTCCACAAGTAAGAAGCATTATATTAATTAAACCTAAGGAGTAGAAGGGGAGTCAAGAGTACTTGAATTGCCTTTTATAGAATTGGCAATAGCTCTTAAAAAAAATACAAAACTGATATTTGAGTTTACACAATACTCAGTTTACTGGTTACAAAAAAATCAAATTCTAATTTTTTTTTTATGTTCTGAAACATGAGTACTGCATAATTTTTAAAACTGAAGGACATAATTCTACTGTAAGCGAGAGATACTTTCCCATATTGAAAAAATCTATTTAAATTATAAAAAAAATGAAGAAACAATTTAAATTTTAGCTATGTGATATTGAGGGAGAAAAAGTACCTATTATTAATTGTATTCAATATTCAAAATTTAACTTGTTTTTGTAGAGCATTATTAAACAAAAATACAAAATTATTTCATTTTTAAATAACTGTTAGCTGATTTTTTTTAATACTGTCACCAATTCCATCAAAAATAAGAAAATTGTAGCAATAATTTCTAAACAAAACCAAAACAAAATTTCCTTCTAAAATAGAACATTTAGGGCTAGAAAATTATTACTCAAAAATTTAAACATAGTAATAAATTAATTAGTCATTGTCCTTTGAAAAGTAAGTCAGTAATTTTTCATTTCTCTTGGATAAAAGACATTTCTTTATACTCATACAATATTTTGGAAGAAAATTTTAGGTTTAGATTTGAATATTTGGAACATTTCTCACTGATCACCGAAAAATATTTTCTCAAATATGTTGAAAACTCTTCCAGCTGCATTTCATAATAACTAAGTTAACTAAATATTTAACATAATCAGATTACCATTAGTAAAAGAAAACACCAAAGAAAGTGTTAGATTACTAGAAAAAGTAATCCAGAAACTAGAAAAAGTAATCCAAAAACTTTTGATATATTCTTATAACTAAACAAATCATGATTTTTAATAATTTTACTTCTTAAATACACTACTGTTTATAATAAATGTGTGTTTGTTTGTATAATAAAAGTCTAATACACATAAATACTGTTAAGAGATGACTATACTTTTTTATTAGTGTTTCTCTCTCTATATAAGTTATTTACCTTTAATAACTGCTCTTTAGTCACAACCATTTCTTCCTCATTTTGAATTACACTGTTGCCCTTAGAATTTGGTGACAGCATAGCTTCATTTAGATGTGGTACAACTTGTCTTAGACACAAGAGAACACCAAGAATGACATAAACAGAATGGTCTTCATTAACAGGCAAAATTAAATCTAAATTGAAATAAAGAACCACACATTAAAATTTAAAATGCAATTAAGAAGCAACTAAAAAACTTTTGAAATATTTTGATATTTTATAAAATGGATGTTAATACATTATTCTCTTTAATACAAATACAAAAATTTATTCCTTAAACCATTACTTTAATTAAATAACATTATTATACAAACATAAAACATTCTTAAATTAAAATAGAAGGTTTTTGTATCATTAACCGGACTTTGTAGCATTAATCACTTTTCATTCACCAACACTAAGGCCAGTCGGCTACACAGTTGAAGATCATATAGTTAACAAAGTCCTTATTTGTACAGAAATTTACTTTTTGAACAGATTCTTGTGTAGAAAAATGTCATGGGCTATTTTAAATTAAAATAATTTTTTTTTTAATTTCTGAAAAAACACTAGTCAAAATTTTGAGCATGTAAAGAAACGTTTGAACCAGCAAAATATAACGAAATGTATGAACTTTTGATCACCCCTGTATTATGCAAACTTGGAATAAAACTACTCTTCCAAAAAATATTTCATAAAATATTTACAATCTTTATAAAAAAATTTGTACAGGTAGCACCTATATTCATAAAGATATGTATCTTTAAGAAATTTCAGATATTTTCTGGATGATTTTTTGCTAGTACAAAGAAAATGTTCGAATTTATGAAAAAGAAAATGAAAATTAACAATATTCAATTACCTATGAACATTTAAGGAAAATAAATCTTTACTGTGCATGTGCAAAACATTTCAATACTTTTCTTCCCTAATCTAGTAGCTCGTAATATAGAGGAACTAACAAACAAAACTGAATTGAATATTTTGAAAATTCAGAAAAATACAGACATTACAGTAAGCTGTAATTCTATCGTCTGTACGTAGCTGGATGATAAGCTTTTAACAAATTGTCCTTTTAATCATAAATTACAGGTAGGTTAAAATAAATAACAAATTTTACTATCATATATCTATTTATAACGTTCTAGATAAATTAAGTAATAATAACAGTATTTGGAAAACCATTTGCACTCAGCTTACTCACTATCAATTATTTGGACACCCATGTAAATGAGGATATCTGCAGTCCTGATCTATGTCCTGTTTTCTGTACTTAAATATCATGTAGGTAACTGCATCGGAATTTGTCACATGCAAGATGGCATGAAATTCAGAGCTGTCTAGCTTCAAAAAGGGTGTTATTGTCGGATATCATAAAAATAGCTGATTCTTAAGGGACATAATTAGTGAGTTAAATATTTCAAAAATCAACGGTGGCTTTTGTCATTAAAAAGTGGAAGGAGAGTGGTGATTGTAAGAATGTGCTTCGATGCGGCAGACCCAAGAAACCAAAAGATTGAGGTCGACGAGTGCTAACCAAAGGAATTCGGAAAAACCACACCAAAGCGATGTTCCACATACTCCAGGAGTTCCAACAAGTATCCGGGACTGTAGTTTCGATAAAATTATATTATCCACAAGGAAATACATTTGTCTGGTTTCTATGGTCGTGCTGCCGCCCTTAAGCCTTTGATTACAAAATTCAACTAAGGTACTTGGTAGAGGTGCTGCAAGGCACTTCGAAATTGAATCATAGAGGAGTGGAAACAAGTTCTTTAGAATGATGAATCACAAGTTTCAATCTCTACCAGTCGAATGGCCCAGTCTGGATTTGGCGTATGTCTGGAGAACCAAACAATGCCAGTATGCTTTGAGACAACAGTAAAGTTTGGTGGAGGTGGAACTACGAACTGGGGATGCTTCTAGTGGTATGGACTGTGACACCCTTGATATCAATTCATGGTAAGCTCAACGCCAACCCCCACTCCACTATTCTAGACAAGAATTAGCTGCCTGCACTGAGGGAAATTTTACGAGCAGGGTCATTGCTATTTTCAGAATGAGAACGGCACTTGTTATGTTGCGAGATCCACCAAGAATTCGAGAGATGGCAATGGGGTGAAACGACTGGACTGGCCTACCCAGAGTCCAGACTTAAATGTATAGAAGACCACTGGGGGGGAAAAAACGATTTGGATCACCAAATTAAGGGGTGCAGCAATTGTCCGAAATCGGTGAAAGAACTTGCATGTCTTCTTCAAGCCAAGTGAAAGCAAAGTACCACTGTCCATTACCTAAACACTTATGCAAAGCATGGCTTGCAAGTTAAGATGTAATTGCCTCTGGTGGAGGCTCAACCAACTATTTAAAATGAAAAAAAATTTGCTTATCTTTTTTATCACAGGTGTCCAATTATTTATTGTTAAATAGTGTAATCAGATGATTTTATACAATATTAATCATATATTTTTTTAACTATCTGGTTAAAATTTTACATGTTTTGAGGAAGGTATTTTACTAAAAAGAACTTATGGAAATTCTCATTACAATAAAAAATAACAAAAAATATATAAATGAACTTTAAATTACCAAACAAGGCTAGTAAAATCCACGAAAAGAATGACGACGGCCGCCGTGAATATAAGCATATTGCAGTCAATGAAGATGCTGCAGCACGTCTTACAATAGCTGAACTTACAATAAGGTTTGGGAGAAATGCTTTTAAAAGAACCTGGAAATTATAGAAAAATAGTTCAAAATACAAACATTTTTGTTAAATTTCATAAAAAATAAGATTGTAATTGAAAGAATCACAACCACAAATGCTCTAAAAAGCTCATCTGAAAGGAAGTGGGTGTAAAACCCCACAAGAAAGCATCAAAGACTTATTAATGCCCACAGGGAAATGATAATTTCCAAAGGTTTTTTTTTTCCTTTTAATGAAATACAACATGCTTTAAAGCCAGAACAAAGTTATATCTCTATTCTTTTTCCTGAACCTAAAAATTACTCTGAACAAAAAAGTCTGAATTTATAAAATTAAATACAATGTAAAATACAGAATAATCACAATCAACAAGTGATTAACAAACAAATTAACATAAAAAACTAAAATTTTTTTTTCTTCAACATACCTTATAAATTATACAATACAATTTATTTAATAAATTTTTGTATTTACTTCAAATATAAAGACAAATTAAAACAGACAATATAGTATTACCTACAGCAACATCAAAAATATTCAATAAATTAAAGTTAAACGAACTAACTTTTCTTCAAAACTAAAGCTCCTAATATATTTACAACTCTTGATAGTTTTATCATTAACGACAAGCTAGAGAAAAAATTCACAAGAGTTTTAAAAAAGTTGTGCATGAAGCATAATTTGCATTTGACTTCCAACTGAATTGCTAATTTTTTACATCATAGCACTGATTTAAATTGCTTACTTTCATTAAAACTTACCTTATAACAAATGTATATCATATGAAAAAAAACCAAAATAAGTCAATAATATAAAGACTGAATCTTGGAAAACACATCCAAACCAAATATACTAATCAATTCATGCAAAATATTTCACAATTCTAACCTTTAAATTGAATAACAGTTAACTGTTATCATTACATGTGAATTGTACTTACAATCAATATTAGCATTCATTTTTTTTGTTGCTAATATACAATGTGTGTATGCACATGTTTCTACACATGCAGAAGTTCTCAAACTTATGACTATATTTTGATTACAAAAATGTAACGAAAATAAAATTTAAAATATCAGATTAATTAGGCATTAATTAATCCTCTGTAAAAAAACAACTTATGTAAAGCTTAAATTCTTGAAATGAATTAAAATTAAATAGCTAAACCTCTAGATTTAATCGAAACTTAAAATGCAACACTTTAAAACACTTTATGCAATAAAATGATGTTGAATTTGTCACATGTTCTTTCTAATAGACAGGGTGAAAAGGTCTCTAATTGTTTACAGCATTTTTACCAAGTTATATGGAAAAGAACTTAATGAGATGAAGATTCACTAAGATTAAAAATTCTATTTTAATGGAATACATACTCTTAAATACCTAGTGATTAAAAGGAAAATAATTTTGATTATATATCATCAAAAATTGGGAAGAAGGGAATGTGAAACTTACTGTGATACAATGCAATATAATTACATGCATGACAACATTAAAATAATCACAGCAATAAGCTGCTTGCAATTTCCAAATTCGTTTTTTAGACGCAGTTTTCCATGTGTATTTAACAAAATGAACAATACACATTAGAAAAATCTGAATAATTATATCTTACAGTGTATTACAAAAGCCAGAGATGATAATCATGATTATCAGGGAATAAATTGGCTACCAATTCAGATGCTGTGATGCTTTTTCTTTTTTTTTTTCAAATGGGACACATTTCATAAACTGGATCAGATTATCATTAAAGCAGTGGATTCACAATTCAAAGATTGGTTTGCAATAAATAATGTATGATTTAGTTATTGTTTACAAAAATTTGAAATCTCTGAGATGAATTTATGCTTATTTGTTAAAAATCATTAGTTTATCAATGGATATATTAGAAAACCTCACTTTTCTGGAATAATAAGTCTTATCAATGATAAAAAAAAGGCATTTTTTTCTATGAAAATATTTATATGGTGATTGACAGATTGAAATATAAGGCAATTTAGGGTCCTTCAAGATCAAGAAACAATGAACTTAATAGTGTGATCTCATTCAAGAGAGAAAAATAATACTAAATTAAGAGGGTATCTCACTGTTTGAGCTTCAATGCCATAAGTGGCCTCTTAAGTTTCCTTCCATTGTTCTGAACAATGGTCTTTATTAGAATCAAGACACATACACACATACTTGATCAATACTAGCCACAAAGCTCACTACTTTGATTATTGGCTATCACATTCTCCATCCATAAGCCAAAATGGTAATTCAAAACATACGACTTTAGTATCTTTGAGAATGTTTGTCATAAGATAAAGAATTGAAGCAATCTGTTGTAACGAACTTTAGACAACATTCTAGAATGCTAGATGGCAACGATACTGATCCAAAGTACAGCCCCAGTGCGAGTTTCACACCAGGTTATGATATAATTGTACTCAGAAGAAAGTGGTTGGTAAACTCTGGCACCGAGCAAGGTGTGGAGATTATGTAGCTGCCAAAGGCAGATGTGATGGATGACAACTTAGCCCATTTTTGACTTTCTCTAAATAATGTGCCAACACTCGGAAGATTTATTAATTTTCTAAAATCTGTACAAATTATAAATAAATTTTTGTATTGTGTGCATGAGTAGTCCTATGTGCTTGTGATTAAATAAATAATTAATATATCAGTGGAATTTCATCATTGCCCAAGAAATCCACAATGTCAGAAAGTGCAAAAAAAAAAAAAAAAAAAATTACTCAATGTATTATAAATCAGAAAATACCATAAAAGAAGAACTAACTTTAGGCTAATTATTTACATATGTATTTTTGGCATTATTCCCTAATGAATAGTTCATAGTTAAAAAGCAATGCAAAAATTCCAAATTATAATATTTGATTAAAGGAAAATAAGCCATACTTTGAATTTTTGTCCTTAAAATTTCGGACATAAATGCATAATTATAAAAATGATGCAACTTGTTTTGGGGGGGGGGGGGTAGATCTAGATTTTTTCAAATAATTACATATAGAGAGCATCTGTTCTGTTTATTCAGTACATTTAAAAGAATTAAAAAAGTTCCTTACTTTTACTTCCTTATCATTAGCAAACTGGCCAAGCACAGGCATCAGTTTATTGATAGCTAAAGCAAGGGTTTCTTGAACTAATTCTTCATTATTACGCTGGCAAATTTTTGCTAATGTTGGTACTAAATTAACAGTGTACGGCCTATAAAAGAAGAAAAATCTTGCATGTATGTACAATTTGATGAAAAATTGTAAAAAGTAAAAGAAAACATAAATAGAAATGATATATATACATATAAACAAAACAATAAGGATTACGAGAATGCGATTCAATTTTACCAAAAAATACACAGCTAGGGAGAAATTCTTCTAAAGATATGGTTTGTAATTAGATTCCAATATAATAGCCGAGTTTAATCACAAATGTATGATTAAAATTCATAAATAGAAGTTCAAGAACGAAAATCTATATATGTACTTGTTAATGACAATCAATTAACTGCTATATTTTCATCACAAAAAAACCTATAAGCAATGTATTTTTAAAAAATATTTTTATTCAGAAGCATTATCAGTAAACACTTTTTTTAATTCAAGAACGTAATAAATATGTTTATTAATTACATTGGTTTGCAAAGTAAAGTATTACACAGGGTGGTCCCGAATTACAAATACACATTACAATATATTTACTAGCAATTAAAATGAAATGTTACATTCTTTAAAAAGATGTTTCGAAACAGTTATATATTAATGATCCCTAAAAGCTTGGACTGCCATTGGAGCATTATAATGTTACCTCTATTTTTCGAGTTAAAATTATGTTCAAAATTTACATTTCTTATGGCTTTTTATATAAAAAATATGGGAATATTTCATAATTAATAAACTTTAAATTTAGCAAAATTTTCAGACTTCTGTTTCTAAATATTTTTATTGTTCTTAAAAAATTGCCTATTATCCAGTTTTTATCATACATTTATATTAAAGGCACTTTTTTTATAACAAATGCAAATATTATTCAAGATTTTCAATTCATTTATAAATATTACACATCTTATTATTCATTCAAGCAAAAAAATAAATAAATTACAGCTTTTAAACACTTAATATGTATTATTTCCTTTCTAAAATGATCACTTTTTAAATGAAATTTCACAAAAGCATATGTATTCATTTGTGAAAAACCCAAGTTTTATAAATGAAATTTTTCTACCATGGTTAAAAAAAACTCCACAAACCTGCATTTTTGAGGCCGCATTAAATGACATATATCACCAAATCTACTAAGAGCAGCTCGAAGGCTACGAGCAGAACTATTTTTCTTGATTTCTTTAAAAAGTTCAACTAAAAGTCTGCCTAGATGGGAATCTAAAAGAGTCTGAAATAAAACATTCAAAAAGAATTAGAAGGAATTAATTTCTAACAACACATTCAAAGTTGAATAAAACTGAATTTTTAAAAACCTTGCAAAAATTTCAAAGGAGGGAGGGGAGAGAGGGTAGAAAAGCATAAAAGTATAACATATTGATAATATTATAATTAGTTTAAAGTAATATTTCTTTTAAATAGAATTAATTATAAGAAATTCATGAAAATATAAGAAAATATAGAGAAAAAATAGTTGAATATTATTAATATTTTTTGGTAAATTTTTAAGTACAACACATGACAGTAAACACAAATGCCAGTTTTTTACAATAGTTAATAGATTAGAAAAAGTATTTGTATACCATAGAAAAGTGAAAGTTCAGTCACTCTCCCAAACAGATTCTTTTTTTAAATTCTAAATAAGTATAAGTAATATTATTCAATTAATTTAAATTATTAGTTGATAAAAAAAGATTTCTTCATACTTTAAAATACTGTAATATACAAACTGAAATTGCAAAAATGATTTTTTAAATAACATATATATTTTTTTCCCAAAAATGTTTTCCCATTGAGAATTCCCCCCCCCCCCCATACATCATCCATAAAAACAAGAACATTTACTCAAATAAATTTGAAACACTTTAAATCATTAGAACTAATTATTGTCAACAAAATCAAAACTATACCATAGTAATTTCTAAAATTAAATTAATTGTATAAATTTGGCTTTCCAATGGTAATTATACAATAAAAAAATAACTAACTATTACATAAATATTTTAAATTGGCGTAGAACATAGTTTATAGGAATTGAATTTTTTTATATAAATTAATAAGAATAATAATTAATAAAAATTAATAATAGCCAAACAAATTTTCTGATTTTAATAGTTATTATTTCACAGTGTTACCAATCAATTTGGTGTTACAATGATTGCATGAATTAACTTAATTTAAAAACTACATTGGTGTTCAAAATTAAGAGAATTTTCAGATTTGGTCAATTAAAAATCTCCAGAACTACAGGACAGATTTTATTGAAATTTGGTATGTTCATAAAGTTGATATAATGCAAAAAATAACCATTTAACAGTTATAATACACACACATGGTAGTGGATAACACTCACCGGAGTTGAAAGGTAATGAAACAGCAGTTGCAGAAGAGAGAAAAAAAATAGTTAATAGGAAGTATGATCCCTTCTTACAAATATAAATGCGTCGCACCATGATTTTGTACTAGAAATAGGGGAATTCATTTTTTGCACTTAATACCGTTCGTTCAGCAACTCTGCTTGCAGGCCTTGGATGGTTTTCGGAGGAGGTTTGCAAATTCTAATTACCATCCCCAGAGTGCCCCAGGTATACTTTATAGCATAGGTTCCCAAACTTTTTTGAACTGGCACCCCCTTTTCTAGTGAATATTTATATACCACCCCCTCCCACTCTAGAGAAAAAAGAGTGTTCGTAATACATGGTGAAAACAAGAGATAAGATTAAAAAATATCCTATTATTAAAAGAATATATTTTTTTAATTTCATTTTTTTCTTGGGTCCCAGTTATTTTATTTGCGAATCTGAAATAGCTATTGCCACAAATACATTTAAATGTACAATATTATATATTTTAGTCATAGGTAGGATATATTGTTGGAATTGAAATGCTACTGAATTTCTTCTTCATTTAAAAGGGTGGGATAAAAGATTTATAGATTACTTGTTATAAAGACAGGCAGGGGTTTTGATGATATGAAGTAATTCATAATAAACTATTGCTTTTCAAATAAATATAAATTGACAGTTTCTGCCTTTAAAGAATCACGTTAATTCCTGGTTAACATATTTAATTATGTTTCTTGGATAATATAAGTAATAAAATACAGTGGACGAAACATGTTTCCTACTGCTCACAGACAAAGACAACACGTGCACTAAAGAAATTAAAATGCACTATATCATTCAATTTAATGTACGTCTGGGTGTAATGTAATCTTTTAAGTTTTTCATCCACTTCCCGTACTACCGAAATATGTGAATTTTCGTACATGTGAAATAGGAATGATTTAAATACATACAATCAACATACGGTAAACAGTATTAAAGTTTACTTTTGTTAATACATAATCAGCATGTTTTTTTAGTCTTTTTTTGGTTAATCTGCCAAAGCCCCTCCGTGCCATCTCAACGCCCCCCTGAAAGCCTCAAATGCCCACGTTGAGAACCTATGCTCTATAGCAGGGGTGGGCAGACTTTTCCAGGGTACAGGCTACTTCTAATTTTTTTAAGGTGTTGCGGTCCACCCAGTATCAGTGACCCACATGGGGGGGGGCAGTCCACGGTTCCAAACCCTCCTCCATAGCCTATTATTGTTTTCGATCGATTATAATCCCATGTAAAATTTATTTAAGTATTTGTTATTAATAATTTTTTTATTAATTAATGCTAATTATTTATTCAATAATTTATTTTGTACTGTTCTTTGTACCCAACAATCTACAAAATGAAAAAAAAATGTTTGCCAGCGTATTGGGGTAAAATATGAGAATGGTAGACATTCGACCCTGGTCCACCACCCCGCACCTCCTTTGAAAAATTCACGAGTGCACCCTCTGCCCAGGGTCGTAAGTGTAGTAAGGTAACGAAAATGTCAAAAATATTTTATATAACATAATAATAAATACAAGATATGTACTTACTAGGTAAATAAAATGAAAAACTCACTTTTTTGAAACCACGTTTAAAGCAAAACGCAAAATTCAAACATAATAATAATTGCCACAAATATAATACTTAATGATGCATTTATTAAAAGAATAAAAAAATTAAAGATACATTAAAAAATAAAGCATTTTCATCGAAAGTTAGTTCTTGCAATTATAGTCAGTAGAAAACTTAAGTCTGCGTACTGCCAGCCAATCTTGAATATTTCCGTATAGAATTACTAAAGGCTAATCTTCAGGCGGACACTCTAAATTGTCTTGGCAGTCCACCGGTCGATCGCGATCGACGCAATTCTGAAGATCTCATTGGTCAATCTATCCGACGAATATCCTCACTTTCCATAAAATCATCGACCAAATGAGTTCTAAGTGGCTTCATGTCGTCAATCATTAAAATAAAACCAAAGCCTCCTGCACTCATGAAAAGACAAACATAGGGCTTCAAGGCCTCATCCCTATAACTCACAGCAGTCACAGTGCCTCTTTCAAAGACACTGAGATGTGTATATCCATCTAACATGATGCCTGCCCAGATTATCTAGCCTCTGCTGGTATAATGGTCAATTTCTTGGACATTAAAATACACAGGTCCATGGTTTTTTTTTCCATATATTCTCGCCGTACTTTCAAATGGAGAGAGAACCACAGGGACCATTTCTATAAATTTCACACTCCAAAATGCCCCCAAAATTTTCTGTTGGGCCAAGGCTTTTCATGGCAACATAAGATGGGCATCATTAGCTCAATACCAGGATTTTATAGAGCTAGGATTGCGTATGGATGCCCTGTTCTGCTTAAATATGTACTCTCCAGATGTTATCAGAGGCCCCTCCAGCAATACAATTTCTACAAGGATGCCTTGAAATATATTCTGAATTAGTCTTTGAATTCAATAATTAACTTTTGTTTAATTTGTTAAACCCTATGGTGTTTTCTCATTAGCTACAGAACCACTAGAAATCAACATAGATCTCACAACATATTGTAACATAAAGGGGACAACTTTTATATATTTGAAAAACAGCACTGTGTCAAACATCCCCAAAAGCAACATGTGTTTAGCCAACCCCAGGTGCTCCATTTCATGCTTTTTGTAGTTAGGACATGTTTCCATTTCGTTTTACTAAATTTTACAAGTGTATGTTTTGATAGAATATTACAAAAAGTTTGGCAGGTTCATTGAAAGATCAGATCAGTCCCAGTTTGCGAAGAGGAAAGCTTTTAGTGAGTGGTTCAATCAACAATGGCACTCATTTGACAAGGAGTCAATGCAGACTGATAGCCTGTACTCTTTAATTTCACATAATTATTACTATTTCTTTAAAAGTTATTTTCCATATTCTTAGTTTTGCATAATCTTTTAGCTATTTAATCACACTCCTTGAGTATTAATGGGTTGCACTATTCAGATACTCTAGGGCTTTGGCGATGGAACTCATAATTTTGAACTATGATCAAGTGACGAGGACGACACCTGAGCTGCCCCCTCTCTCTCCTAATTACTGCACCAATGGAGGTTTGAGCTATTGACAGATTTAAAGTGCATCGCTCCCCTACACGGCGGGTTTTTAGCAGTACTAGGCTCGAACTCATGACACGCCTACCACAAGTCCAATACCTTGACCACTAGGCTACCACGACCACACCCCATTCTTTAAAATTATGAATCTTTTCTTGTTCAATCAGTTAATCATTTGCCACTTCTCATTTTCACAATAACCATTTCCCCTTGGCATGTGAGTGATTTGATAAAGCAGGTTCACAGTTTGAAGATTAAAGTTTACAAAAAATAAATAAAACAATACATGCGATAAAATAAAAGTTAACTTTTTTATTTAAAAAAATGTTTTTTGCTTGTTTAAAAAATTGAAATTTAAAATTAAAAAAAAAACCGTAATTATTTTTATAGGAGCAGTTAAAGTGTCATTTTCTGCACCATGTTTAATTTTGTATAAAACACAGATGCATAGCTGTGAAAACAAATATTTTCAATAAGCCTTACTTTTTTCAGTACTGTGGTATATATAATATTGTGTTTTATAGCTACACCTACATAAGTAATAATCATAACAAATATAAGTTCAAGTATATTACTTTTATGGTTCTATTGAGGCATTCATCAGCCATCAATCGAACATCTGAGTTTTCATCATCACAACAAAGTAAAAATGTATCCATAGCTAGGCCCAATACTTTTGGAAAATCTGCAGAAGACCTAAGTACAAGGGGGGAAAGAGATTTTAAAATGTCATTAACATACATGTGAGCAAAAATGATAATCAATGCATTTAGTTTACAAAAAATATTAAATGAAATATCACATTTATAATAATTAAAATAAGCATAAAAGGTTTATGAGATAATGATCTTGCCTTTATTAAATACAAAAAAAAAAAAAAAAAAAAAAAAAAAAAAAAAAAATGAAATGAAATCAAAAGCAAATAATTAACCACTATTTTCCAGTGTCTAATACTAATTTTTAAAAATTAACTCAGTAAAATTATTCATAAATAAACAATCATTCATTCAATAAATGATTATATGTTTAAGTAATTCATACATGTGTGTGTGGGAAAATATAAACCAGTAAAAAGTGCATATCAGTATTGAAGGGGGGGGGGATCAAATCAATATTTAACAAAAAAATGTAATTCTTAGTGTACATAATGTGTATATTTTTTAAAAAAAATTTATTAATAAAAAAACATTAGAAGAACCAATGTTTTTGAATAATAAAACATTAATAAATTAAAACTTGTTATAATGTAGAAAAATGAGAATATCAAACACAATCCTGCTGCAGTAAAAATAAGGTAACCTTAAAAGGTAATTGGATGAATGAGGCGTGTCCGGAAACAAAGTACCGTTTCGTTCTACCGCAACCGCAGTAGTAATATCGGAGTTCAACCCCTACGCCCACCCGTCTGGTTGATTGTAAGTACAGTGATGCTTACAGATTATGTTGTTTTCACACATGTTAGTGAGTGTTCAAAGTTTTTAAGACGATTGTGAAGTATGTTCTGTAATCCGTTTTTTGAATGGAAGGAATGTTATAAGCCAGTTGAAATTCATCGTCAACTTGTGGAAGTTTATGGTGAAAATTTAATAAGTGATGGAATGGTGAGAAAGTGAATACGACAATTCAATGATGGGTGCATCAAGATGCGTGACGAAGCATGGAGTGGGTGGCATTCTGTTGTTAATGATGGTTTAGTTGAAAAAGTAAAAGAGAAAATTCGTGAAAAAAGACGGTTTCCACGGTGAGTTTCCACAAAGCTGTTCAGTAATGGCTCTCTTCACTGACGGCATATATTTTTGAAGAATGTATAGACACTTTATTTGGTTTCCCGATATTAAAATTTCTGAAAATTATAGGGTAACTAGTTTCCAACATGCTCATTCATTTAAAAATAAATTTTGTTTTAAAGAAAAAAAAATTTTATGCGAGTTTTTCCAAAACGGTACTTAGTTTCCGGACACTGCTCATATATTTCTCAAAATGACAATATTCATAAACACATTTAAAAAAAACAGGAATATTCCACATTTTGTAGTTCTCCAGCAGATGCGGCGTAAGGCGTGGGCCACCCACCGCCTGCGGCCTCGCGCCTCAAAGCCGAAATAAATTAAGCGAAAAGTAAGGAAAATCCAAAAGTACACGCCACAGGGTTTTTTATAATTAATATATAAAGTAGACATTTCTCAACTATATCTGTTTTTCACCGTAAGATATCGAAAAATTGATGTATCGATTTTTAAAAAAAATATATATTGTATTTATCGATGCATGAAAGCATATAAATAAATAATTCGTGAAAATATTGTTTTCCATTTTCTTTAATTAAAAATTTTTCAACTTTGTCGTTTTCGCTCATTCGTTCATATTTAGTCTGGCAACATTAGCTGGAGTTCAGTTGCTATCGCGGGGAGTTCCCGGTTACAGCCGGGGCATAGCTTGGGACTTCCCATCATTAGGAAGCCAATTAAAGTATCACACGCAGACGCAGTCTCGCTTCAAATTTCCATCTCATATTATAAATTTTAAAAATATATATATATTTGATGTGATAATAAATAATAGCGGTACTGTGCATTTTACATAATGTCAGGCTTATGCACTAAGAGAGATAGAAATAAAGGGTGGAAATGGGGATCTGGTGCAGCAAAAAGAAAAAGAAAAGCGGAAAGAGTTGTATCGAACCAGGTTTAAAGTTCAAATATGATGAAATTTCTCGGTCAGACTGAATCTCTGGCAGTACAGAATCAAAGTAATCGGTTCCTTCGACTTCTCAACAACATTTATCCATATCCGAGTCTCCGTTGAATTTGGAAGTTACTCCAGGTGCAGCGACTATTGATACCGAACGAAGAAAATCGGAAATAGGATCAAAAGCCTGCCAATCATAATTTGACGCTGAGATTTCTGTGTTCACGTTGAGTAACATTGTGTAAGTCACAATCAAGAAGAGATTGAGATCAGTACTTCATCTGTGAACGGAGATGCCATTGACGTAGTGAAACAAGCATTTTCCAGTTTTGACCCAGGTTCCCATGACAGATGCCACCTGTCATGATGTAGTTCAAAGTGGTCCCACACAGCAGTTAAATAACAGTGATTAATATTATCCTAAAGATGATGATCATAGACACTTTTCCAATTTTCATTTCTCAAGAAAACTAAATAATGGTGAAACCCAACGTCGTTGGTGGTTGGTTTATGCAAGTTCTAAAAATAAAGTTTTCAGTTTTCCATGCAGACTATTTGGCAATACTCAAATTCAAATGGTACGGGAAGGGTGCTATGATTGGAAACACTTAAGTAATATTTTACACAGACATGAGAATACTAAAGGACATATGGCCTATATATTCCAATGGATAACATTAGAGAAGGGAATAAAGCACGGGAAAACATTAAGCAGAGAAAATAAAAGGCGAATTCTTGAATCTCAAAAGCATTGGTTTGAAAGATTAATTGATGGGGGTCATAAATTTCTTAGCCTACCATAATCTGGCGTTTAGAGAGAGAGGTCACAGAGAATTTCTCAAAACAGACGAAGACACTAAGAACACTGGAAACTTCATAGACAAATTTAAATTGATATCTAATATGATCCTATGTTACGGGAACACAAATTGCATTGATAACAAAAAACTTGCATACCATTTTCTTAGCCACGATATTCAAAATGAATTGATCACAATCATGTCAAATGCAGTAACCAGTGAAATGATTGGTAGATAAAAGAGACAAAATATTATTCTTTTTTACTCGACTGCACTAGAGACTGTAGTAGAATTTAACATCAGTAGTCAGTCATCTTAAGATATTGTAGTACACATCAACTGGAAGTATGGAAGAAAAATGTATCGGATTTTTTGCTATCACTGAAACAATTGATGAATAATTGACCAATGCATTACTGGGAGAGATAGGAAAAAATGGCTTAGATATTCAAAACTGTCGTGGACAAGGATACTACACTGGTGCAAATGTAGTAGGCATAAATAGTGGAGTTAAAACTCCGAATATTAAATATAAAACCCAGGGCATTTTTCACACCTTGCGGTTGTCACAGCTGGAATCTGATATTCGTAGAAGCAGCTAATTGGTCTGTGGCAACAAAAACATTTTTTGGGTTTTATTCAGAAGATTTTTTTGCTATTTTCAAGTTCTCGCAAGCACTGGGAAATTTTCAAAGACAAATTAAAGCTTACTATTAAGCCTTTATCAGACACAAGGTGGGAAAGTAGAATCGTCGCGGCGAAATCTGCATTATTACAATTTGATAATGTTGCTGAATGCATAGAAAACTTAAAAAAACCAAACGTAACAATTCAACACACTCAGTGATTGCGATTCCATTTTAAATGAAATGTTCAGATTGGAATTTATCGTATCATTACATGTATGGTATGAGTTATAAACGCGTGTCAATACCATAAGAAAATTGTGGCAATCTGTACAAGCCCATTTATGCATTACTCTTGAACATTTGCGTATATTTTGTAGCTGGATCAAAGAGTATCGACAAACTGGATTCGGAAAATGCTTGTCTGACGCTCCTAAGTTTATTGAGAAGAGCAGCTATGGTTTTCGAAAAGATTTTAAAAATAAAAAGGTAGCCAAAAAGAAAAGAATGTTCGATTATGAAGGTGGCGATCAACCTATAGAGTGTCAAAAGCCAGTATGAAACAGGCTTTTTAATACCATGATTGATTTTGTGATAAGCAATATGGATTCATGTCTTTAAATCAACATTTTGAAAATTTTGGTATTCTCTATGACTTAAGTTAAAAAATATTCCAAAAGAGAAAATACTGAAAAACTGTCAAGATTTACAGACAGTCCTGCAAGTAGGTGAGAGCAGTGACATCCAATCTTATGAATTATATGAAGAATTAAAAATACGATCCCAAATTTACCTAACACAATTACAGATGTGAATCATCTGCTCCAATATGTCATAGAGAACGATTTGAAAGAAATTTTCCCAAATTTTTATATTAGTTCTTCAAGCTTTCAATATTTTCGACCCAATATTCAATCAATTTTCTTCGCACTCTCCCCTCCCCTCACCATACAAATAACAATACATTGAATTCAATAATATTCTAATTTGACGCTGAAGCTACAATACGACTTTAAACTCTTAAGTGCCACCGGCGTATATATAAGTCTCACTCACAATCGGCGTGTTAAATATCCCGGACGTATATATACGTCTTTTCGAAGTACGATCTTTCCTATGCACTGCTATCCACAAAATTATTCCAAAAGCTTTGGAATGCAATAAAAGGACCTTGACAGTGTTTGCGAAGGATTTACTTATATCAGAGGATTTCCTCATTTTTCTTCTCCCCTCCCCCCATACATCACATACGTGCGCCTACGTAGAAAGCGGAGGCATTGGGAGTTAACCGCTTTTAAACGGCAGTTAAGGGATTATTTACAAACCGAACAAATTATCAAGATAAGTGTTAATTTTTCTTTTTAATTTTACAAATGTCAAGGCCTTGGGGTCACTTGTAATTATTAAATTTGTTCTTAACTTAGTATTGCTAACTTAACAATAACATTGTGCAGTACTGATACATTTATAAGTGTATTATATCAGTGTAAAAGTTAATTTTATTTTTTTTAATGTCAGAATGTATTTTGTTTACTTTCAGTAAATAAATAATTTGTTTGAAATAATTTTTTGTTTTCGACTTTTCAATATGTTTGCGCTCCCCTTTTTTCAATATGTTTGCACATATATCGGATGTGATTGATAATTTTCAAATAATTTTAAAGACGGGCATATTATTTTTGTAATCTTTTCATCTGTTTGTGTAGTTGTGGATATTGAAGATTTAGCAATCTGGACACATGATTGTGATTTCTCAGGGACTATTAGTTTTCGTGCTTTTAAATAAGATATATTTCTTATTAGTTTTGATTTTCTGTATTTGTTTCTCAACTTTCCATTTAGGACATAGTTTTGAATCGGATGGATGGGTTTGTGAACAATTAAAATGTTTTGGCTCCAGACTGCAATCCGTGGATGTATGTTCAACAGAAGCACATCCGCGCGGAGCACGTTAAATTTCCATGACAGGCAGTTTATGAGTGTCCGAACCTCTGGCACTTGAAGCAGTGCAAAGGATTCAGAAAATACGGACGTAACTTGCAGTTTAAATAACTAGCTTTTATAATTTTGGAAAGTGTAGGGTTAATGAATAAGAAAATTGAATGTTCAATTGGTAGAGTTGCTGTATCCTTTTTAATTGCGCTTTTTCTAACCTCAATCACACCCTGCTCAGAGAATCCACATAGCAGATTTCTATTTCATATAACAGATCAGGTTTAGAAATGACACCACGGCGAGAATTAAGCGATTTATGTGGACACATCATAACAGGAGAATTGAGAAAAGATTTTGCAAGTAGAAATGATTTAGTTTGAACTGGAGAACTGGTTTCAACAAGTAGATCATCGGATTGCAACCTTCACACAGATTTTGGTTCACCACTTATTTCTATGGAAGCTTTATGTTTTGCAAAAGGCAATTTGGTAGACATCTCATTATTCGGTAAAGAAATCAATAAAAAAACTTATATTCGCTGCAATTTTATCTATGTTAATGTTGGGTAAAACGAGGCCTTTACCCAGGCACTGGATATTTGGATCCAAGTGGTCTTCATCCTGGCGTGCTTCCACCCACCACGGAGTCTAACAAGGGAGACAGTGAACCGGCCAGCTGACAAAAACCAGACACGGCACTTACCTAGAGTACACCCAGAATATAACACTACAGCATCAAAGTGAAGATCCAAAGGGAAAACCCGTTCCTTATCTGCAGCACTAGCCCAAAAGCAATGTCTCTCCGGAGACTCCAAAAAGACTTATCACCAGCCGATTGATAAAAGCGGACTCATTCTAGCCTCCCGTCTACAGCAAAGCGTGGACCAAAGAGAACGCAAAAGGTACTTCCCAGAACACCATTTTTCTCCTTACGGGACGCTGCACACGGCAAACATGCGGCTTGGCAAACCAACGATGTTAGTAAGAAACAAATGAGCAATACGAAAATCAAAATAGAGGAAAAAATTAAGAAAAAAGAACTATGTTATTCATTATTAATAAGTAATTTAATAAAAAATATTCTGTAATTTTTTCTATATATATTTAAAAATATATTTCTGTTTTCTAGTCCGGAAAAGAAAGGAGGGAATGTATGACAAAAGAGAGGGTCGAAAATAGAGAAGGATCGCTAGGGTATTCCGGGGGCTTGACATCGTGTTTACCAAAAGCAGTACACCCCTAAGGGAAAGGAAAGATTACTAGGGCACACCATGATTGTGACACCCGTACTCATCTGAAGGAGATAAGCCCCTCACAATTTGAAGGCACGTTTCAAAGTAATTTCCAGTAACGTTTACTTATTTGCATATATCGGTTTAGGAGTACTCATGAGTGGATAAGAAACACACTTAAATCTTCAAAAGACACACATTGCATATTTGTTGGTATGCTTAAAGAATAATAAAAATATTGTTGAAATTACCTTTTACGAAAGAACAACTAAAGTAAATTTTGATTATTAGTGTAAACATGAAAAAATTCAAAATAAACACGTACGGAATTTATAATAAGGAAAGTTTTTCACGCGCGCGAAGAGCTTGAAAGTTTAATTCCCAACACATTAGGGCCCCTGGGCGCCCGCCCCAAGCGTCCAATGGATAAACCGGCACTGGTCACGGGAATAAAAATATCTTCGATAGTTTTTGAAGGAATGAAAAATACTACTTTGGGTAAAACATTATTTAATAAGTTATAAAAAATATTAATTAGATCATGACAGATTTGATCGCAATCACTACCGGAGTGCACCACAACCCTTCAGCATACGCGTATGCATATAAATGGCATATAATATATTTGGTACCTCAGTTACCTTGTTTCACGTACAACTTGGCCCTTCTATCTCGGAAATTTGCCGACGCTTGCCCTATTCCTTAATTCTTAAAATTGTAGCCGAAAATAACTGTCAAATTATATCCATAAAACCATGACTGGAAAATGCAAAATTCACATTTAACCTTTAACTAGTCACAAAACTAAAAGTATTAGCAAAACATGACAAATTTTTATAATAAAGCAGTGGAAAGAAGCATAGAAAGCATTTCCTTCGGAAATGATTAGCTATGGGGTGGCCGCAGCAACACCTTACCCCTCGAAAGTTAATTTTTTAAGATCCTTTATAATAACATAATAGGATGGGGGAGTTAATTGGAATTTTATATTATGTTTAAGATATTTGAGCTAAATATAGATGCAGTGTGCACTTTTTTTCAACAGTTTCTATTCTTTATTTGTTTTAAGAGTTCAACTTAGTAAAAATAAAATAATCTTGAAAACGCAGTAGAAATGACCCCCCCCCCCCATACAGGAGAGGGCTATCATTTTTGCCAAATTGTGGAAACGGAAGCTGCACTTTTTTTTAAAATGATTGCATTCATTTCATTGTAACTTTTCTATCTGTAGCTGCACAAGCATATTTAATCTTAGAATCAGTTTAATGAAACAAATGTACTCTATCACACTTTTCTACAATTTTTTTGAAATCAGGCGTAAGATTGCTTGTTGAAATTCTCATCACAGCCTGCAAGTTAATGTCAGCCAACTTGCATCTACATTTACTCTTTTTGAACTTCAAACAAGAAAAACTTTGCTCTTAAATATATGGTAACTCAAAAATAGAGAACTGCCAATTTAGCTTTCTGATTGTCCAGGCGGGCTGCAAAAAAAGCTCTTTACGTGCCGTTATTTGCCCACCCTACTCTTATATTATCTATCCCTAAAATCCTTTTAACCTGCAGTTGACTATAGATCTAAAGCAGGGGTGGGCAGACTTTTCCAGGGTACGGTCTACTTCTAATTTTTTCAAGGTGTTGCGGTCCACCCAGTGGCATAGGTGTAGTGAGCTAAAAGAAAGTATACAATACAGCCGAACCTCTATCTCAGGGACGTCTTAAGACTCTTTGAACCCCTGGGCCTAGAGAAATCTTAAGACTTTTTGATGCCCTGTGCCCTTTGCAAAAGTAGGCCCTAACAGAAATCTTAAAAAGTAGACAGTATACAGGATGCATTGTCAAATACTCGCTTAAACGGTCATTTGAAATAGATAAATGTGCACAACTAACAATCTCAAGAACCTAGGCACATACCAGTTCGACCGATGGCCTCATTTCGACTAAATGAGTTGAATGATTGTTTATGGTATTAGGCCTAAACCTAGACATGGACAATGGTCATCCCATAATAATAAAGACTCGCTTCTTTTTCCAGTTGATATACAGTTAGAAATTCCCTGTTTTTCGGAGAATATGTACGAGAATAATATTTGACCAATAAAATTATCCGGATCATGATCTTATTAAGACAGAGTCGAGAACGAACCTCAACCAGTTGCTGAAAAATCATATATTTTTGAACAAACTACAATTGTGTAGTAAAGAAGTTGCAAAAGCTTCAATGCAAAGTGCAGCTTTTTTTGGAAGATGCGACCTTGACAAATTCTTCTTGTGTTCGTGTGTCTGCTGTTATGGGGAAAGGTTATTGATGCGGAAAGTGATGTCTTCTTACTGTAAGGGATATGATTCTTGGAAACGAAGAAAAGGGTCACCTGCTTGCAAAACGTGGAAAATTTTTCACGTCAATGCTTGAAAAACCACAATGGTTCAGCTGACATGATGGAGAAGGTGGGAATGGTTCGTATAATTTCAGGGCTCAATAAGTCATCATTCTGTGAGATATACATCTTACATCAGGGATAGTGCGACTCTGAAACATTCTCATCTATTACTGCATCCAATCCATATGGAGAAAATATCTCAGTTTCAAATATTGAATGTGTTGGACATATTCAAAAAAGAATGGGAACTCGTTTACGAAAGTTAAAACAAATGAGTCCTAAACTCAGTGATGGGAAGTCGATTCGTGGAAAGGGAAGGTTGACCGACAAAATGATCGACTTAATTACAACGTACTATGGAAATGCAGTTTGGGCTGGATATTTCAATCTGCGTTCAAGCGACGAAGAATCATTGCACAGTTTTTGCCCTATACGTCTTAATTCTTCGTGTAAATATTAAAATCAATTATTAGAGAGCAGTGTGGAAACTTTAAGACACAATACAAATTGCCAGTGGCATTAATGGATGTCATAAAACTTGTATTCAATGATCTGTCACAACCTTAATTCCTAAAAATAATGTGTCTAGGGGGTAAAACTCAAAATAAAAAATGAATCCATTAACTCATTAATATGAAAGTTATGCCCAAAAACTTTAGGTTGTGGTAGAAAGGTTGTTGATATTTCCACAAATGAGGCAATTGCCATTTTTAATGATGGCAATCAAGGCAGACTAAAAATTATGCCATCGCTTGGTCTGACTGTTAGTGATTTTGCATAGAAATTTGTTACACTTGTGAACATAAAAAGAATTCAAACTGCAGAGCGACATTTTAATCTCCGCACAAAGGAAGTGCGTCAGGCTGAGAGAATGCTATTTAAAGCTACTTGTAAAAAAATTAACTGAAAAAGTGGGAACATCGTATGCATGTGGCGAATTTTAACAATTTAGAATCATGGTAATACACTGCATTCATACCACAAATAATTTAATATTTAAAATAAGCAGTTGTTAATTAAGATATTGATTGTTTTTTTAAGTAATATTTATAAAAATTTTAACTTTATTTTGTGAAGAAATGAGTCATTTTGTTGTATTTTGTGGCTTTTAATATCATTTCGATGTTTGTACTGCATTGGTAAAATATATGTTTTTAGTTATGATAATTATCGACTGGTAGCGTAGTTGGTTTGTCGCTGGCCTTCTGCACCCAAGGTTGCGGGATCGACCCCGGCCCAAGTAGGTGGATTTTTATGATGCAGAAAATCCACAGCGGTCATGTCGTATGATTATGCGGCATGTAAAAAATCCCTTGAAGTGCTCGTTTGGTTTGGGTGCTCTCCGCAAAATTAAATTCCTAAGTCCAATTTCGCATCGTCCGAGATCAGGGGCCTCTATCTGGGGAGGAAACTGGGCGTCAAAATTACTTGCGGCAATTGGTATCGCCTATATGGTGCCGAACTAAAAAGCGATACCAGCTCCTGGGGAATGAACTAGGTCTGCAAAGGTAAAAAATATCAATACGCAGCCCCATTGAAAAAAAAGTTATAATTTTAATAAATGGATGATTATTGACTAAATAAAATTCACATTAGTTTTAATTTAAATTTAGTTATTATTTGAATAACCAAAATAATACATATATATAAAGCTGTGGTGAATTTTATGTTTGATATTAATTTTCTCCTTATGCGCATGATATTTTCAAAACCGTTCCAAGAAAGTTGATAAAAATTTTTACAGGAGATTCTGACTATATTTGCACTCAAAATGACGAACGAGTTTGAATTTTTAATGAAGGAATTTAAAATTATTAATAAAAAACAAAAAAAATAGCAAACTTTTTTTTAAAAGTTAAATTTTAAACTTTTTTAGTTTACTAAAAAATTTTAATCAGTGTTTCATGCTTCGTCATTTTAAAGATAACAATTTCCATCATTGAGCAAAAATATCATCAAAAAACAATGGTATTGTTTTATAAAGCTGCGCACAATGCATATCACTTGCGAAAAGAGAGCCAAAATTTCTTTTGAAATTATCCAATTAAAAATTTATCTTAATTAAAAATGTGTTTGTTGGATATGTTTTAAGTAAAGTAATATCTATTTGTTAATTGCTCCAAATTTACATTCCAGGAAACAATAAAAAATTATAGAGTTTTAAAGTTGTATACAATTTTAAATTTTTTAAAAGGTATGTGGCCCCTTAAAATATGATTCTTCCTGTTTAGCTCCTGCATGCGTCATCAGCTCGCGATCCAATGGTCCGTGAGTTGATGACGCATATCCGTTTGTGTTAGCGGTTCAATTAGCTCACAAAAAGATTTGAAATCGTTTACTTTGCGTACCTGACAATATTCACAAACGCTACTCTTGCCTTCTGGACTCAAACTGCATATATCTTTCAAAAGGCAATTTGTGGGTGTTACGAAATTATTTAAGACATTCTCGTGGTGTCGGTTGAAATTCCTTTAAAACGAACCCCCCTTTTTAGTTTATCATAATTGTACAGTTCTTGAGATATAAATCAATTGAGTACTCGCTTTCCCGCCCAAAATATTCAAAAGGATCTCTGATATAAGCTCATCGGGTAAATTTTTTTTTGATTTAAAGGTTTTCTCCAAGGATTGAAAAAATAAGTTAAATAACTACTCTTGAAAAAACAGGAATAGTTAATATCCTAATACTCTCTCTTAATCAAATTCTATAAATTGTAATTTGCTGCATCAGTTTCCATTGCAAGCGCGCTATTTTGTGTGTAGTGGATCTCTCCTAATATTAGCAATTTCCAACTCTTTTTCAAATTGCGATAATTTAGTTTTTTCAAATTTCACAATTTTCAGGTTCTTTACGAATATTAGTCAATTCTAGCTCTCTTTCTGAGCGGGAAAGTTTTAACTTTTTGAATTCTAATTTAGCTTTCGATTTCTTCGTTTCCCCAGCACGTATTCAATTACACTTTCAACTAAATCTAAATTATTTTTTAAACACTTCACTTTATTCACAATTATTTGTTTTAAATTAACTACGTTCGCATCTTCTGGGAACAATAAATCCTAATTTAATCTTTTTTTAAAAAAATTTAACGCAATAGACATAATTGAATATTTCTCAAAAAAGATAATTAAAAAATATATATATGGCAGTTTTAGAGACTGCCGATAGACGTGAAAACTTGGAACTTTTAGTATTAAAATTTCAAATTTCATAATATTTGAATTAAAATTATCAACATCAATCTGGTTTTCACATCTATTGACACTCCGAGCAACAATTACATGCATGTTCATATGGTTTTTTATTATTCAAATATATTACGGGCTGTACAAGAAGATCATGACAAACTATAAATACAATTCAATTGAAATAACAATTAATATACAATCATATTATTTATGGATAGTACTTGTATTTACTTAAATTTCAATGTACTTGATTTTCAACATTTTAATTGTTTGCATCATTGTCATCATTAATTTCAACAATACTTAGACTTTTTGTACTTTCAATTATTTCATTTTGTTCTAAAAAAGATACCATAGGCTTATGGTAACTAAAGTAAGAAAGGAAAATGTTTGATTCAAATTTATCTAAGTATCGCGTTAAAACCGCATCGATCGTCGTTTTATATTTTGTAGTACTGAGTTTTCGATCATTGGACATATTTAAATTAAGTGTTTCCTTTAGAAACTCGATTAGTGGTAGATTTTTATAATTAATATTGAAGTCTCCACTTAAAATCATCGGTACATTATCATATTTTCCCCCAAATCTTTTTTCGAGTATTTCAGAACCTTCTTTTGTATAAATCATCAAATATTTGAATAAAAATTGTTGTATCTGTCTCATAGATTTTCCAGGCGAAATATAAAAGACAACCAGCAATATGTATTGCCCATTCTCGGAATCGCAACGAGCCAACGCATATTTCTTCTATATCAGAAACATTAACACCAATGCTTCTAATGAATTTAGTATGTATGTCTATATGTGAAGTAATGAAGTGTGACGTATCTTGAGTATTGTGATAAATAGCTACGCCTGCTGCTGGAACCTCGGGTCTTTTATAACTTAAAACAAAGTTGAAATTCAAAATATCAAGTGGTTCGTTTTTCATACGAATTTCTGACAAAAGCAGAACATTTGACTTTTTTACGATAGCATCATTTTTTAGGTCAGCTGCATGCGCATGCAAACTTTGACAATTGAATGAAAATATCGATAATCCTTTCTTTTTAGAGATGATTTCTAGAAAAGTTTTGGTGACCGTTTGTAGTGTATTGTTTTGTAACCTTTTCAATTCTAACGTTAAATCCTCTTGATGACTTGTTGATCTTTTATGATGCTTATTTGCATTAATAACTATATTTTAAACTTCAACACATTAAGCTTGAATTATTATTAGATTTTATAAAATTTTTAACTTCAAAATCCACGATAAAAATATGATTGAACAACTAGAAGTCTGTTTTACCACGGTAGTAAGAAAACGTCTAAGCCACTGTGAATTACTAATCCGGATTGCGTGATGCATTTCAATGGTTAAATATTAGAAAAAAATAATACAGAATTTTCAAACGACAGAATAAATACGAAGATTTAAAATAATTTTAAATAATATAACGTTTTTAGAAGCCAAAATAAATACGAGTGTTTAAAATAATTTTCTGTTATTTATTTTTTATCTTAAAAATATTAGTTTATTTATTTAGTACTCACTATTGTACTGCACAATGATTCTTCAATTAAACGATTCAAATAATAATCAAACAAAAACATTATTTCAACAATGTGCAGAAAATACACATTGAACTTTTCACGAAATCCATTAAATTTCACTTATAAGATGTACACAGCACTATGTCGGTGACGCGAACCCATAAGATTTTCCCCTACCAAAAAGTGCCTAACACCGCTAAAGAAGTTTTCATTTCAAAAATTGCTCCCAACTCTTATCATTACAGCATCTTTTAGTTTGCTCGGACACTTATACCGTTTCGCATCTTACAGTTTAGCACTTCTCGGAATCGAGTCCACGTGCACGGTATTAAGCTTCTATACAGAAGTTATACTCCCTATTCGACGTTTGACCATGTAAATTATTTGCACTCACTGATCGATAGCTCAAGAACACACACCGAAATTATCCCAGCTTGTAAAGGTTTAAGGGTTTCAGCGCCGTTTCTTTCCAAAAACTAACAGGCAAGAAAAAATATTGTAATAGTCTCTCTTTTAAACTAAGATATGAGAATTCTTGACTTTTTTAGAATAGAAATCGGACTCTAAAAATAACATATGAGCGTGTGAATCACTTCAAATAAGTCAGAACAAAATACACTCAGAATGCAGTCTGCCTGCAAATTGTAGAAAAGGAAGATAAAAGCTCAAAATTTCATTAAATAAGGCAGCCATTTTGGCTAAATGGTTGAAATGGCGCGCTTATCCTGTAGGATAGAACCAGGTACCTTTGGATCCGAAGCCGAGTAACTTATCCACTACACCAAAATGATCACCGTGGTGCGGAGGTAGTTACTGGCTTATATAGATGGTACCGCTACATGGTCATGATTGTTAACTTGTGGAAGGTATCGTTTCTGGCGAGTCGATACTGCTAAAGCTGGTTGTGTAAAGAGATTGATGCAGCGTTAAATCTGTCGAAGTTCAAAGTCACCATATAAACACGGTGCGGAAGTTTTAAGAAAGAGATGCCAGTTCATGGCAGGGCCGTTTTTAACCTCCCCGGCACCCTAGTACTTCAAACTGTTACGCCGCTCCACTACCACCCACTATTTCCGGAGAACAAACCCTCTCTTCGTATCTTGCAAGTTTTGGTTCAGAAAGGATGTTCCCTTAATTATCTTACTCTTTTTCGTTTGAACTCTTTGGGGAGTTTTTCTAATCCACTAGCTATGGACCAGCTGTGTCTTGAGCTAGCAACCGACAACAGTAAGGTAAGAATAGTAACATGGTTTGGCCACTCTTCTTTCTTTCTTACCTTATGGCATCGCGGACCGCCCAACCACCATTTTGCAAATAAGAGCAAATTAATGAAATCGTTTGCAGTTACAGTATACATCAATGTATGAGTCGTTTTTTTTTTTAACTGGTTAATTATCTATTTCATCGCTTACCGCTCTACTATCTTTTACTTTTAGAAATTCTTATTTTTTGTTGAGTCACTGTGTCATTGTACTTGTACAACAAAGGTTTTCTTCGAGCTTTGATAATTGCAAAATCATTAATAACATCATTGTAATCAATTCCCAATGTAATATTCTGAGTGCATAGTAACATCAAACTGTTAAGCTTTTCATTTTCCGTCGAACACCTTATTTCAATCTTTACTTTCTTAAAGACAAATACTTCTCTCATGACTGGCTAGATGGTGGTATGTTCGCTGTAATTTTAATTTTTTCACCCCCAAATCTTTGGCGCTCTAGGCACATGCCTATCGTGCCTAAGCGGAAAAACGGCTTTGATTCATGGATCGTAATCATCACTTGATCATGGTCCGAAATAATGAGGTTCATCCCCAATACCCCCGCATTGCCTTAAAGTGTGACTTTAATAATCAATCAATGCGAAAGAACAGTAGATATGTTCAATAATTTACTGTAACAAATGTGCTTACACTTCGGAGAAGGAACTTGCAATTTTGTGAATCACAATCAAATGAAGAAGAGAGGCACATAATATATAGAATCAAGCACTAATTTCCATAAAACAACATGAAGATTTTGAGCCCTATCAGATTTAATTCGCATCAGCCCCACTACTACAGTGGAATCAGAACTAGTAACACACGGCTTCATTGAAAAATCGCAGGCTACGAGCTTTGCGACCAAGACACCCGCTTCCTTCACCTCATGACAATAAACATTGACAAGCAAAAAAAAAAAAAAAAACACTGTTTTTAATGGAAAAAATTTTTTTTTGAAAAATATAAAAATAACAGAGGTCATGTTTATCTAAATCTTTAAAGATTTCCATACGAAACATGGATTGTTTATAATATTTTTTATTGAATGAAATTGCATTACTTGCCAGATGATAAATATATATAAAGATAAACATACTTCATAATAAAACAGAAAAAAAAGTTCTTTTCATTTTCAAATTAGTCCATCAAGGTTTGGCCAAGTTGGCAGGGAAATGATACAACCAAAGGTATCTAACAGTCATTTATATGCATACGCATATAAATAGTTCTCAGAAGGGAGCGGGAGTGGATTTCTCCATAACAACAATTTAAGTGCAATATTTTGTACTTTTACATTAAGTTCTTGCACATAAAGTTCGTAAAGCTTATTTGCTGAATACGTAGCCAATAAAATTGACGTTGCTTCTAATAGTTTCAATGATTCTCAGCAGTTGTCTATTTAATACAGAACTGTCTTAAATCAGTCAAATGTTTAAATTTTTACATAAATACAAGTAAATTTCCACAATAGATAACTATAAAGAAACGGAAACCATAATTTTAGTACACATAATTGTTTCTAATAATGCTTTGAGACACACACGCAAGTCTGAAAAGCCGTAATCATCTGTGCAAAGAGCCGCGGTTTGCCAACCCCTGTAGTCTGTATTTTATCAATAACTGATTATTTTTAAACAAAGGAAAATATATATTTTTTCAAAATTATACGTCTAAATTGATTATAGAGATTCAGGCTTTTTCTTCATCAAAATAAATAAATTAATTAATAATAACGTAAATAGTGTAACATTGGTTCAGATTCAGATGTTTCTTTGGGTGGTTTCTTAGGTAAATACATACAAGTATTTTAGCCAATAGTCTTTCAAAATCAATAATTTGATTTTAAATCGATTTAATTATTCCACTGTATTAAATATAAGGTAGAATAATTTGTATTTTCAATAAAAATATCTTAAATACACACGGACAGTTATTTTTATAAACTTTCCATCGATGATTATAAACTCATTTTTTAAGTTATCACTTTTTGCAAAAAGAAATGAGTATTCTTTCATTGTTTTTATTTATTTTGAATAAAGCTATAGATATCAGGCTTGAAAAATTCATTCGTATAATTTCAGTTTGCATTAGAAATTGTATTTTTTATTTTTATATGAATTCTTAGAATATGTGAAATGTGATTTTAGTTCTATAAATCTTTAATCTAAAATTTCAAAATACATTTTTATTAAATACCTTCGAACAATATGTTCTTAAATATATATGGATTGTTCTTTTGACTATATTTAATTCATACAAATCTAGTTTTTTTTTTTTCTAATTTGACCTTTAAAACAAGACGAAAGTCTCACTTATGTACATAAATTTTCCAAAACACCACTCAGGGTTGTTATATTAGAATGTTGAGCTCATACCAATTTTGAGTATTTCTACCTTACCGATTATCTCAGCATTCAGGAGTCATCAAAGACAACGTACGAGGACCATTCAAGTCAATCAGGGACTTTTCTTTCCAGGTTTAAAGGAACACCTAAGTTAGGTTTTGTTATGTAGCAGAAACTGCCACCTGTGTCCTGTTACTGGAAGACGGCGCTCATTTCCCGCGCTTCTGGATAGACAGTTATTCAAGGTGGCAGTGAGTGAGTGAATATTAACTCCGCACTGTTCAGCTACTCGAGGGCTTTTGGTGACGGATCTTGTGATTTTGAACCATGGTCAAGTGACGAGGACGACACCTGAGCTGCAGAAGACTTCAGGCTTAGTACGGTGACGAGACACTCAGTCGCAGTAAGATATTTGAACGGCTTACGCGCTTCTAAGATGATCGTATCTCTATTGCAGACGATCCCGGTCGTCGTGGATCACAGCCCACGGTAGTCATTCTTGAGAACATTCAGCACGTGGAGCAGCTGATCCCGGACAATCATCGCATAACCTGTCGTGGAATTGCAAGGGTGTGTAATCTGTCGTTAGGAACAGTGAACACAATAATTCATGATCATTTGCTGTTCCGAAAAGTTAGTGCACACTAGGTCTCAAAGCAGCTGTCTGTTTTTGACAGACGCAGAACAGAGTTAAAGTCTGTAGAGAACCGAAGGAACACTATGAAAGGGAAAACCAGGATTTTCTGAATCGCATCATGAAAAGTAACAAAATAAGGGTTCACTATTTCATTAAAATCCAAAAAGGCATCGATGCAGTGGAAGCATATGGAATCACCACCTCTATTAGAGCACGAGTAGGGTCATAAGTTTGGATTAGTCCAGTGAGGGCCCAGAGATGCATTTTTGCAGTTTTTTTATTCAGCAAAACGGACAACGCACAACAGAAGACAACAAAGAAGTAAAAGTATGGTTAGAGTGAAAAACAAAGGTCCGCGTACATTCGCAGCGCCATCTACCATGTAATTTAGGAGATAAACAACCTCCCAAGAAATTTCGAATAGTTGCGTCTGCTGGTAAAGTGATGGCAAGTGTATTCTGGGATAAACAGAGAATTATTCACGTTGATTTTGTATCCCCAGTTATTATCAAAAGTGAGTATTACTGCTGTGTCCTGCGTGATGTGCACAAGAGTTTACGGAAGAAACGTCCGGGTTTCATCGCAAAGGATGTGGTCTTTTTGCAAGACAATGCACATTCAAAACAATCCAGAAATTTTGCTGGGGGATATTACCCCTCCCCCATAGTGCTAACCTAGCACAAAGGGATTTTCACTTCAATGGGGCCCTGAAGGAATTTCTTGGAGGAATACATTTCAACACTAACAAAGTGAAGAATGACATCCCACAATGGTTCCGCAGTATTAATAAATCTTTATATGCCGAAGCATTACAGGTGCCAGTTAAAAGCTGGGATAAGTGTATAGCTGAAGCGGAAAGTTATGTGGAAAAATAAATCCGATTCCCACACTGTTACGGATTTGCAGTACACGACAGCTCCAAATGCCGACTAGGATGCATCGGAGAATCAATGCAACTCGATCACTTCAGGTTGCTCTACCACAATGCGCCGTTCGATGCAGATGTCATTTGTTATCTGAAGTGATTCGACAAATTGTCGCCATTACCTATCGATTGTCTCCGGAAGAAAATCTGTCCAATTAATCTTTAACATCCACAGTTTTTGCAGGAAGATTTTCGCCTTTACCACTACATGTCCTAGAGAATCATATATCCTGGCGACGGTTGACAAAACATCTCGTTTGGTGTTTAATTTGTGCAGGTCTATTTTTACTCTAAAAGAGGAGCAATCATCTTTGGGGTTCCAATAAACACACAAGGCTCTTATCTCTGATGGATTTGAAAACTCATAATTTTCGGAAACCTCAATCAATTCAGTATTATTTCCGCATTACTTATGCAAAACCATACCTCCTTTAGAGATGATATTTATTAATTGATTTTTTAGTTCCTTTGCTTCTAATAAGGACTCTGCGCCGATAAGTACATCATCAATGTACATATCACTCATAAAAACTGATGGTCCCCAATAGGAAATTCACTGCTTCATCAAAAGCTAATTGTTTTAGCGTTCGCGCGTCGCTAAAAATGGTGCACTTATTGTTCCATAGGTCACAATTGATAACCTAAACGTTTTTCTTGTTTCGACCATGTTCTCTCTCCACAGAATGCGCTGATCTGGATTAATTCAAATCATTCTATACATTTTTCGCACATCTACAATGAATGCAAACATGTGCTTTCGAAACCGAACCACTATTGAAAAAAGGTCATCTTGAGCAACTCCACCATTGTATTCTAGAGAGTTTAAAGAATAACCGTTTGTAGTTGGACACGATGCATTAAAAACGACTCTTAATTTACTTGTGCTTTTATCGGGGCGATCAACTCCGAGAAGTGGTAAGTGAAATACATAACACACTCCTCTTTATCATCTACTTCTTGCATATGGCCTAGTTCTTTATACTCTCTTAAAAATATCTATATAATTTTAAATAGTTAGGTTCACATTTTAATCTACTCCATGAAGAATTTAATTTTATAAGGGCAATATCTTTAGACTGGCCTAAACAATTTGGATCCTTTTTAAATGGCATAGACACTATATATCACCCCGTATTATCTTTTAGTAAGATTCTTTTGTATGTGTGTGAAAATGCTCATAACAAATTACTGCTTCCTTGTATTTTATTGTCTCAGGTTCAACATTTTCGATTTCGCAAAATCTCCTCATTGCCTTTTCTAAATCACCATTATCTTTTATAAACCAACAGTAAGGTTTATTTTCACAAGAAACTGGTATACTCCCACTCACAATATAACCAAACACTGTATTTTAAACAATTAAATTTTGTGTTCAAAAGATTTGTTTGTCCTGGTAAAAGAATTTCATAGATTTCTGCTCCCAACTATAGATCAATATTACCCAGAACATTAAAATTCTCATCAGCTAGTTTCTCTCAACTGAAATTACCGAAACAAACTTTAAATGGTTGAGAAGGAATCATATCCGTGTAATTCGATGGGACTACAAAAAAAGTCTGCATAAGTCTCAATTATTTTCTCTATTTGCAATTGTTGCATTAACGCGCGATTTAATCGTTAACTCCGCATCATTTAATCCTGAAATTATTTTCCCCCCTCTATTTAAATTCAGTCTTCATACACTGTTGCGAAATAAAATTCCTTGTCGAACTCCATCTAATAAAGCTCTGACTTCTTACATTTCCCCAAAAGAATCTCTAATGTAACAGATCGCGGTACTAAGTGCAAAACAGTTTCCGATTCTACATAATTCGTTGCAGAAAACAGATCCCTTACACCCAATCGCTCTCTGGAAGTCGTTTCCCCAATGTAATTTATGGGTTCGAACTCAAACGCCTTTGCTGAAAGTTAAAAATTCGAGAATTCTCCCTCTCTTTCGTTCTGTTTCTGTACCCCCGATGAAGAAGGCTCTATGACCCTTTCACTAGCTGGCCCAGAATTTTGATTTTGAGAAAAGCACAAAGAAAAATGATGCTTTTTTAAGCAGCATCTACAGGATTTACAGAACTTAACTCTATGCAAATTTAAATAATTAAAACTCAAGGAATTATTTTTAACTAGTCCTATTCGTTTACTTATCGATAACTGTTTATATTGCGGACATTTATTTAAAAACTGACAGTCGGACTCACACAAAACATATTTTTTGTCCTTAACATCTGAGAAAAATACTCGACATATTTTTAGTATTCTGATTTTTGCGGTAATAGTTAACACTCTCACTCAATGGTTTGCCACGCGATGAGTAAAACAAATCCAGAGGCGGCGTAAGGCATGGGCCACTGCTCACGGCCTTAAAGCCAAAATAAATTAAATGAAAAGTAAGCAAAATCCAAAAGTGCACACCACAGGGTTTTAAAAATTAATAAATTAGAAAATTCTCAACTGCATCTCTTTTTCGCTATGAGATAGCGAAAAATTGATATATCGGCTTTTTTAAAAAAGATATTCTTTTATCGGTGCATGAAAGCATATGAATAAATAATTCGTGAAAATATTGTTTTCTATTTTATTTTATTAAAAATTTCTCAACTTCGTCGTTTACACTCATTCGTTCATATTTAGTCTGGCAACATTAGATGGAGTTAAGTTGCTATCGCGCGGAGAGTCCCCGGTCAGAGACTGGGCATAGTTCAGGACTTCCCATCATTAGAAAGCAAATTAAAGCATCGTATGCAGACGCAGTCTCGCTTCATGTTTCTATATCATATTATAAAATTTAAAAGTATTTGATGTGAGAACAAGCAATAGTGGTACTGGACATTTTTCATAATTTATCGATCATGTCAGACTTAGGCACTAAGAGAGATAGAGATAAAGGGAGAAAATGGAAATCAGGTGCAGCAAAAAACGGTATCCAATCAGGTTTAAAGTTCAGGTATGATGAAATATCTCGATCAGACTGAATCTGGCAGTACAGAATCAAATTAATCGGTTCCTTTGACTTCTCAACAACATTTATCCGTATCCGAGTCTCCATTGAATTTGGAAGTTATTCCAAATGCACCGACTATTGATACCGAACGACGAAAATCGGAAAGAGAAATAGGTTCAAAAGTTTGCCAATCATAACCTGACGTAGTGATTTCTGTGTTCATGTTGAGTAACATAAGTCACAATCAAGAAAATATTGAGATTAGTTCTTCACCTGTGAACAGAAATACCAGTGACGTAGTAAAACAAGCATTTTCCAGCTTTGACCCGGGATTGTGTACGTTTCCTATGACAGATGCTCACCGGTCATGATATCGTTCAAAGTAGTCCCACACAGCAGTTAAATAACAGTGATGAATATTATCCTAAAGATGATCATAGACACTTTTCCAATTTTCATTTCTCAAGAAAACTAAATAATGGTGAAACCCAACGTCGTCGCTGGTTGGTTTATGCAAGTTCTAAAAATAAAGTTTTCAGTTTTCCATACAGACTATTTGGCAATACTCAAATTCAAATGGTACGGGAAGGGTGCTATGATTGGAAACACTTAAGTAATATTTTACACAGACATGAGAATACTAAAGGTCATATGGCCTATATATTCCAATGGATAACATTAGAGAAGGGAATAAAGCACGGGAAAACATTAAGCAGAGAAAATGAAAGGCGAATTCTTGAATCTCAAAAACATTGGTTTGAAAGATTAATTGATGGGTCATAAATTTCTTAGCCTATCATAATCTGGCGTTTAGAGAGAGAGGTCACAAAAAATTTCTCAAAACAGACGAAGACACTAAGAATTCAGGAAACTTAATAGACTTATTTGAATTGATATCTAAATATAATCCTACGTTACGGGAACACATGAATCGCATTAATAATAAACAACGTGCTAACCATTATCCAAGTCACGATATTCAAAATGAATTAATCACAATCATGTCAAATACAATTACCAGTGAAGAGATTGATAGGATAATAGAGGCAAAATATTATTCTTTTTTACTCAAATGCACTAGAGACTGTAGTAGAATTTAACAAATGTCGGTCATCTTAAGATATTGTAGTACATCAACTGGAAGAAAAGAAGAAAACTTGATCTGATTTTTTGCTGTCACTGAAATGACTGGAGAATATTTGACCAATGCAATACTGGGAGAACCAGAAAAAAATGGCTTAGATATTCAGAACTGTCGTGGACAAGGATACGACAATGGTGCAAATATAGTAGACATAAATAGAGGAGTTAGAACTCCGAATATTAAATATAAATCCCAGGCATTTTTCACACCTAGCGGCTGTCATAGCTGGAATCTGTTATTGATAAACGCAGCTAATTCATCAGTGGCAACAAAAACATTTTTTGATTTTATTCGGATTTTTTTTAAAAACTATTTTCAAGTTTCAGCAAACGCTGGAAAGTTATCAAAGAAAAATTAAAGCTTACAAGTAAGCCTTTATCAAACACAAAGTGAGAAAGCAGAATCGAGGCGGTGAAGGCCGCATTATTATAATTTGATGATGTTGTTGAATGCATAGAAAACTTAAAAAACAAAACGAAACAGTCCGACACACTCAGTGATTACGATTCCGTTTTAAATTTATCGTATCATTACATGTATGGTATGAGTTATTAACACATGTCAATACTATAAGCAAATTATGGTATTGTACAAGCTCAATTTATGCATTACTCTTGGAACATTTGCGTACATTTTGTAGCTGGATCAAAGAGTATCGACAAACTGGATTCGGAAAATGCTTGTCTGACTCTCGTAAGTTTTATTGAGTAAAGCAGTTATGATTTGCCAAAAGATTTAAAAAATAAAAGGGTAGCCAAAAAGAAAAAGAACGTATGACTATGAAGGCGGCGATCAACCTATGGAGTCTGTCAAAAGCCGTATGAAACAGACTTTTTTAATACCATGATTGATTCTGTGATAAGCAATATAGGTTCAAGATTTATATCTTTAAATCATTTTGAAATTTTTTTTTTTCTCTATAACTTAAACAAGTTAAAAAATATTCCAAAAGAGAAAATACTGAAAAACTCTCAAGATTTACACACAGTCCTGCCAGTAGGTGTGAGCAGTGACTTTCAACCATACGAATTATATGAAGAATTACAAAGTATGATCCCAAATTCACCCAATATCATTACAGACGTGAAACATCTGCTCCAATATGTTATAGAGAATAATTTGAAAGAAATTTTCTTAAACATTTTCATTGTCTTTCGAATTTTGTTGACAATACCTCTAAGTATACCGCTTCTGCTGAGACGAGTTTTACAAAATCATAACTGATAAAAAATTTTTTACGAAATTCAATGGGCCAGGAATGACTTTCAGCTTTGGCAGTTTTATCTATAGAAGCAGATATAGCATCTAAGATAAATTACGAACCAATCATTAAGGATTTCAGCAAAACTAAAAGTAGAAAATTTCCGTTTCTTTAATTTTTTCTTTTTTTCCATTATTGTTTAATGTGCCAAAGAAATATGGTTAAAAATTTTGGTTTTTCTTCATGAATAAAAATTGGTTTTTTTTATTTTATTAACCCTTTTTTAACGCCACTAGAGGGCCTTGCGAAATGTATCTTGCCCACATTAAGTTCAGGTCTCTCGCCGTCACTGAACAAATCAATTTCTGTTTCCAATGTTAAAGGATGAAACCATTTATCTGATTGTCTAATACTAATAGGCGAAGCGGTTTCTTTATTAAAGCACTAAATATTTTATCTAAAACTATTAATTGTTTTAATAACTTGAAATTCGAAACATCTCTCAATTTTAAATAGTATTCACACAATTTGTTAATAATCTACTCGCAAGCTGTGCATGCGATTCACAATTTTGCCGTGTTGTTTTCTTAAAATTCTCTTAACACGAATGAGGTGTTGGCTCATATTCTTGAAGTATTATGTGGACTTCATTTTATCATAATTGTTAAGATGCACATCTTTAAGAAAGGTAATGATATTTGATGCTTTTTCTCCTAATAAATTTAACAAAATCTCAAGCTAATATTTATCGGTAACACTTTTGGCTGCAAATGCACGCTCTCTAATGATAAATAATAATAATAATAATAAAACATCCATCAGGTTTGGCGGGAATTTTCACGGTAAGCGTGCGAATACTTTTAATTAAAGAATCTAAGGAAGAAGAATCATTACAATTACTATCGGTATTACTGTCTATCAGTGGCGCACACAGGAATTTTTTCAGGGAGGGGTCCAGGGTCGAAAATCTACCATTCTCGTAGCATGTGCTCCAATACGCCACCTAACATATTCTTTTGTTCTGTTAATTTTCGGGGGGGGGCAGTAAAAAAATTAATTATTGAACAAATAATTAGCATTAATTAATAAAATTTTAAAAATAAATAATTAAATTTCACTTTATACATAGGATTATAAACAATCGAAAAAAAAATCAAAGGCTTTGGGGAGGGAAGGGTCCGGACCCAATGACCTCCTTCCCTTGTGTGCGCCACTGTTTATATCTTTCGCTAGTATTCTCGGTTTCTCTAAATCAACCTTAGCTTTTGCTCTGATTTTTTCTAACTCTAATTGTTGACTTTCTTCCGATTTCTTTTCTTCGATAATTAAATTTGCTAATTCATGCACCGAATCAAGATTATTTTTATATCGATCACAATCTTTAATAAGATCCATCAAGCCTATAACAGCTTATTTATCACTCACAAACAGCTCTAATTCAGAAGCAATTCACCTCAAATCTTTTTTGGCTGCTTTAAACATTGTTAAATATTAAAGTTCTCAACAGTTAGATACACTTGCAAATAGTTCTCAAAGGATTTAGTCCTTTGATTCTCTACAAAGTCAATAGTTTCAATTTTTCAACGAAAAAGTCAAAAATCAAAAGTTTTTAAGTAGCACATACCTCTTGTATTCTCTCCTCTAATTTATATATGCTTAGGTCGCCTCCTGGCCAGTACAGGACCAAAATGATATAACTCAGTTAAATACTCAAAAAAAAGTCAATTTGCAGTGGACTGTTGTTTATTAAATGGCTCGTCTCGACTCGACTCCTACCTTGTTGGAGTCTAAGGATACACTGAATCACTATGAGCGCTAGCGGGCGCTTTACATTCTCATACACGTACACTAAAAGCACACTTTGAAATTTGTTCCTATATTTGTTTTTTAAAAAAAAGTCCCGGATTGACCTGAACGACCTTCGTAGTATTTTATTTATGGTAACCCTGATGATCTGTGACCATTTCTGCCAGTTTTTAGTACTTTTAACAGTTGATTTGTAACTATTTTGCTTTTATTTGGATCCTTTTTCTCAAAAAAGTACCCGAGTTGTTTGGCGGCCGAAAGAGGATGATAGATGGACTTTTTAGTGAATTTTTAATAGGTAGTTTATGCGAGCGAGGTAAGTTTAGTAAGCAAAGACAATAGTACTGAACTCATATCAAAATAAGATATGTGAACAGAGACAGAAATATATATACAAACTTCCCCAATATTTAAATGCTGAAGGGTTTTGGTGGAAAATTTTTTTCGCAATAAACTCATTGAGGGGGGGGGGGGAGAGTCCAAGCTTTCTCTCAGAAATAAATTTTACATCTATCTCTTCACACAACGCTTGTCACATTTGAGGATCGGAATAACCAACATAATTACAATTTCTAAAACAGGTAAAGTATAGATTACTTATCTGTTTTTGCACTGTACAATTAAACTTTTTTTACATGTTTTAGCAAGGAAGGGCGGTTAGAAACTTTATAAAAATTACAATTTTTGAGAATTTATTAGAAAATGTTTTATCAAAAATATTTAATTCAGCTACTATATAAAAAACGTGCTCAACTATCACCCATAAAGCTGACGTTCTAACAGTAGAGAGAAAGACGCAAACATGAAATTCGATTCTAATATAAAACATAAATTCACTCCATAGTCGTGCATATGGTTGCATAACATACATCAATTTGTGATTAGATTTATATTTTAGTAAAATTAAAAACTAAGTTTTATCAATAAAGCTTTGGGGAAGATGTATTGTTCCCTCTTCAAGAAGACGTCTGCATACCTTTGAACCGTTCAATTACCATACCGAATATGAAGGTGCATACCTTCGCTTATACTGATTCCAGACGATGCCATCACCCCACTTAGTCCATACTCGTCAGTAAAGAGCATCTGATTCCAAACACATAACATCCAATCTTGATGTTCAGCAGCCCACCTTGTTCAGGTCGAACAGTGCCTCGAGATCAATGGAATACACATCATTGCTCAACGTACTTGAAGACCACCCAGAGGAATCCTATTTTTAATAGTTTGGCTTGATACCCTCCATTCTGTTGACAAAAGCAATTGTCTCTGCAGCAGAGTAGCAGTGCCTGTTCTGTCTTAACAAGCTGTTGACAGGAGATATAGGTCATCAATTGGTGTGGTAGCACGTAAACAACCTTGCCGGTCAATATCTAACATTCTCTATTTCTAGGAATCGATTCCACAACCTTCTTATGACAACGTTTGAAACTTCAATCAAGTCTGCTATACTTTGTGTGTGTTTGTCCGGATTCAAGTCTCGTGATAATTTCCCAAACCTTGTATTCTGGTAAATCACATTTCAAATAACTTTTTCTCAACAGCAATTAACTAATGCATGCTACAACTCAAACAGTGAAAAAGAGCTATGATATCCCGATTTCTGCGCGTATTTTGTTTCTTGATGTCATGAACGTTGATTTGCATATCAAGTTTTCTATTGTTTTTTGCTAAACGTTTCCAATGCTAGACTAAACATGTCAAATTCACGGATTGTGGGTCGCTTGCGGCCCAGCAAATGTACCATCATATCGCAATAATTTTATTAAAAATATTTTAGCTTCATTTTTAAATTTAGTAAGATTGATAATAAGTTACAATATTCGTGAATGCACTATTACTAGTCATGTTGACCAATACATTCTTTTTCTCATCAGTAGTATCGAATATTTTGGCAGAAAATAATAAAACAATTACTATCTCATAAGTCTTCTACTAGTGTTGCTTTTTACGTCTAACATTAAATTCTTCGAAATAACAAGAGAAGTTTAATTACATAACATTTATTAATCTATACTATTATTTTGTATAGTAAATTAATATTCAAGGGCAAAAATATAAACTTTTTATTAAAATTTTTATTCTTTTATTCATCTATTTTAAACTCTTATATTCAGAATGCTTTTATTAAAAGTGAAAGAAAAACTGCTGAAAGACATTAAAATTTCCAAATGTGGATTGAAATATTTTTGGCATGGCATTTAATATAACTAATATACCTGACATAACAATATCAGTGTCTACCAAAATTATACAACATAAAACATCATATTATGACCTTCATGATACAAATTACAAGAAACAAAGATAAATTAAGAAAGAAAAATTACCACAGTAAATACGAGGGTGGATTGATAAGTTTCCGGCCTGACCAAGAGATGGCGCCACTAGGCCTACCTTGAGGTGGCGTTCTATAGTACCATCCTTAGATAGCTTGTAGTTATAGTTTCAGTCCGATCGCCATGTTAGTTTAGGTTTGAGAGCACGCTGAACAAGACGCCTCTGTGTTTTTCGTAAAAATGGAAAAGCTGGAAATTCGTGCTGTCATCAAATACTTTTATTTGAAGGGGTTAACGCCGAAGGAAATTAAAGAAGAGATGGACTCAACACTGGGGACATCCTCCCTATCATATTCAACCGTTAAGCAGTGGGTTTCCGAGTTTAAAAAGGGTCGTGTGAGCACCTCTGATGAGCCTCGCTCAGGACGCCCCATTGAGGTCACAACTCCAGATATGATCGAAAAAATCCATCAAATAGTGCTGAAAGACCGCAGATTAAAAGTGCGTGAGATAGCTGAGACCTGTAAGATGTCATATGAACGTGTACAAAATATTTTGCACCAACATTTGTATATGGAAAAGCTCTGTGCAAGATGGGTGCCGCGTTTGCTAACAGTCGACCAAAAATTGATTCGAAAGAACATTTCTACCGCCAATTTGGCGTTGTATAAGCGTAATCCAAGCGAATTTTTGCGTCGATTCGTAACCGTTGACGAAACTTGGGTCCACCACTACACTCCTGAAACCAAAGAACAGTCTAAACAGTGGATTGGACCAGGGGAACCAACTCCAAAGAAGGCAAAAACAATTTTTTCGGCGAACAAGGTTATAGCTACTGTTTTTTGGGATGCAAGAGGTATTATATACATTGATTACCTTAAAAAGGGTAAAACTATCACTGGTCAATACTACGCAGACTTATTGCAACGTTTGAGCCACGAAGTGAAAATTAAACGACCTCATCTGGCGAAGAAAAAAATCTTGTTTCATCACGATAACGCACCAGCGCACACGTCAATCGTTGCGATGGCTAAAATCAACGATCTGAAGTTTGAATTGATGCCGCACCCTCCCTACTCTCCAGACCTAGCCCCAAGTGACTATTATCTGTTTCCTAACCTCAAAAAATGGCTTGGCGGTAAGAGATTTGCGGACAATGAAGAAGTAATCGAAGCTGTAAATGGGTATTTTGAGGAGCTTGACGAATCAGTCTATAGAGATGGCATTACTAGACTAGAACACCGCTATGAGAAATGTATCAGCCTTGGAGGAGATTATGTTGAGAAATAAAAAAAAAATTCTTAAAAACGTTGTTTTTCTTGGTCAGGACGGAAACTTATCAATCCACCCTCGTACATGACTTTCACTTGTGAGAATTTGGCCCATACCCCTTGTGTTTGACACTCCTGCTTTAAACTATGAATGTTAATTTAACATTAAATATCAGTAGAAATAATTGTGTAATTTTCTTAAGTTCATGTATTCCTTTAATTTTTTTTAAGTAGTGTACTATCAAATCAACTAATATACTTGATAACATTATTTGTAATTTTTTAAAAATTAGCTTTCCTTTCTTAGTTTTTAACTTCCTTCTTTACTTTTAGTTTGAAATAAGAACAAATCGAAGGATTCCTACTCCTATTTCATTTGGAGTAAGAATGGGGAGGAGGAAGAACAGTAATTTTTTTATTTCATCATAGACTCTTGTAATGGAAACTTACATTAATTCACCTAATATTTTTTTTAAAGTTTTCAGAAATAAATAATAATTCTTCTATAAATTAACTATATGAATGAAGCTACCCAAGAAAAAGATTTCAAAAAGTATCTTGGGAGAATCTCAGGAATTAATGATCACAAAGAATTAAACTTAAAACATACATTATGTAAAGCATTCTCTCTGTAACTTTGAAGGAAATATGCAATGATAAAATGTCATAATTAAGGATGTTAATTAATCTATTAGCATCAAAATTTACAGCTATCAAGAATGATACCAATTCTGTATGTGAGTTATGGATGTCTTCCTGCATTTTTTCAAACTTTCTGCACTTTTTTCAAGTATATTATTTGTATTATTCTTGTTTAATACTTAAGTTAGTATATAAAATCACGTCAGTCAGTGATTTTTAAAAATTTAGCTTGCAATTCTTTTTTTTTAAATTGAAACAATTTGATGTCAGATGTCATACTTTAAAGTAAAACAAGGGCTATTGGCAACAAACCTCATAATTTTGAATCCGAGTCAAGTGATGAGAATGAAAACGCTAAGTCACTTTTCAAACTTCCAATCCATGTCAAAATGAAGATTAAGTACCTTGCCAAATTAAGCATTCATCAGCCTTGCAAAATTAAAACTTGACTGCAACTATGATGCTGGTCCTGTACTCGGGACCATGATCATACTACTACATGGGCTGCTTAAGACGGGGCCATGCATATTTTAAGAAATTTTAAAACAAATTCATATTACTTCAAGCAATAAAATCCAGTTTGATACATACAAAAATACACAATGAAGAATAAAATGCAATTGTAATTTTACATAATCCATCAATTGGAAGATGTTTGCTTCTCAATACCTTATAAACAACAAAATGCCACTTTAATTTTACATTTAGTCATAATTATTTCAATATTTTTGAGGAATAAATGCAATTTCCCTTCTTTTCCTTTATTTTGAAACCCTATCTCTTCCTGGCATGTAATCTATCACAAAAAAACTCTCCAGTTGAAACATATACTGAGTTGTAGCAAATTTATTAAAAAAAAATATAAGTTACTGTTTTACAGTTAAAAAATATATTTATTAAAATAAAATGCTAATGTGAAGATGTCTTTACTTCTTTATACAGATGATAAATTAGATGAAAATATTAATGAAACTAAATATTGATTTTAGAATGATGATGCATTTAAGATGGAAGTGTATCAGTTGCTTAAAACTGTAATGCATTGTATAAAAATTTATTTGTAAATTGCATGATTTTCTAGATTCCAAAAAACCCTTTCATAACAAAATTAAAAGGAAGGAGAATCATCAAAAATTACGTATAAATACTTTAACACTTCTTTAAAGAGAAATCCCCTAAACAACTTTCAAAATAAATTAAGATTGAAAGAGTCTTTACAAACACATTATATATTTTTAAAGCTCCCTCCCTCAAAATCCAAGGCTATGCTACTCCCACATAATCCTTTCACCATAGAAAGACAGTATTAAAGGTATAACCCTGTTTTTAACTAAACTAGCAATAAAAGTTAAATTGGTTCACTGAAAATGTCCGAGACAATATTAATTCATGAGAAAAGTTGTGTTTCTTCTTCCAAATTTTGAATGTTGTAAGCTTCAATCTATAAACACATCACATTAAATGATACTTATAGTAATGTATTTAGATTTTGTAAATTTTTTAAAGGATCATGTAAATTTTGACTGCTGAAGTTATAAACATTTCAATAATTGTATGACTATAAAGGTCTTGTTATGTATCCATTTCCATATTTAAGTATATTTTTTTGAAAGTTGAAAAAATGAACAACAGTTGGATTGGACTGTCATATTGTATTATGGGAAGAATTTATTGCAGTAGATGATAATAATGCGTGAATAGCCCCAATTATGGCAGACAAAGACATTTTGGAGTTTGTTCAAAGCTCAAAAAATATCATTGATGCAGATTCCAATGATGAAAATGAAATGAATAATGCAGCTCCTGTTCCCACATCATCTGGAATGAGGAATGTCGTGAAAAGTATGTACAGTTATTTAGATGCACATTCCAATGGTGAAATGAATAACAAAAGGATGATATCAATCAATTTGTTGACAATTTGATTCTAAAAAAACAATGCAAAGAAAAATATCAGATAATTTTCTAAAAAATCAATAAATGTTTGGTATTTCAAAAATTTTTAAAATTTAATGAAAAATTTCTTTAAGTTCTTGTGAATATTTTAGTTTCATTGATTTTTATTAAACATACATATATATATACACTCAAGAGCCAAAACATTATGACCACCCCTACATTTTGCAATGAACTCGCCTGGATGATGTGGAAGGCACGTGATCAGGTGGAAGTGGTATTTAACTGCTGCTGGAGAGTGAAGAATCATTCTTTCACTTACTTTTGTGTGTGATGGGAAAGGCTGCGGATCTAAGAGACTTTGATAGAGGGCAGATTGTAATGGCTCGAAGGCTCGGAACAAGTATTTCCGAAATTGCACGTATTGTGGGTTGTTCGCGATCTACAGTTGTTAGTACTTATGCAAAGTGGATGAATGACAGTGAAACCAGCAGTAGATGACATGGTGTTGGACATCCACACGCTATCAAAGAAAAAGGTCGTCGGAGACTGTCTCACATGGTGAAGCAAAACCGGAGCCAGACAGTGGCTCAGCTGACTGCCCAATACAATGCAGGGCCAAGTACAATAGTATCAGAACACACTGTTGGATATGGGGCTACGGAGCAAACGTCCCACTCATGTGCCTTTGCTGACCAAGCGTCATTGTCAACTGCACCTGCACTGGGCCCGGGAACATCGCGACTGGTCCATGGATCAGTGGGAGAGAGTTGCCTGGTTGAATCACGGTTTGTCATTCATCACGCCGATGGCCATGTCAGGAAACGCCGTCTTCCAGGCAAACAGTTACTCTCTCAATGTACAGTAGGTCATACACAGGCCGGTAGTGGCGGTATTATGCTTTGGGGCACGTTCTCTTGAGCATCTCTGGGACCCGTCATTGTGGTAGAGCAGACCATAAATGCTACAGGGTATCTGAACATCATTGCGGATCAGTTGCACCCTTACATGGCCTCTGTTTTTCCAGCTGGAAATGGAATGTTCCAACAGGATAATGCCCCGTGTCACAAGGCTAAAATTGTGTTGGAGTGGTTCCAGGAACATCATGCTGAATTCCAGTTAATGTCCTGACCACCTAACTCACCGGATCTCAATTCGATAGAACACATTTGCAGTGTCATGGGATGGCAGCTCAAAGTTCAAAGACCACCAATTCAGAATATATCGGATTTGCGTGACAGTTGCTTAAGCATCTGGTACAATCTGTCTCCGGCCATCTACCAGACTTGTGGCATTCATGCCAAGGCGGGTTGAAGCTGTGTTTTGGTGCCAAAGGTGGATCAACTCGTTATTGACAGGTGGTCATAATGTTTTGGCTCTTGAGTGTACATTTCTGAACTGAACTCAGCAGCACAACAGCCCAAGGCCAACTGAATGAAGGCCAAGGCCAAATGTGCCTATCTCAGTTTAAGTGACCTTAGGCACTGAGATGCATGTGCAGATGTTTCGGTCAAGTGGTCAGCCTGATGCAAAGGTGCAAAATAACACAGCGTTCAGTTCCCAGATAAGCGTGGTACTGATTTATCAACTCACTGAAGGGATGAAAGGCTGAGTCAACCTTGCACAGCCCAAGATTTGAACCCCGGACCTGTGACATGGAAGCACGATATACTACCACTCAGCCAATGCGCTTCATATACATATCTATATAATTAAAATAAATACTAATACACTTAATTTTGTTGATATATGGGGTTTTTTTTTGCAATATCCTTTAACACGAAATAATGTTTCAGTCCCTTCAGTTTTGTGTTAAGCGATTTTCACTGTACTTCTCAAAATAACTTCTTTACAAATAAAAATAATTAGTCAACAATGATTACAACAATCAGTGATCAGTAATACAGATAAATGTAACAAAAATCATCAGTGAGCATAAAATTTTACGAAATAATAATAGCATATTATTTCTATATATATATACACACACACCATAAAATCCGGCATATAATGCACACTTTTAACACCAAAAATAAGATCAAAATTAATGGGTGCACATAATACGAGGTAAAAAATGAGAGCTTTAAAAATGAATAAAGATGAACATCAAAAAATTAGACTTCTACATATATCAAACTACTGCTTCTTTAAAAAAAAAAAAATGACACTCCTATGAACTTAAGAGTTGTAGTTCTAAAAGTATGCTATTTTTTTTAAAAACTTAGAATAATACCTCGAATAAATAACTTTAAAACATAAGAGCACTGTACACATATATTTCAGGTTTCTTTGCAAAAGGGTACTCTTTATATGGTGAATAAATCTAAAAATTAAAAATTGTAGCTTGAAATTATAGGTGCACATCATAAACCAGATTTTTTGGTGTATAATGACAATTTTAAAAATAAAAATCAGTCTATTCATAAAGAAATTCTTGAAATTCAAAATAATGCTTAAAATTAAAATAAAATATTTTGCCTTTCCTAAAAGTTTTCAAACAGCAAAATTTTAAAGTAAAATATAATTGCACAATGAATAAGTCTACAAATTTAACATAAATTGGAAAAAAAATTCAGTCAAATTCTTCCATTAATCATTTTTTTTTTGAAGTAATGGAAACATTTTAAGAAACATGTATACATTAAATAAAGGACTTGAAACAAATGGGAAGCTTTTATTAGTCTTTTATTTGTCTGTAAAAATTTATTTACAGAACTCTGTTTTGTGCATGTGTTTTTAAATTTCATTTAAAGAAAACACAATACATTGCAGAAGATTCTATTTCAAAATAATAGTGGAAAAATTAGGTCAGCATGATTATAAAGAAAATAGTTGCACCAGATCAAAAATCTATCAAATTTAATATTAACGTAAATATTTGGTAGTAGTTAAATATTCATTACCATAAAAAATAAAATCAACTAGACTTACCAATACATTTCTTCATGTTAGTCAACATTTCATTTGTTGCTGTTATTATTAATAAAAGGTAATATACATTGTAACAATAAAAAAGGTTGTACTTAGGGACTGCAATATCAGACTAAAAGTTCAATACCAGTATTTGGTATTTTTTTAGATCTTAATACCAGGGGATACTGGTTTTAATACCAATAGTAAAATTTTTGGGAAAAGAAATAAAATACAGGCATTTCTTTGTTTTAGTTGCCAGTTATTTTAGAGAGTGCAAATATCACAAAAAATTAATTTGTAATTTTTAAACTATAATAGTATATAAAGAATCACAAAAAAGTAAAGGAACATTTTATTTATTTAACCACAAAAAAGTAAATATCACTATTCAGTCTGTAGTAAAATTATATATTTTTGAAATGTTATAAAAAAAAACACAATGCATTAATTGTACTGTCATTAAGCTGGAAGGTAATTATGTGCAAAAATTAAAAGCTGTTGAAAATGCTCTTTCAGCATCTACGCTAGTTGGTATTCTTAGCAAAATAAGTGATACACTTTTTCCAAGTATTTACCTCTAAGTCTCATCTTCAAATAAATCGATTTCTCATTGGATGGTTTTGGATATAGTTCATTTTTGTATTGTATTTTGGTTTGTTGAAATTTTTTTAGTTATTGCTAATTCTAATTTTTGTTCAAGAGACAATTTTTCACTTTTGACATTAGTGTCATAATCCTCTTCGATAACTGTACCGAATTCTTCTGAATGTATAAATAAAGTTTGTAAGTAAAAAATTTTAAGAAAATTTACAGTAAACTTGATTAAATTTGAATTGGCTAGTCTCCTTTCTTTTTCACTTTCATTTATAAAATCATCATATGTAAATACAAATAGGATATGCAAAAACATTGTGAATAACAAACTCCCCAATTTAAAAAACATTGAAATATTACCCATTTTCTTCACAATTATAATTTTGTTTTCACAGATAGGAATATCAGACTAAAAATTCTACGCATGTGCGGTATCACTGATAATAATTTTGGCCCTCCTCCTTGGATAATTCACATATTTTATCACTTCTCCTGATTGTACGACGTAACTTTATATTCACAGTCTAACTAATTTCGCCTGTGAGGGAGACATAAAAACAAAAACGTATACTATTTTGCTAGGTTGGCGATGCCGGAACATATAGTGGAGACAATTTTAAAAATTTCTAGTAAATACCGAAAAACTGGTATTTAAGCTTGTGAATACCGGTATTACAAAATTGCACAAATGGCTCAAAATACTAGTATTGGGTATCCCGGTATTGCAAGCCCTAGTTGTACTGAAACAGTGTATTATGTGAAATAAATTTTGATTCAAACATTATTTCAACAATCATTTAAAAAAATGTGTTGATTTACTTTATCCTGCAATCATGAAATAACTTATGTTAATATAAATACAAATCAGAAAGTTACCCACCGTATCAAAGTTACATATAATTACAATATATAGTTATTTCTGTTATATATGAAATTATAAAATTAATTTTACCTGAGACTAGAAGAACATATTGCATCAGCTATAGTACTGCAGTGAAGAATTTTATCTTTAGCACTTGCCAAAATTTCTTTTTTCCTGGGGAAGAAAAATTACATTAATCCAAAAAAAAAAACTTTTTTAAATAGTTAAATTTTAATTATTTTTTGAAAAGTTAACAGTAAAATTGTAACCTATTAAAATATGCAGAAAATGTAACAACAGCAAAATTGCTAAAGAAAAGTAAAAACTCAAAGTAGTATTAAAAAAGTTATTGAATTAAAGCTCTTTGCTTCTTTACATAAATCAACTCCCTCACATCTTGCAAAAATAACAAATCACTTAACATTAAAATTTCAATTACACTTTTGTACTTCAAAAGCTTCAAACTAGATGTTAATGTGGTAGTAAAATACATTCATTTCTTATTAGCAACACGTCAATTCAAAATATTGTGAATATCATATTTTTTGGAATGGTAACAGTTGAAAATAAGAATTGTATAAAGAAAGAGTAAATAAATGTCATTCTATTTAACCCCCTCTAATAAGTTCCTCATTATTTATTTATCTTAACTGCTAAAAGATAGTTACAAATGATAAACTTATTAATGCTTCACTAGATAATTGAAAAAGATAGTTTAATTCAAAATATCATTGAATCAGCACACTATTAACTACAATATTAACTGAAAAAGATAGTTTAATTCAAAATATCATTGAATCAGCACACTATTAACTACAATATTTACAATAGTACATAATTAAGGGTGATAAAATGTAAGATAAATAATTAAAATTTTTATTTATTTACTTTGCATGCAAATAAAGAGTGAGAAAAGAAACAAAAACGTATGGAGGACAAAAATATAACACATACGTTTACTAAACTGTTAAAAGTGCTGTCCTTTTAAATATTTTACTTACACACACAAAAAAAATATTTAAATTTTTAGAATTATTAATGGGGTTATTTTTCATAAATTCAAATTTATTTCTAATCCTCGTAAAGATGGTAATAAAAAAAAAAAAAAAAAAAAAAAAAAAAAAAAAAAAAATTAAAAAAAATAAACAATGTAACAAATCTTAAAGTATAATGACTAAATTAAATGATATATACATAAGAATTTCTAAATATATTGTATAACATCTAGATCAATGTTTCATATTCATCACCGAAAATGTGTCTTTAAATATCTTAACAAAAAAAATATTTAAATTTTTAGAATTATTAATGGGGTTATTTTTCATAAATTCAAATTTATTTCTAATCCTCGTAAAGATGGTGAATTTTTAAAAAAAAACTTAATTCGTGTAACACATCTTAAAAAATAAATAACACATTGCAAACATAAGTATGTTTGGCTAAATTGTCAATTGTGTATACATAGCACAAATGTAAACATACTTTTGTCCAACTAAATCTTCTGCATTATTAGGTGGTTGTATAACCTTGAGGGCCTCTAAAGCTTTCATTAATTTGTCCATGGTAGCCATCATATTAGCATCAAGGTTTAAGTTTCGTTTTCAAATTATTTTATATTGTATTTAACATATCTAAGATCACATTTTCCCCGTTTCATCACCGAAAATGTGTGCTTAAGCCAGCGTTAACGAACACTTCATCAGCTGCGCCGAAATTATAGCAAATAAAGATTAACATAATATAAAATAAAAATTATTTGATTTCATTCTTGATTTTTTGGGGTGGAATAAAATTGTTCGTTGGCTTAAGTTCTTTTAAAAAATTTCTTTTTCTTTTTAAATGCATGAATGAAAAAGTAAAAACGTATTGCTTTATCTATTGCCAGATGTGAAAATACGAAGTATATATATGACGGTTTATCAACAAACATAAGATCAGTGAGAGTCGAGAAACGCTTAGTACGTGTGTGATGATCATTTTCTAATACGCCTACTATGTGTTTTGTACTTTTTTTATATTGAAAATCAGTGTTTCCTAACTCATATTTTAAAGTTATGACATATATTTTTGGGATCACTAAATTTTCTCGTTTACTTGGAAATTAATAAAATTAAAAGTATGTTAATAATCCAAATTACAGGATATTTTTTAAAAAATTTGTCTTAAAACTTATTGTTTGGAACTAGTGATACACATTTATCACTTTGACACTGTTAAATTTTCAAAAGTAAATTGAGGACTTTTGAACAGATATGTTTTGTTTTTCTTTCCAATACTAAAAGCTGCTTTGATTATCATTTATTTTAAAAAAAATTTTATTGGAAAAATATTAAAGGATTCTTTGTTTCTTCTTTATTTTCTTTTATCCTTAAAATCTGTTGTTTATTTCAATAATGATATATTGTGGAAACCTGTATTACTGTCTTATATTTACTATGTTTAAAAGAATATTTCCTTTATTACCATCTGATATAGAGTTCGTATGTTATGTATTTGCTGGCTAATTGCAGGAAAATTTATATGTTTGAAGAATCAAATAAATGTGCATTATTTGTAGAATATTTAAGTTATAAATAGAGATGAGAGAGAGAGAGAATTAGTTTTGGATTTAAATTTTTATTTAGGTATTTATAAAATGTATTGAATTTGTTTAACTAACTTTGTTTTTTATCAAAACATTCTGCTATAAATTAATAGTTCATACTTTTTTCATTGTTTTTTTAATTTAGAAGGTTCATTGGAAATTTTTTTATTTATTTGATGCATTTATTTCATGGCTATAAACGTTTTTTATACTGTTATTTACTATTTATTCTTTGGTTCAAAACCAGTATCATACACAGACTTTCCTGAGGGGTTATATTTCTTAAAAATGTCAGTGAAAGCACCAAAAGATGAACTTTATGCTAAAAATTAATAGATTTAGTGGTTATAGGAGGGATTTGAACTCCCTTGTATGCAGTATGGTTCAAGATTTTTTTCATGTAATAAGTATAACCTATCTAAAAAAATCCAAGTAATTTCATATATGTGCAGAATTTATATTTACATATAAATATTTTTAATATGAATGTGTTATTTTAGCAGTATTTGTAGGAATACACATGAAATTATAAAACATTAAAGGACTAAGGGAACTAAAGTATGTAGTTTTATGACTTCTATAGTGGTATATTTTAATAGAATTAAATATAGTTAACAATTTGAAATTTGTTTTAGATGACGAACAAAAACAACTCTACAGTTTTAGGAGCATGGACATTTTTTGCTTCTGCCCATGCTATTGATGTTTGTGGTATAAATGGACTTCCCTTGACACCAAATTCTATTCGAGTGTTAGGTAGATTCCAAAAGCTTAGGTCATTGAAACATCCTGGACTCTGTACCTACTTGGATATAAAACGGGGTAAACATGGTAAGCTTCTTGTTGACTAAAATTTTTTTCTTTAAATAGGTTTCAGATATATTCTATTTAAACAATGATGATATATTCTATTGTGTGATGTATTCTATTTAAACAATTTTAAAAAATCTCCGTAAGATAATGTTTAGAAAAAATAAAATAAAAGTGTTTTGTGTTTCTGGAGAATAGCTATAATTTACAATCCCTATTGTGAATATTTAGCTTGTTTTTTAAAAATAGTCAAATTATAATAAATTCAATCCATAGATGTTTAATTCACTTTAAAACACAGTGTAAATATTTTAGAGAATCTTACTTAATAAAAGAAAATTGTTTAACTGTTCTAACACTAAAATTTATCTTTTCTTATGGAAACTTAGAATGATTTTTTTTCTATATTTCAAATGTTGATTTCAAATTTGGTTGTCTGTGTGTATTTTTACATGTAGGGAAAGATTGATAGTAAAATGAAGCTGGTATTTTTGCAGGCATAGTGAGTGACATGCAATTTCAAAATATTTCATTCAGTTAGATATACATTTTAACTGATGTTTATTACTAATCTACAACTTACAGCTAGTGAATCATTTTCTTTAGTTTGACTGTAGTTCTGTTTCTCCATTTATTTTTCACATCATTTGGTGTATGTATCTATCTAAGTCTACTTTCTCACAAACTACTGAACACAGAAACTTGCCAAAAAAAGAAATAATTCAAGGGATCCATCTGTTGTGCAGAGACCCCTGAGGACTGCATTTTAAAAATTACCACCTTTCCTTTCATACTGCAATCAGACAAATTTATTTCATCAGGCCAGCTGAGCTCTCCACATCACACCAACTGCTCAGAACAGTTGAGTTTATAATATATGGACAAACCAAGGGAAAACATACAAAAGTAGTTTTTTTTGTTATTCAGAAGGCTTTTGATACAGTATTGCACACTTTCCTTTTATTTTTTTTCCAAATGGGCTGCAGATTGGTATTTTACCACCTAGTACATTCCCCAGAAGCTATCACTTTTATAATGCAACACTAGATAGGTGAATACTTATTGTAGTAATGTAATTTTTACACCAAGTTTCCTCTCCAGAGGAAGCACCTGAGCTCTGACTATACGAAATCAAACAAGAAATTAAATGTTGCCAAGAACATCCAAGTCAAACAGGCACTCTAGGGATCTTTAACATGTCATGTAATTATACAGTGTGAACTTTGTCAATTTTCTGTATCATGGAAATCCACCGACTTGGGCCGGGGTCAAACCCGCCAATTTGGGCATATCACCCAAACTATCTATGGCACCCAGCTAGCATATCCTTTTATATGAACTCATGAAAAATGACTTCCTGTAACTTTTAATTTTACTGATCAACTCCTAGCTTACTAACAGAAATTTCGCTGTTAAAATAAATAACACCCTCTCTTACCTTCGATTTATTCAAGCTGGTGTAACCCAAGAATCTACACTAAAACCAATGCTTTTTAATCTCTATGTTAACAAGATTCCTAAAACAGACACCATTATCTGCAATTATACAGACGATACAGCAATACCGTAAGAGTCAAAATCCATGTATCATCACACACTACTTAAATATACACATTGCTCTCTTTGAAAAGTGGTATAAAGGGTGAAAAATTTCAATGAATGTTTCAAAAACTGAAGCAATGTTAATGTAAGTAATATCACGATACCTTGGTCTCTGTAAACAAAATGCATTGGTGTTACCCTAAATAGAAATCTCAATTTAAACATTATATCACTTTAGAAATAAATTTAAATAGAAAATGTTATTTTTACCCCTTAATTTCTAGAAAATTAGCTCCTAGTCATGATAATAAAATGCTTACCTGCACACTGATTCTCAGACCTTTTCCACACCAGTTTGGGACCATGCAGCTAAAACCCATTTTAATCAATGAGAAGAATTTCAATATAATTCTTCAACAAATACTGAAAACTTGCTGATTCATGAAGAACAAAGACCTCAGCTTTACAAGCAAAACACTTACTATTAGGCAAATTATTAAAGCAGTAGCTATTAGTTTCTCTGACAAAATTGATTTTCCCCTGAATTCCATCATTTCGGATATTGAAAAATATACCCCAACCTTAAATATTAATAGACCCAGGAACATCCACATCGTTTCCTCTTTTATTCCACTTTACTCTAATCTTAAACCAATATTTACTCTCTATCACTGTGGTTCGAGTAGCCCAATGGTAGTTTCAGATTAGAATCACCGGGACCAGGGTTCGATTCCCCGAGGAATTTCTTCTACTGCACTGTTAGTCCTACCTCCAGACTGATCCATTTCGACAAACCAGAGATCTTCCTTTACTTTTCAATTTTCGCATGCGAAATTTTTTCCAAATTGTACTCTATTTGCATTAACTGCAATGTTAAAAGACACATGGCCTCATCAACTGAATGCCCACTCTACCCTAAGCCCAAAAAAGGCTAAGGTATAAGCGCTAATGAAAATAGGAACCGAAATGAAACTCCCCAAATCAACTCTTTTTTTTTTAATTGTCCCCGGACTAAGTTTTGCTCAAGTACTTAATAAAGATAATGAGCAACAGATGGCAGCCCTAGGAACGATCCCTCGGCATCGAATCAATAAAAATAAACAAAAAGACTACATTTCTCCGGAAATAAATAATGATACTCAAAGCCAAAACGGTGATTTCACCTTCCTCCAAGCAATAATAGAAATTAAAAGGATTTTTAACCTATTCCCAACGCTTTTTAGCGAAATGGGAAAAACCTTTCAACCCAGAAGCAACAACCCAGAAGAAAAATTCAACTGTCTGGTCAGAGGAATTTACTCCGCTGTTTCCAGCACTAACGAAGTGTAATCACTTTACTGGATCAATTGCTACTTCTTTATATTCCTTCTAGTTTTTAAATATTTTCTCATCTAAGCCCTGTCGTCCAACTCTGTTGAACAGCAGGCTTACCCTGAGTGGTTCGAAACGAAACGAAAATTAGATATGACGGGTCCCAGCCAAAATGGCTTATACCCAGTATCCTGAAGATAGGGTGAAAAAGAAAGACCATTAGTAGAATGACGCCTCCCGGAGGAGGCAAAATGTACGAGGTAAAGCCGTCATGAAATAAACCCTTTCGGGAGAAAACGCGGTGGTGGGGAGGGAGGAGGAAGAAGCATTGATGGGCGAAAAACGCCGAAGTTCCCTGCGTTAGCAGGGGAGAAAATGGGGAATGACGTCAGCTATTTTTCATCTGACCCAGTTTTAAACGATAGTAGCGGAAGCGTGTGTTGTAATTCAATGTGTAAATTAAGTATTTTTGTTGAGTTATGGGGGTTTAAGGGAAACTTCCCACTTAGAAGATTTGTATGCAAAATTAACTTTAGTATGTGGATAAGTAAATAATGTTTGTGCTTTAATTAATGGGTTGTCATGATTTTCGATACTTCTAAAAACATTTCTAGAAAGCTTAGTGATGTAGTTATCTATCGGCTCCATATGTAAGTCGTTGTGAATGACTGAATTCCTAACGTACCAAGGTGCGTTAGTAATAATTCTCAGAATTTTGTTTTGTATGATTTGGATCCGTTTAGTATGGGTCGGTGCCGCCGCGCCCAGATGGGGCAAGCGTATGTTATCACTGGGCGCAAAATACGCTTGTAGAGAATGACTTTATTTTCTAGGGAGAGTGGTGACCTTCTCCCAATAAGGGAGATGGCCAGAGCAATTCTTCCCAGAATTTCTCAGATAGATAATCTATGTGTGATTTGTAAGTTAGTCGATTATCTAGATATAGTCCAGGTAACGCACAACCGAGACCCATTGAATGTTGTTATCAAAGAGTGTGAGTTCAGTCTGTGGTCGATAACGCCCCACTTTAGTTTTAAGATTCTCTTATACCCCATTAGCCAAACTCCTGTCTCGGCCAATCAGAACTCTTCCTTTTATTCCTAGATTTGAAATTTTAACGTAATCTTTCAGAGTTAATCCAACTCTTATTTTTGCATTTTAGCTTAAATTTCTTATTTTTCAAAAGTAAATTTTGCATTTCTATTATCCTTCTACACTGACAAACAGTAAAACTCTTAACAGGCATTATTATTACCAGATAGGAGATTAGAGTCTGACAGGACTATGTGCTCCCAATGGTAAATTGTACTCGAATTCTTAGGTGCATCCTGATTGGCCAGGTTACCCTCCCCCCCTCTCCTAATCAGTAAGTAGTAGTTTTTCCCAGGGCTTTTCATCATCTTTAACTCAATTTTATGATACCTCAAATTAATTTATTTTATTCAACTTAAAGGATTTTATAAAATTTGCCTATCAAATTTGCGTAACTTTTATTTTTTTCTTAACTGCTCAGTAGTATCACAGTCACTTTAACTTCACAGATTGGAAGTTACAACCCGAAAGGGTTAAGTACTCTGTTCAGTCACCAGCGACTATTTCATCAAGATATGACATAACTTTTTTTCACAAAATAAGGATATCTTGCATTTTTGAAATTTTTTCTTAAATCAGTATATTGTGGCGTATTTAAAGACAAAATGTTCCAATCGCTCTGTATTTATTTTCTCATGGTCTTGATCAATCGAGCTTACGTCTTGAAAAAGTCCTCGCTTTTCTCTTTTAGATCCGGTAATTCTCCAAATTAGGAATTTTTAAAAAAAATAACTGGGAATTCGACATTAACATTTATAACTTTGAAATTTCTAAAAATAATCGCATGAAACTTTTTTTCTGTGTGTCAAACCTTGTTATCCGTATTTTGACTGAAAATTTAAAAAAAAACTTAAAAATTGCGGATTAAAAAAAATTGTGTTTTTTGTCTAATCTATTTTCAAGGGAGTTTATTTATGCTATTTTTTCCTTACATTTTTAATTACTATTTTTTTCTTAAATGAAAACTTGTTCGAAATTTCGCATTCCCTTTCCTTTGAAGGGCCAGCGAAATTTCCCTCCCGTTTCGGTCTAAAAATAGAGCCGAGGGGAAAGAAACCGTCTGACGGAGGTAGAAAAAATTTCAAAAAAGAATTTTAATGACATAAGTATAGAAATCATCAGAAAGTGCGGACGTCGAGAAAGGAAGGGGAATTCCCCAAGGGGCGGGGAGTTATACATTCAACAAGGCCCATGCAACCCCAGGTTATGCAGTTAGTATATACATATACTATGGTGGCCCTTTTCTAATTTCAGTTCACACCCTCCCATTATTATTTTTTCTTGTAAAAAAGTGAAAAACCCTTATTTCTTTAAGTCAGAGGTTAGGGTCCTGTGCCTCATCATAGTAGAAGTATAAAGCAAGTAGGTGGGGAGAGCGACATGTATCACTCTCCACCTTCAGTCAGACTATAAAGTGTAAAATTCCTCTGTTTCTTTTTTACCATTTTTATGCATTGTCATCTACTTCTGAGCTATGGTCCAAATTTCAAGTCTCTAGCTCATCGGGAAGTCAGTTTAAAATCAATTACAAAATTCCACCCGGACAGACATACAAGAAAGCGAGTTAATAAAAACATGTTAATATTAAGTGTCAATCGTATGATCACCTTTTAAAAGTATTTCTATAATTTTAATTCGTATCATCACTTCTAAATGTATTGCTTTATAAAAATTAAAAAATATTTAGCAGTTAGAATTATTTTGTTTCACATGCACGAGTCTTTTTTTTTATTTCCATTTTCAGAAAAATGTTTATATTATGGTAAGAATTTGCTGAGAGACGCATTCACCCTCCCCTTTCTCACATAAAAAACACTTCTTTTTTGTTTTATTTGTATTAACCACAAATGTATTGGCTTTTGGGGTTACACCTTAATCTTTTAGTCGCTAAACCTGGAATTAGTCTCGCCAAATCTGAAAATGATATAATATTATAATTTTAACATAAAATAAATACAACTGAAAGTAATATTAATGTATTACATATCTAGATATAAATTTACACTATTTTAAGTGTTCATTGCACAAAATTTGTAACAATGTGCGACTTTAGCTGAGCAGAGATCAGCTGAGGAAGGTGTTTTCAAAAATCGACCCAAAAGAGTCACGGGCATTATAAATAAAAAAAATCCTTTTTATCAACTATTAGACCCACAGATTAAAAATTTAACAAATGTGTTTGTTTTTTTCACCTGAAATATGCAAAAAGCTTTTTTTAACGTGTAATTTACGTAAAATTAACTCATTAAAAACTTCTTTACCTTCAATCTGTTTTGCTTAATTTTTCAATTTACCCGTGCAAAGAACGGTGGATTATATTTCAATTGATCCAGCTAGTTGGGTTATGTTTTATTTGATTGCCAGTTCATCTATACTGTGTCCTAAAGACTCAATTGCAGCTGCAAGAATAAAAGCTGTATTTATCTGATTAATGTGGCATCGATTGAGTACAGCTATTAATTTTGAAATTAAAACCATTTCCTCACATGTTGGCGCCAGACTTAATGGCATCTGTAAGTGTAGAGCTGACTGTATTTATTCAGTCAGCTTTTAATTGGCATGGAAGTAGATCGCTCACTTCCAACACCTTAAACGTAAGGAAAAAAATAATTAAAACACTCGTTTTAAAGGATTGATTGTTCTTGTGGGTCTAAACTTCAAATAGCATCAACAAATGGTCCATTGGGGCAGAAAAAAATAACTTTTATTTTGATAATTTGAAGTTAGAGCGGTATCGTTCTAATGGTAACGAATACAATAGAATCAAATGATACAACTACGACTAGGGAAATCGAGCGGTATCTTCAGATTTTAAAAGATTTGTCGTCGTAAAAGTGATTTTAAAAAGTAATAATCACTATTCGGTGGTTTATTGAAGAAAAGAACGCTGTTTTTCAGATAGGAATCTTCAATTTTAAGAATTTCTCAGTAGAGTCGCTTAAAAATTTAGAAATTTTATCAACATTTTAAATAAAAGTTCAAGAGGTTTAAAATTAATGAAATTAGAAACTAATCGGCTTTTTATACAAAATTCTCTTAAATGTCATTTAAAAATTAGATAAGGAAACTTGGGAATTTTTTGAAATGGGTTTACTATTGACTTGCCTAGCCGGGATACTTTTTAAGACTTTCTTCAAAAAACATATCAAACTCTAGAAATTTACAAGGTGGTCAGTTACAAAGTAACTTAGAATTGCAAAATGCATAAATATGAATACAAATTTCGTTTTTAAGTATGAAGCAGATAAATGTGTGTTGTATAATGGATTCCGAAGCCCAGTGGCTGAATGGTTAGTGCATCGTGCTTCCACACCACAGGTCCGAGGTTCAAACCCCGGGCTGGGCAAGGTTGACTCGGCCTTTCATCCCATCAGTGGGTTGATAAAATGAGAACCAAGCTTACTTGGGGACCAAACACTGGGGGTTTCGCTTCAGGCTGACCACCTGATCGGAACATCTGCTCATGCACCCCAGCGCCCAATGGTCACGTATACTGAGATGGGCACTGTAGGCCTTGGCCCTCATGGGCTGTTGCACCACTGAGTTTGAGTTAATGGATTCCATAAGCTGTATAGTAGATCTGTATTTTTCATTATGACGCCGTAGCAAAGATTTGATGTTATTAAGAAGCATCACACACACACAGTTCAGTATAAACTGTTTAATCATTAACCTAGATTTGTGTTCATATAGAGAGCTTCTGTCAAGGTACGAAAAATTATTTGCTACAACAAAGTTGGGACGTTTTCGTCAAACAGAGGTAAAATTTCCGAATTCTGCGCTTCCAACTGTTTCTTCAGATTTGTCAGTTCTTTTTTGTGAAATAGGTAAATCTAAAGAAATTAAGCCTACCATAGCCCTTATAGAAAAAACAAACCATAACTCTGTCTTTTTCGCGACTGTAATTATATGGGTTCTAAGCTATCGTCAGATGGGTTTTATTGAATGAAGCACGTAGCACATTGAATTCTGGAAGCCCCAATCAAACTATCTGACTTTGGCAGATCTTAACATTGTTTATTCCAGTTTCATAACAGATCTTAATTGGCTACGTGCAGAACTTTTCTTTTGAATATTTAAAGGAAGAAAACACATCGCACATCCAGAAATATATCTCCTAGTCAGGGACGTCTTAAGGCATGGGCCCAGGGCCTCGTTTCGTTCTCGACTCTGTCTTAATAAGAACATAATCCGGATAATTTTAATGGTCAAATATTATTCTCGTACATATTCTCCCAAAACCAGGGAATTTCAAATTGCATGTCAACTGGCAAAAGCGGTAAGACTGTATTATTATGTGATGACCGTTGTCCATGTCTAGACCTAGGTGTGTGTGTCTGACACCATTAATAATCATTTAACTCATTTAGTAGAAATGCAGCCATCGGTTGAGCCAGGCACATTAATTTGTTTCAAATTACCGTTTGAACGAATATTTGGCAATGCGTGTTATATATACTTTCTACTTTTTTAAATATCTCAGGTATGGCCTACTTTTGTAGAGGGGCCTTAAAATTCTTAAGATTTCTCTGGTCCAGGGCCTCAAAGAGTCTTAAGATGTCCCTGCTCCTAGTGACGTCTACGAAACTGAAAACACAAAAACCTACTGCAACGTGATTTCTAATGCCATAAATCTACATTTGGAAGCAAACACTAGGAAATTTTGGGAAGTTGAAAATGCGGAAATGAATCGATTTCTTAGACCAGGGGAAAAATTGTACAGGAAACACAGACAAAACGAGAGCAACAAATATGTTATTCAAATGCCTGTTCTCAGGTGCCTTCGTTCTCAGAGTCATTTGCGAGCTATTGCTGTGAAATAATTGAACCAGAACCGTAGATGGTTAAACAAAATATTGTTTTGAAAAACTTTATGCAAAATTCATTGATGAACAGGAACAATTGAATCATATATGCAGATATATATAATTAAGAATGAGCAACCCTCGTCAGTTACTACATGTCCCATCATGGCATTTTTATGACTGAAAACATCAATAAAACTCAGTTGTCTTTAATGCCTCATCACCCACGACAATAGACCAGTGTTTAAATGTTTTTCTTTCCAGAGAAGTAGGAAAGAGGCTTGTGTTTTGAATTCTCCAGTTCCATTAACATAAAATTGCATTGGCAGCAGATACACGAAAGATGTTTCGTCATATATTAATTCATCCTTCTCAACGAGATTTATTATGAATACACTGTGGAAGGATGTTGATGTTGAGCTACCTAACATTTTTAAAATGGACACTGCTACTTATGGTACAAAGTGGTCTTCATTTCTCGCTATCTGCAATTTAAGGCAGTTTGCCCTGGATGAAAAAAAGCTAACTTTCCCTCTTATTTTTCCGATGTTTTCATGAATGGCATGTAGTTCATGGTTGTGTAAGATGTTATAAAAATAAACCCATGAAGTTGAACAGCAAATCATTTCTATACTCTCTAAAGAAAAAGTTGTTGCCGCCCTCCCTTTCTTACAATGTAGGCTGTGGCGTAACGTACACCCCCGCATCGGGGGAGGGGCAGGAATCTAAGAGGGCCCAATGCACCTGACTGACGCCTAGTACATACCTTTCATAAGATTCGACTTGGGACCCAAAACCTGTCTTTGCAGGGAGGGTCCTAATATTCTCCGTTACACCACTGAATATTGTTATTGATTTATGTGGAGATTGATTTACTGTGGTGGAAATCACCTTTTAGATTTAAAGTGTGTTTTTTTGCCGTGTATAGCGAGCCTTTACTTCCCGAAGAAATAATATTGTTGCAAAAAGTTTTGGTGGAAGCGCCTTTGAAGACTTTATAAAACCTTACTTAATAAAACAGTTAATATTTCAATATTCTCAAATATAACATTGACTATTTACTTTCTCTCGTATGGAAAACATTTATTTGCGTAACCATTTTCCTACTCTGTGACACTCTGAAATATCAGAAAAACTAAGCAGAGACTGAGTCCTTAATTATAGTATATATACAATATAGTTATGTATATATATATATAGTTTGGATGTATGGATGTTTGTTACTCTTTCACGCAAAAACAACTGAATGGATTCTAGTGAAACTTTACAATAATATAGCTTATACATCAGAATAACACATAGGCTATAATTTATAATGATATTGTGTGAAGTGTCAAAAATATAACGATAAATGTCAAGTAATAGTAGGAAAAAATTCTGCCATCTGCAAGCTATTCTGGCGTGCGCTGTAAAAATCGTTAGTTATACGTATATAATCACACATACAAAAAAGCTCGTGACAGCATATATCTATCTTTTATGTATAAACCATTATCGCCGAAATAGTGAACCATAAATACAATAAAGATTGATAGTTTATTTCAATGCACGTTTTTTATGATTTTATTATCAACCGATCACTATGAACATTGGCAAATATATGTATTCTTTTTCGGAAAAGGTTTTTGTGCAATCCTTTTTGTTGTAGTTCCGCACCAGGTGGGGCTATAGCATATCAACGTCTGCACCATTCAATCCATCGCCAAGTTGCCAACACGGTCACCAAAAATGATGCCAACTTGACTCTGTCGCCAACATTTCGTTATGTTTCCATTGAATCGCCATTATAATGTAAGGAACGGCGTTGCTTGCGAATATTACAATTTTAACATAAAATAAATACAACATAAAGTAATATTAATGTATTACACATCCAAATATAAATTATTTACACTATTTTAAGTGTTCATTACACAATATTTGTAACAATGTGTTACTTTTGCTGAGCATAGCTCAGCTTTGGAAGGTGTTTTCAAAAATCGATCCACAAGAGAGTTACGGGGCGTTATAAATAAAAAAAAAAAATCCTTTTAATCAGCTATTAGATCTACAGACTTAAAATGTAACATGTATGTTTTTGTTTTGTTCAGCTAAGATATGCAGAAAGCTTTTTGTTTTGTTACATTTGCAATTCACTTAAAATTAACTCGTTAAAAACTTCTTTATCCTTCAATCTGTATTGTTTAATTTTTCAATTCACCCATGCAAAGAACGGGTATATCAGCTAGTATATATAATAGTCATTTCTTTTTATCATACATTTATTCTTGTACTACTTTCTTTTTATATTTTTGTAACTGAACAGCTGAAAGTTCCGCTCCCTGTCCTTATTGAGTTTCTCCGTTTTTACTCGATGAAATGATCCTATCAACAGAAGTGTTAGAAATAGATATGTATTTCCAGTGTTGGAGATCTATGGATAAATATATGTTGCCGAAAAGCCAAAGCCATCTAGTAGTCATGTAGTTTTTATTAACCTTAGCGGATTATCACTTAAGTATTCGCTTTATGTGTTCTTTATATTATTAGTTACATATTCAGCATTTTCTTGTGAAAAAAAGAATGAAAGCTACTGTAAATAAATTTATTAAACGATCATTTCATACTTTTTTAAAGCACGCACAATGGGGTCTTGGTACCAAAAAGCGGGCCAAAAGTCTAATTTTTTTAATTCAAGGTTGATCCATTATAATAAGCTTTGGGTGTAGCACAATAGATGGTGCTTTAAATGGCAGCTATTTTGAGAAGCTTAGTTATACAGGAAAATCTGAGCTTCAGACGGAATCTCGTCTTTTCTTACGTTGTTCCGGTGAAATTATTTGCGCTTGAAAAAAAACACGCTATTTCAATCCCCATTTAGATAATCAAGATAGTGATTGAGGTTTCGGATTTCCCTGTTTTTTCCATTTCCGGAAAATCTCGGGAATGTAATTGTCGTTTCCAGGATTATTTCAAAAAATTTAAAAACAAGCTAATTTTAAATAATATCAATACTAATTATATAAAATAAGGATACATATAAATCCCAAAATTAATACTCATTCAAATATTGAGCTTAAGATAAAAAACGAAACGAAATCTGCAGAAAGAGAGAAGTATTTTGAAGAAATAAATAATTATTCTAAAAAAAGATTATTACGAATTCGGATACCAAAGAATTTACTTAGTTATATAATAAGTAAATATGCCACACACACACTATCTTTATTTAGTAGATGTTGTTACAGCCTCGATTATTTATTTTCAACTTTATCATATTCACATAAGTAGTTGTAATTTTTTTTAAATGAAATACAGCCGACTCTCTTGATAATTCAAACTTTCGATAATACGAACTTCTCGCTGATTCGAAGTATGTGCTCAGCCCCTAGAAAAACTCTTGATATTTTGAACTAAAACAATACGTTTTGGTACACTCAATATTTCAAAGTAATATCTGTGACTGTCCGGAATAGAATACGTGATAATTCGAAGTGATCTTATAAAACCCTCGACAATGCAAACACTCATGTAGAGTCCTATAGCAAACAGGTCGGATGTTGCATATCTTGTGTTGTATTGTTTCTGCTTGTCTCCCTTGTAATGTTGTCCCTTTAATGATCATCGAGGTTGACTCCAATAACTCTGACAGAAGCTAAAGTGTCACTAAACAAACTACGCAAATTTTTCCTTGAAAACCATGTTGATGCAGACATTTTCCAAGCTTCATTTATTCTAGAAAAATCAGTTGACAAAATTAGATTGTAACTGCCACAGGAAAAAAAAGATTTTTTCGTAAAAAAAAATTTATTATGTACAGTATATATTCTTTTAATAGTTGTTTTTAATACATAAATATATTCTTTTAATACAGGACTTAACTTCTGTCTAATATTTATACTGTATAATATATACTTTTAAAAAATACTTTAAGATAATTTTATACATATGTGCAATTGTTGCATTATATTACATGGTTTCAAATTTAAATATGTTAGAAAAAACTCATCATGTATTCTGGTAGTTATTTCCTACCCACTTGATAATTTGAAGTTTTTCATTGGTCCCTTCAACTTCGAATTATCGAAAATCGACTGTATATGTATCACTTTTAGCACTTAAAGCAAAAATTGTTAATGACATGTAAAAAATGTTACAATTAAAGATTTTGCAAACTGAAAATCTCGGGGGGAATTCATATTTAAAAGATAATTACAAAAATCAGTGTTCCTTTACTGACTTACATGCATTTGAAAATTAATCAGTCGAAGTTGAATCGGTTGTTTCTCTAATGTTACGACTATTAGAGATAAATTGTATATATATTTATATAAATACATGAACGTTTATTTGCTGCTAAAGTATCTATCAATTACGTATGTTAAAAATATTAATTATTGTATTTAAGAGATTTTGTTTGTATAACCGATTTCTTGTTTATGGAATTGCTATATTCTTGTTACATAAATAAATATTAATGTAAGAATCTCACACGAAAGTTTGGTTAAGAAAAATAAGAAAAGTTGCTAGATTGTGTGTGTGCTTAAAAATATACTTCCCTAAACTGTTCGGGGTTCATTCTCTTTTTCAAATTGCTGATTCAATTAAATAGCTCAAACACAAAAAAACAAGTATCCGAATTTTTTTTAATGAAGTAAGTAATAGTTTTAAGTATCCACATAAACCAAGGTCTTGAAACATTGATCCGATTGGTCGTACTGGTAGGCTAAGAAAAGTGATTCCCTTAAAAACTAAATACACTGCTGCCCACCGTAAATGCAACACCCTGAAGGAAGCACGCAAATAACATGAAATTTACAACATGCATTAGTGGAGGTGAGATATGCAAATTATTAGAATTTCAGCGCAGACACACATCACACACGCCTGTGGCGCCACATCAAAGTGCTATTTAAGGCTTGGAGATTTCGACGATTTCGGCAATTGTGTTTTTCTTGTGGTTTTTTCAAAAAACCATCAGTTATGTCTCGTAGAAAACAGCGATCAGCTTTTGATTAAGTATCAGAGTTCAAGAGAGGAAGGATAGTGGCCTACCGAGATTGTGGATTATCTTTCAGGGAAATCGGTAGTCGTGTTGGACGAAACCAAACAACTGTAATGCGGATATGGGACCGTTGGAAGCAGGAGGGTACGACGGACCGACGTGGTCGATCGCATCCACCTCAGTGCCCCACTTTACGTGAGGACAGGCAAATTGTGTGCATGGCACTGACGGATCGCTCAGTCACATCACGAACCATAGCACAGCACATTGAGTCTGTAACGCATCATTCAGTGTCTACGCGTAGCATTCGACGCTGTTTACAGCAGAGTGGTCTGTCCGCAAGACGTCCATTGCTTGGTCTACCCTTGACGCAGAACCACAGACGTCTCCGCCGCCAATGGTGCGATGAAAGAAGGATGTGGGCGGCAGAATGGAATGAAGTTGTTTTTACTGACGAGTCACGCATCTGTCTGCAACACCACGATGGTCGGATTCCAGTCTGGAGACACTGTGGAGAGAGGATGCTGAAGAGCTGCGTTATGCACCGCCACACTGGTCCTGCACCGAGAATTATGGTATGGGGTGGTATTTTGGATTTTACTCTCGCACTCCTCTAGTACGCATTGCCGGTACTTTAAACACCCAGCGCTACATCTCCGAGGTGTTGGAGCCAGTTGTCCTTCCTTACCTTCAGGGCTTGGCCACAGCCATATTTCAACATGATAATGCACGACCACACGTGGCACGCATTGTCCAAATGTTCTTCGTCAATTGCCAGATTGAATTGCCTCCCTGGCCGGCTCGCTCTTCGGATCTTTCGCCGATAGAAAACATGTGGTCCATGGTTGCTGAACGATTGATCCAGATTAGACCCCCAGCGGCCACACCAGATCACGTTTGGCAACGTGTGGAAGTTGCTTGGTCTGCTGTACATCAAGAACACATCCAAAGTCTCTTCGAATCAATGCCGAGGCGTGTGGCAGCGGTGATCTCCAACAATGGTGGCTACTAGTTCTGGCAGGAACCACACTTCACAGAAGTCTATAAATTTATTCATTTGATACTTGGTCAACATGTTATCTACAAAATAAATTTTGTTGTGCTATCTCTTGTCTTTCTTGGTGTTGCATTTACGGTGGCCAGCAGTGTACTTTTAGTTTAAGGAGTTCGATAGACAGACAGAAACTGATCAGAACAATAGATTCTCACGGCTAGCTGGAAAAATTCTCACCAACCCTACTGGGGGGGGGGGGGTCTTATTCTCTTATTTCACTCTTTTCTCACTGCTGGCATTTACGAACATTCCTCCACCCAGGAAGTTCGGGTGAACGATCACAAATAGCAACAGTACGGTAAGTTAAAATTTGTATCCGAGGTTGAAATCCACAGTCAATTCAAAAATAGCTACCTCGTAGATTATTTAAGCCCTGTGCTGCCATTTCCAGGAATTCTCGGGGACGAAGTATATTTCACAGGAATGCAAAAAGTATGGAATTCTTACGAATTCCCGTGTTCTTCCAGTAAAAAAACTTTAATAGGGATCCACTAAAAACTTTCAGCTTGCATCATAATAATGAAGGTATATATTTTATTATTAACTTTTTAAAGTTTATGAATAATTTTTAGTCCTTTTTGACCTGTGATACGTAATAATAAATTATTCCAATCTTATGATGAAAAAATTTCATATATATAAATTAGTATATTTGAAACTGAACGTCGGTGGCAAATGGAACGCGAAGCATTCCTCCATCCCATATATGGATAGTAAATGTGACCTGATATTGATAAGTATATTTGTTATGTTTCCAGCCTCGTTCGACTAAAAAATTAAAAATAATCTCAATAAATAGTATTTTATGTATTTTATTCAATAATAGTATTTTATCTAAAGAAAAAAGGGTCTAAAATTGGGCTTTTTATTTTCTGTGATTTTTTAAAACTGTCTGTTACAAATTTAAAGCTTTGAATTTTTTCCTGTGTTGAGTCTTTTACTTTGCTTTGGGCTTTTCTGGGGGGCTTCTTCTATTTACCAAAAAACCTCGTGCAATATCGTGTTTCAATGTCCTATCAAACAATTGAACAAGAAACTAGAGTATTTGGAAGACTATTTATGTGAATTTACCAAATGTGAATATCATATCTGGAAATATAGAGTGTCCTACCTGACTTTAAAAGTAAATGTAAGTCTGCATCTAAGAAAAGAACAGTCTTTGAAAGGAAGAATAAAAAACCATTGCTTACAATTTCGCTTTGCGAATGGGGACATCATCTTTATCGCCAACTGTTGATGACCGCACCAAATGGAGAAAAATGAGATTTGTTACAGATTCAGAGCAATTAACATTTGCAACTCAAATGACTTTCAGTCACTGGTTATGCAGAAGCTTCCAATATTTTAAAGGGAATAACAAAATCGCCTACAAGGGCAAATAAATTCTTGAAATCTATTACTGAAGTACCACGCATAACGCAGCTTCTGCCTCCAGAAGCTTTATTTGTGTTTGTGGAGGAAGATTTTAATATAATATTGTGAGAAAAGTGGACGAGCAGCACTTTCAGTGCCATTCTATGCTATAAAAAAAGAAAAAAAAATTCAATGTTATTTGAAACCTGAAGCTTTTCATGCACTATCCACATGTGCTGATGTAAGACTGCAAGATATTCTGGACCAAACTTGTGCATGTTTATGCCAGTATCTGGATGAAGGTTTTGAAGGTTATACGTAATGTATAAGAGCAATCTAACATAGAAATTATTAGCGGATGTGGCTGTGACGGTTCCCAGTGAATTTAGTACAACCAGAAGTTTGAAAACGCAATTGACTCGGCGGCGAATATCTTTCATAGCTCCTTTGTTTCGCTTAGATCAATAATTAAGGAGAGTAAATTGTTATAGCAAAATGCAGTGCTATCTCCTCTCTCTCCTCTGGGATATATAAGCTTGAAACTGAACACAAATTGTTATTCACCATGAATGATGATAAGGTATGTAATTCTACATCTATCACAGAATCTGCAATGCGATGCTACTTATATGGGGTGACTTCAAAAGACAAAAACAGAAACATGGAACCTTAGAATCACTATCATGGGAGATGGCCATCCTGCACACAAAAATATGGTTATATTAGTCTATCCTGCATTTAGCATGACAGATTCCAGCTGATAAAAGGTAAATAAAATTTGAAGGAAATAAAAAGATTGTAGCCAATTCCAAAAAGAAAAATCATGACAAGTTAAGAGAGGAGATGTCTCTTAATAGATTTTCCAAAAGCCGGTTTCTTGTGTACCAACGATGGTAACTCGGCTCGGCGGTTTCTCCAAAATCAAAAATCGACGAGTAAAATGACAAAAGTGACGAAACCTTAATTTTTTGGTAAAAAAAAAATAAGTCATAACAAGCGGATATGCGATTGATGTCAATAAATTCAAAAAATATTTTTAGAAACAGCCTAATTATATGTAAGTTTATACAACTGGTACCCCATGCACAAAATTTCTGTGCATGGGGCCAAGATTATTTCGCATGCCTTATTGCCAATCGGTCAACTCTCAGAAGAGGCTGCTGAAGCCAGAAATTAGTACTTTCGTAATATATCGACGAAGGTTTGCTAGATGGCATTATTAACTGGTTACACACTCTTAGCTAAGACCCTCTTCCGTCTTCTATATGTCCGTTTCGAAGAAAATCAACGAAACCCTTTTTCACAGAAACTATTTAACTTCTTCCTCCAGCAGCTTCATGAGAGTATCCAAGAACGTGAATAAGGTAGCTCATGTGATGAGTGCGATTAATTTTTCTAATTTAAAAAAATACATGTTTGTGTATAATTTTAAAATATATATATTGTGTTTTACGTCAACTTCAGCTTTTATTTAACAAGAAAATATGTTATATTGGTGGCCGTTCGCGACTTCGTCCGTGAGCACTTCGATTCTTCCATTGACATCCCCCTTCCCCCCCTTCGGGGATGATTCTCGAAAAATTATTTCTTAGTGTGCATGCACACACTCTAAAAAAAATAGTTTCATGTTTCTATCTACGAAATTAAGTTTTGACCAACTTTTAGTGCTAAATACTCCACTGTGCAACGTTCTGTACTTAGAAATTCTGTGTGAATTACATCATTCTCTTACAGTTATACCCTCGTTTGCCACATTGTGTGACGTTGTGAAATAATCTAAATGCAATATATATTGCGTATTTTATTTTCATTTAAGGCTTAGAAGTGTATTTAACATTTACTCGCTGTAGCATAAATGCTCATATGTTCAAATAATTTTTTGCTTATTGACATGCATGATATGTAAACTTTTTTAACACGGTTTTATAAGTTTCACTTGCATGTAACGGAATCTTGGAACTCGATTTTCACTCACTTAAAAAGGTCAGATTAATTCAAAATTTTGCACAATTGTCAAGGCCCGATGACATTACAATAATTTCATAATTTTGTTCCATTGTCCACATCAGGATCGTCAGGAATCACGATAATCAGATTTGGCGACAATTAAATATATCACTTCCAGATTTGGCAACTTATTGCACATACAATTTTCAGATTTGGCGACTAATTCGATATACCAATTTCAGATTTGGCTACTAATTCGATATAACATTTCCAGATTTGGTGACTAACTCCAGATTTAGCGACGACTAAAAGAAAAAGGTGTAACCCTACAGCGAGTGTTTTTAATTAATACACTTGTGGTATATAAAAATAAAACAAACAAAAAAAGTGTTCTGTATGTGAGAAAGTGGAGAGTGGGTGTGAGCTATCAATTTCTTACTATAATATAAACATTTGTCTGAAAATGAAAATAAAAAAAATAAGCTCGTGATGTGAAAAAAATCATTTATGTTCTTAATGCTAAATATTTTTAATTTTTATAAAGCAATACGTTTAGACGTGATGATACGAATTAACATTATAGCAATACGTTTAAAAAGTGAGAATACGATTGACACTTAATATTACCATGTTTTTATTAACTCGCTTTCTTTAATGTCTTTCCGGGTGGAATTTTGTAATTGATTTTAAATTGTGTGACTTTCCGATGAGCTAAAGACTTGAAATTTGAACCATATCTCAGAAGTGGATGACAATGCATGGAAATGTGAAAAAGGGGGGGGGGACGAAAAGGAGGAATTTTATACTTTTTAGTCCGTTATAAAAACGCGGTACATTAATTTTTTTTAATTCGAACTTTTTTTTCATCTTACCACACATTTTATTTGTTTGACCTGTTCTTTTGAGATGGAATCTAATATAACGATACGGGATTCACCCGAGGCCCCGTAAACAGAGAATAAATACACTTCAGACCCTTTAATTAAAATCCATTGAAGAGCAAGACTTATTTCAGCAGCCACGTAATTATGGCTCCAAATATCAAACTCAAGGATAAATTCAACAATGAAAAAATGACAGTTTAAAAAACTAAAAGCACACTTTTATTTTAGATTGAACTAAAAAATAAAAAATAAATTATAATTTTAAAAAAACTAAAGAACACGCTTTTATACTGAATCGAACTAAAAAGTAAAAAAAAATAATTCTTAATATAAGAATAAAATGATGAACGAGAAAATTAATGTCATTGGGGTAAAAGCGTGGGGTGCAATTTCGGAATTGAAAGAAGTTAGAAACTATAACAATTGATATATTTATAGAACACCCCACGCTTTTACCCAATGACATTAATTTTCTCGTTCATAATTTTATTCTTATATTAAATTTTTTTTTTTTTACTTTTTAGTTCGATTTAGTATAAAAGCGTGTTCTTTAGTTTTTTTAACTTATAATTTATTTCTAATACAAACAAATACTTATAAAATCATTTTTTTAATTTTTAGAGAGAGTGATGATCGTTTCTGAACATTATCAAGATAATTTACAAAATTTGGAGATGAGATCATCTTTGAAAAGGTAATTTCATATCAAAATGTATTTATATTTTATTTTTATTATGTTTAAATCATCTAGTTTTATATTCAGATTAAGTGTATATATATATGAAAAACTTTTTATATATTCTTCGTCTAAATATGTAGACCATCTTAACTATAACATTATGCAATTGTCATATCTACAGCAGAAATGCAGTTAAATAATAGCCGCATTAACTGGAAATAAAACAATTGATATATTTTTATATATAACAATACTTTGTGACAAATACAAAAGTAGGTTCTTTCGTAAATCTGCAAAGAAAATCCATCAAGAGAAAGAAAAATTTTCAACGCCTTGGAAACAATTTTATATTGACAATAAATACCTTTGTGTGTGTGACTATGTGATAAAGAAATTAATTATTATTTAGAAAATTGAAAGGCATTAAGCTAATCATGATTTATTTGGCATGAAACGTATAAAACTCTGCAAGAAAGTAATTTAGTAACTGATAAATAGAAATATAAAGTCATTTTCAATCATAAATAATAAACTATTTAAGTGCATGTTGCTAATACTCTTGCTAAAAGAGAAGGGTTTTAAAATTGATTTAAAAATTCGGAAGAAAGTTTTGATAAGGGGTTCATTAATGCTTTTTCACACAAGAAAAATAAAATCACAATTTCTCCTTGCCAAATTTGATACAGTTTATTGTCAGTACATGATGAATAACTATTGTTTTTGAAAAAGAAACATCATTTTATCCACAGATTTATAGAAGAAAATCTTACCTCTAAAAAGTTGCTTGCCTTATTTCGAAACCCATCGTATTTCAAAAATATCGTCAATAATGACATACATTAAAATTATTTAATAATTAATATTTCTTAGGGGTGATGTGTTTGCTAAGGATTGTAATCTTAGAATATTAAAAAAATTACCAAACGTTGACCCAAAGCAATGAAATTAAAAGAAAGACTGTAATAATCATTAAACAAAATATTAGTAAAACTTTACAAAAGCTCTATCTTTGAAATCATATAATTAACTATTTATTTGCGTTTCTTTTAAAGTCTTGATTATTTTTCACTAGAAATAGGTAAATAAGCAATTTTTAGCAGATGTTTGGGCCTCTCCTCCATATTTCAGGCTCTGGATAAATAAATCTTCTAAAACCTCATCTCATAGGCCAAATACAAAACTAACAAGATAACTAATTAAAAAAAAGAATTTATCAATTAAGTTTTATTTCCTGGATACCAACTTACTGTAAAGGAAACATTCTCACTCTATAATTTACTAAATAAAAAATTATAAGTTATATTTCACAAATTTTGATTTAATCTTATTTCATGAAAGATGGGGCTTACTGTGCTTTAAAGTTATGGATAAATGAAATTATATATAAGTACCATTTAATTGTCTAATGACCTTGTTAAGTATGAAATAAATGTTGTACTGTTGAAGATATTATAGTGTGTAATAAATTGGAGTGTATATATATTGACAGAAACAAAATCCTAACACTAAAAAGGAATTAATCTAGAGGAATAAAATTTTTCCAAAGCATTTAACTAGGTAGCATATTCGATTGAAGTTTCAAGGTCTTAGGTTAAATACAAAATGTTGATACATAAATAATCACTGTAACCGTTAAGATTTTGAATGCAAGCCTGAAAATAAGCTTGCATTTTGTCATGCAGGTGCTGTATGTCATTTTGTGGTATTGAGTTCCAAGCTTGTGGTATTTGGTCAGTCAAATCAACAACGGTTATTGCTGTCTGTAAATGACATTGGATTTGTCGTCCAATCATATCCCATACGTAATGGATAGGAGAAAGATCGAATGATCACTCAGGCTGAGGTAGCATATCGATATTCTGTAGAGCACATTGGGTAACAGAAATGTGGTATGAGTACGAGCGTTATCCTGTTGGAAAATACCCTCTTGAATACGGAACATGAATGGTTACACATGTGGTTCAGTCATCAGTCTGACGTATGAGTTTGTAGTCAAGGTACTTAGGATAATGACGAAAGTGCCCAGTTTGTCGTAGGAATTTGGACCTCAAACCATAATTCCTAGAGAAGAATCAATATGCCTACGAGGCAAATAGCTTGGTTCCAAGCTCTCACATGATTTTCTTCTGACCATCACTAGCAACAAGGCAGAAACGGATGTTATCGAAAAACACAACAGATCGCCACTCTGCTCTCTAATGAGCTGTAACTTGACATCACTGAAATTGAAGATGGCAGTGATTCATAGTGGTATTAATTCTAGAGCTTCTGTGTGTGGGGATGGGGCTTGCAGCAAGCAATCGGATTTGTTACCGTTCATAGTGTGCCACTCTTGTACCAACAGAAGTTCTGATTTCTGCTTCATATGCAGCACGATGTGCCACAGCTATACTGGTGTCATACATCATTGCGGTCTTTCTCAGTTGTGGCCCGTATGCAACCGGACCTCAGTCTTCTTGAAACAGTATCTTCTCGTGAATACGACTACTAAGATACATATACAATAGATACATCCCCGCAAATCCTTTCTGTAGTATTATGGAAAGAAAAGTCCACACACCTTCTCGCATCTTCATTTAAATTCTTTAATCTGCTAACTCTGCCTTCTTAATATTCTTAAAGGCATTCTCAACTCCAATCCATGTATTTCACAATCAGCTTTGTCTAATCCAGAAGACAAATAACGCTCACACATCGCATATTTAAAGAAATGTCTACATATTGAAAGCAGCTCTATGACTGCTATTCATATTCGTCCAGAGCAATATTTGAATGGATGTCATCATTCAGATGTGCAAACTGTCCCAACTTTTGTTTATCTACAACTACTCCTTGGTGTTGGGATTTTATTTTCCATAAGTATGTGTATATATATGTAAGGATAATTAAATTAGATCTAAAATTAAATCGCTAGCCACTTCTAACTTTTATTTTTCCGTTACATCTTCAAGTATTAAATTTATTACCCAGTTTGGGAATGGATAACACATGGCTTTAAAAGATCTTCCGCCGCTCCTACCATTCATTTTTATTACCTAGTATTTCAAATATACCTCTTCAATAAGGAATGTACTTGAACAGACATCTGGCTCTTGAGAAGCCGTGGACTCTTGATTTTTAACAAGATTTCTCCCTCTCTTTCAAACAGATTACAAAATGATCTCATGGAATAAAGACGGTTAAAATGAAATGTCTTGATGTTCACTCGAAAAACCACGATATATATATTTATATATTAAGGAATCTTTGGTCAAACTATTTTTGTAGAAGTCAGAACCTAAGAATTTTCATATTCTTTACAGTTTCTGCATCAAAATAAATTTCTGGATATTATACTTTACATGATGTAGACTGTTCTTACAAGTTAATGGCATAAAAAAGTGTTTTGTATACGTATAAGAGTAATTAAATTCTATTTTGTTATGCATTTATAATGTATATTTTGTGAATGTGAAACTCTTATATAAAATATATAAATATTAAATAGGAATGATTCTTGAATAGGCATAATACTGTTTTCAATTTTGTCTTAAAAATACGTAAGTATACATACAATGATGTAAAACGAGATTAAAAAAATAAATTACTTAAATTTGCCTAAGCATTATATAAGTGCTCTACTTGAATTTCAGTGTAAACTTGTGACCGCGGTAGCCGAGTGGTCATGGTCGCGAACGCGTGACCAGCGTTATCGAGCAGCGGGTTCGATTCCTGATACTACTCTAGACCAGCCGCATAGAAGGGCTGATGCACGTTAAACCTGCTGTGACTCAAAATCTTCACATTCACGTTATGAGAAAGTTTAGGGGCGGGATACTTGCTCACAGGTGTAATTATCACTTGACTGTGACTCAAAATTATGAAATCCGCCTCCATTAGACTGTTAAGTGGCTTCTAGTGCAATATTAATAATAGTCAATTATTCAATGCCCGTACTAATTATTATGGCTCTTTGTATGTGTAATGCTTCATGCCATTTAGAAATAAAAAAACACTCTATTCAATATATATATATATTAATGCACATTCCGAAGAAGTTAAGAATGGTAACGATAAAATTTTTGAGTTACCTTTTATTTGATTAATGTATATTTGCTATTTTTTTCTTGAATATTAATTGAATTCATTCATTATAAAATATTTGATTAGATGATCTTCAAATAGAGGGAAATTGAAAAGAACTACATTTTTTTCTAGTTTCTTTTATAGGATTTTTTATCATCAAGTCAAGAACAGGAATGATAAATGAAATTGCAGGTGAGATATATTAATTGCGTGTAGGGACATTTGCAGATCTGACATAGTCACTGCCATGAATAATAAAAATATAAATTTGATTTCTTTTGCGATTTGCAAGGTGTATTTTATGTCCCTTTTTCATATTAGACTACATTTATTATTTTATATTATTTTTTTTCAATGGGACTGCGCATTGGTATTTTAAACCTTTGCAGACCTAGTACATTCCCCAGGAGCTGGTATAACTTTTTAGTGCTGCACCATATTGGCGATACCAATTACAGCAAGCAATTTTGACGTCCAGTTCTCCTCAGAGGGAGGCACCTGAGCTCTTGGCGATGCGAACCAGTACTATGATTTAATTTTGCCGAAAGCATCCAAACCAAACATACACACTAGGGATCTTTTACATGTCACATAATCATACGACATGACCGATGTCGAACCCGCAACCTTGGATGCTGAAGGCCAGCAGCAAACCAACCACGCCACCCAGCTGGTTATTTTTTTTTATATTATGACATTTATTTTTTATATTGATTAACATAGAACTAAGGACTTGATTCAGTAACTAATACAGCTTTATTTTATGAATAAAACATTAAACATAAGGACCGCAGTAACATTATGTGCAGAGTATTTGCTTGCAAGTGAAGAACAGCAACTGTGTGATAGAATTCCCCAAATTTCTTTCAATACTAAAACATGTTGTTATCGTACTAAAGATTCACACTCAGTTGATGGTGCTGGAGTATGGTATGACTGATTTGATTTTTTAACGTCTCGCTTCAAAGCTAAACTAGGGTACTATTGTTGACGAGCCTGTTAATTTTGGACCCCGATCTCCTAGCATCCACCTTAGGCCAACATGAGGAATTGGAGCCTTGACAGATTTAGTGTGTATCGTCCTTTTTGCATAGCAAGTCTTCAATGAAAACAGGACTCGTTCCCACAAGTTCGCAACTATGGCCACATATGGCTTGATAAAAAAAATTATTTTATACAAAATACATATTAACGGGAAATAGAAATAAATCAAGCTCAAATATATAAATAAAACACAAATAATAAATGTTTATTACTAAAAATTGAGTTTGATACTAACTATTCTGTTCACCTTTAACGGGGGTTTATTTGCTTTCACGTTGAGGTCTATTAATTCATTTACAAATGGAAAAAAAATGATCAAGTCCTAAATTTGATCTCTTGTGAATCTCTTTTTTGAGCATTGCTCACTTTGCTTAAAAATAATTTAATCCTCGGTGACCTCTACAAATTGTATTGTGTGTATTTAAATATATGAACAGGGATGTCTTAAGACTCCTTGAGGCCCTGGGCCCTTACACAAATGTAGATCCCACATGATTCTTAAAAGTAAAGACAGTACGTAGCATACATTGTCAAATATTCGTACAAACAATAACCCGAAAGAAATAAATGTACCTGTCTTACAATCGCACAAACCAGCTCAACCGACTGCCGTCTTTTGACTGAAGGAGGAGTGAGGATGTATGCTAATAGGGGCCTAGGTCTATGCTTGGACGACGATCATCATATGTAGCCAGTTGACATATCGTCTGAGATTCCCAGTTTTTTGGAGAATACAACCGGAAAAAACATCTGACTTTTGAAATTATTCGAATCATTATCTTATTAAGGCTGAGTCGAGAAGGAGACAAGGCCCTGGGCCCATACCTTAAGACGTCCCTAAATTTGAAGAGTATTTAAAATAATTATAGTCCCTACTGTTATATTCAATAAAACTTTGAAAGTTATTTTTCTGAACTTTTATTTTTTTTTTATTTTTCAGAAATAAATTTTTAATCCTTTTTTTTTTACAGCCCCAAGTTATTAGCAAAATTTGCGTTTGAAGTATTAGATGCCTTATCATATTTGCATATGCATGACATCATTCATCGTTGTCTTTCTCCTCAGAGTATTCGCTTTGATTGTGAGGTAATAATTTTTGATGGTTTAATAATTTGACGGATATTGAAAATAATGAGATTTTAAAATATATGAGCGAATTAAACATTATAATTTTTTTTTATTTCTTCAGGGACATGTTAAAGTATCAAATTACGGATTGTATTACATAACAGAGTGTGGAACCACTGTATCTTTTCCTATTGGGTAAGTAGCGATTCAAATGAAGTTATTAGTAATATACATGAATAATTAGTGTTCAACATAATTTTTTGTTCATATTCTTTAACTGATTATTATATTATTTAATTTTCAATTATTTCATTATTCTATAACTATCAAAACGTTAATACTTTCCAACTAATTTGTCTTTATTACTTTTCCGATTTTCAAATACATCCAATTAAGCATTTAATATTAATGTTCAGTATACCTGCACTTAAAGCCTCGCTTCCCCTTTCCATTTATCAGCCTAACTTCGCGGATTCCTAAGATTTTGAACACTCCTCCCTGACTCTCAACACATGGCTGAGTGTTTTAAAGGTTCCTCAGTAATTCCAAGACTGCTTTTGCTTCTTATGCAGACTTTTTTAACACTTTTTTTTTTCTTAAGAAAACAGTAAACATATAATTAAAAATATTACAAAATACTTGTTTCAAGAAAAAAAATATTATACTTAACTGTACTAATTAAAATTTTTAATGAGAAGAATGATTCGCAATTTATCTTACAAGTGCTGTTATATCAGGTGTAATATTTGAATCTGTAAAAGAGAGAAATCTTAACATTAAATGAGAGATCTTCGCGGAGTCTGTAGAAAGGTGCTGTGGACCCCCAGGGGTCCACTGACTACAGTTATATAGGCATGTAATAATAAAAGCGGCATATCTGATTAATATAGATATAAATACAGGATTGCTGTTGTAAAGATATATGATAAGTTTATAATGAATAAAATGTTACTTTCATCAAGATTCTAAAAAGGTTAATGAGAACTTTTCATATGATGTAGCAGATAGATATACACTTATGTCGATAAATTAAGGATAATTCAGAATCACACAGAAATTGAACTCTAAAATAAAAATTTCACCTGTAGAATTATCACACACATCTTGAAGAAGCATATGCAAATTACAGGAAACCACCAGATGGCACGGATAGTATGTCACAATGACGAGAGTGTAAGAGAGGGGTATATAAGGAATGGTGGCAAAAAAGTAAAATTGTTCACAAGCGCTTTAAAAGCCTTTCAGTGCAATAACCGCATAGGAAGGAAGCATTTGGATGATTTTTTACGTGGTAAAATTATCGGATGACTGGAATGTGGATGTACCCAGCTGGAAGAATCCGACGAACTTGGAATTGCCCAGAGTGTCATCTCCAGACTTTGGCAACGATTCCAAGATGATGGTAATGTGAGTAGATGTTACAGCACAGGTCGCCCCCCGAGTTACAACGCCGAATGAGGACCGGTATTTGGCAGTTACTGCCAAAAGAAACAAACGGAGCACAGCATCAGACCTATCTCGTCAGCTCTTCAGCTACCGGTGCGACAGTTTCAAGGCAGACCGTGTACAGACGCTTAGGCCACATTGGTCTATATGCTCGTAGGCCTGTCAGATGTGTTCCCCTTACCGCAACTCACTGTCGCCTGCGATTAACCTGGAGTAGAGAGCATGCATTGTGGACACCGCAACAGTGGTCTTGTGTGATGTTTTCTGACGAGTCCAGGTTTAGTTTGCAGTCTGATTCTCGCCGGACTTTCATATGGAGAGCGCCAGGTACCTTTTTATTACCAAGAGAACACCATTGAACGACACCGTTACGGTGGTGCAGGATGGCTCGTTTGGGGAGGAATTATTCTTGGTTCCAGAACTGACCTGCATGTTCAGAGTATAATGATGACAGGCCACATCTATCGGGATGTCATTCTGGAACAACATGTACGTTTGTTTCGGGGCGCCATGGTGGCTGAATTTCTGTTTATGGATGACAACGCCTGTCCTCACTGTGCAAACATTGTAGACGAATGCCTTCAATCGGAGGATATCACCCGTATGGATTGGCCATCATACTCACCGGACTTTAATCCAATAGAGCATGTGTGGGATATGCTTGGCCGACGAATTGCAGCCCGTCAACCCCCTCCCACCTGTCTACAGGAACTTCGGAGGGCATTGCTTGATGAGTGGTGTAATATTCCCCAAGATCAGATTGATAATTTGATACTCAGCATGCCTAGGCGTTATAAGGCCTGTATTGCATCGTCTGAGAGACATACTCCGTAGTAACCATACTAACCATGTTATACTGTTTTTTTGTAAATAGGTTCTTTTTTGAAATTTGCTCCAGGGAGTAAAAATCGCAATTTTTATTAATTATGTCAAACATATAGCATCTTTTTTGCTCTTTACATTTTGTTTAATGAATAGACTTTACAAATAAGTCAAATTTGTTTTGCTTCTGTCTCTTTCTTTGCCTGAACTTCATTATCCTTAATTTATGGACATGAGTGTATTTATTACAACAGATAAAGAAAATATATCATTGAATTTTCTGATTATTTTATAAAATAAATTTTATTTGCTATTCTGAAGTTCAGTATGTAATGACGAATCGAATAATTTTAGATTTTCTTTCTGTAGTTAAGGTTAATAACTAAAATTTATATAATTTAATGAAATATGTAATCAAAGGTGGTGTCAATTTAAAATTTTCATTATTGAAATACTGATAAGGGACCAGTTGTCATTATAATTCTAGAAAAAAGACTTCCTATTTAGATTGGATATTATTTTACCGATTTCAGATTAATTTTGATGAGAAATATAAAAAAATTCATATAACAATTACTGTGATTTGGAACACAAAAATTTATGGTTATTAATGCTTAGAATATCATACACATATTCATCATTCATTGGCCTTACAAAGTAAATATAAGGTTGTGTTGCTGTTATTCTTGTTACTAGCACCTCTCCAGTTTTATTCATAAATACAAAATTAATGTTTATGAACTATTTGAGATCATTATTCGTGCATCAGAATATTCTTTTCCATAAAATAACATGTATGTGTATTTAGGCATATTTTGTTTTGGGTTTTCTTTTTCAACAATTTCTAACAGTACACAGAACAGAATGAATACATGTGGTGCCATCTACAAGTACTACGTTAAAGCCTACCAAAAATGGCAATAAAAATTTTTCAAGCCAAGACCTAGTTATGAAAATTGAATAATTTACACAGCAATTTATTCACTATTTATATGCATAGTGTAATCAGTTTTTATTTTCAGCCCTTCTACATGATGAAATAAACCTGACAAATTCCTACAACATAACTGTTAACCTAGTTAGTTGCATGTGGTGTAACATTAAAGGCAAATTGTTTATTTCCAGTAATGTTTATATTTTGAGTTAAAGAAAACAAATCGCTCATTATTTTTTTATTATATTTGAATTTAATTTACAGTTAAAAGTTGCAGTTTTTGTTACGAATCACATTGTATAAAATTCTTTGTAATTTTTTCTTACCTTTTTTAAGTGTTCCCAAGTATATGCCTCCAGAAGTTCTTGCCCGTGGCATGATTGATAGCTGTTCTTCAAGAAAGTGTGATATTTGGTCACTTGGTATAATCTTATTAGAACTAACTTTGGTAAGTTTGTTTCTGTTTGTGTATAATATTTTGTCACAATTCTTTTCATGGACTATAAGAGTAATTCTACAACTTAAGAATTTTCCATGCAATCTTGTGAAATTTCCTCTTTGAAAGTCTTCAAAAATTTAAGGATTGGAGAACGAATTGTTAATTCACTCAACATTTATGTATCAGTTTTATTTTTAAATGCTGGCATAGGCTTCATTTTCCTTTATTTCTTTTTGAAAGCTTAATGTAAAACTAGAAATAATTTATTAAAATAACTCGTTCTTATGATGATTGCCCATTGAAATGAAATAAAAAAAAAAAGTTTTTAAAATTCAGTAAACATGTCATTGTTGCAGCATTCATTCACTTATCAATGCTGCAAGTCAGTGACCCCAAACCCCACACTTGTGGGATTTAGTAGTTCAATTGTCTTTCCCTCTTCCATGGAGCAACAAATTTTTAAATTTTAGTATAAATATTATGCTGCAGTGCTTTTTTATCTACATGTTTTAAAAATATGACTTCCCCCTCCATAAAAGTAGTCTGTATACATCACCACTGCAAGTGATGAAATTTTTCACTCAAAAATTCCTTCTACTCTTATCAAAATGCAGTCTATTATAATTTTTATTTCGAAATGTTATATCTTTTTCATCACCGATGAAGTTTTATTTCTTACCAGAATCTTTTCCTGTAATGTTTGTTCAAACAAAAAGTTTCTATTTTACATCTTTCAAAAACAGATCAAAATTACTCCAATTAGAATCATAATTTACTGTTTTGAACTGTATTGTAAACTCTTATGTACAGGTTAAAAATTGTCAATTGTTTTTTTAAAATCTTGTTTTTGTTTCATGTAAAATTCCTATATGTTCTTTTTAGTATATTCAATTTATCTTTTGTGAAAAGTGTGTGTAAGATTGAATATTGTTTTCCTGAATTATTTAAACTGTCTAAATAAAATGCTAGTAATTAAAAATGTTTACTTAATATATTAAAACATTTAAAAAACAAAAATCAAAATTCATTAAATAAACATGTATAGAGGTATTTAGTGTTTTCAATATTTTTTCCTTGCAGTTACTTGTGAAACAATTATTTATAATAAAAAATAGAAAAGTAAATTTAAACAATCAAGTTAGACATGAATAAAAAAGTTCAATCAGGTTCTTTATAAGAAATGTTTCGAAGAATTTTCAGATACCTATCAAATACTCCTGAGGTAAACCTCAATCACCTTCCTAATATGTTTGAGTATCTGTTCTCTGTCACATGAGTATAGATATTTTCATGGGCATTTTTTATTGGTAATCTAGCAATGAATTTTGACTTTCTTTAGTGTGTGCAGTAGAATTTTCTGTATTTAAAGGTTTAACTAATGGCAATATGCAGCCTTTTCCTTAAAAAGTTAAGGAATTAACATTTTTCTTCTATGAGAAATAAATTTGTTGACAATTTCAATCATTTTTCCACTCTATGTAATGTATTAATGTATTTTCTAATATTCTTCATGTATTCTCAAGAGAATATGTATTATTTGAAACAAAGTTTCCTTTACAGACTATGGGTGGTATGTTGTATAAGATACTTTCACTTTTTTAGGTCTTAAAATATTGAATACTTTAAATAGAAAACAATGAAATAGTTGCATCAAATGAGCTACACAACCATTTCTTGATTACAAAATTTCAATACACTAGTTTTAAAACTTATTTCATTCAATATTTTCTAATAGTTTTTAGTAGCATTATTAATTTTGGAAGATTGCTTGATATAAATTATAGTTTTTCAAAAATATTTGTAGGAAAATTTCACTTGTCTGTTTGTTTGAAGTATTTACATATTTCAAATGAACATTTTTTATTTTTCCTTTCTTGGCTAATGTATGAAGAAAGTAATGATAATGTATTTGTAGGTTGAGGTACTAGCTCGGATGTTATTCTTTTCATATAAAGGTGATTTGATATTACAGCTCTATTGTCAATAATATATATATTGCTGTCAAACCTGCAACCCGCAGCATACGTTTTGGTTGCTCGGCCAATATATCGGCAATCAATAATATATAATAAAATAACAAACCGACGCATAATAAAAATAAGGTAGAATTTGCTAAATTTCTTTTTAATTATATATATTAATTTTTTTAACATTAAAAACATGTGGCCCTCAACTTCATTTTAAATAGAACTTGTGTGCCGTAATATCATATGAATTTGACATGATTGCTGTAAATCACATTTATTATAAACGAAAAAAAATTGAAAATTTTTCCACATTTAAATTAAAAGGAATATTTAACATTGATTAATGGATATTAACAATAATTAAACTAATATTAAGCACAGTGTAATGTGTTTGCATTTTTACTGTTAATCAGTCAATGGGAAAATATATTCTTTGATATATTTCTATTAAATTTAATTTTCTTTTTTAGTTTCTGTTTGTTTCCATGAAATGCATCACTAACTTTTGTAATTGTATTCCAGGAAATTTCATTATGGTCTGACTTTACTTTAGAGAATTTATTAAAGGAAATTCTCTCACTTCTTAAATTTGGTATGATTATAATAATTACTGTATTTGTTTCTTGTCCTTTTAAAAATGTTTTACTATTTTAAGGTATAATTGTGTATATTACAATGAATACTGCAATTATAAGAATGTTTACATCTATTCATTGAATAAAATCACACTTTCATATAAATATTAAGATAATTTTTTTGAAATTTCTATTCCTTGCTTTTATCCCAGTATATAAATTGTAGCTACTCTTTACATCCAAGCACAAGAAAATATTCTATAGATATAGTGATATGTTAGAATGTTTGTTATTAAAAGCTTCGCATAAAATTGTATGTTAGGTAAAGTCAGTTAAATTACAGGAACTATCTACAATGATAGAAACATTTAGGTACATACTTAATGCTGATAGGTATGAAAAAAGCACTTAATACTGATATGTTACAGCATCTCTCACAGATGAACTCTTTTAATTTCTTGGAACTCTTTCTAATTTTTGACGTATCTGCTGTGACTAAATGATTAAATCTGACGGCTTCTCATTGCCATGTTTTTTAAGTGCTGACATAACAATCTAGTATAAATGATTAAGAGCATTCTCATTTTGAGGGTGTTAGTGCTAGTGAATCTGTTAAAGATTAATTCATCAAAAAGTGAGTAAAAAAATGATTTATTTAAAGAAATAACATTTGAAATAAATATGTGCAGTTCTGAAATATTTTTACTCTGATCATATTCTTAAAATTCTCAAGTTGATGTTATTTGGATAATTTATTGGAAAATATCATTTATGATTTTAGAAATCCATTTAATATTATTTTTGATTGATTATATTTAGACTAACATTTAATATTATATGTTTTATTGATTTCAGTTGGTGTGTTATACATTTAAGAGTCAGTAGCATTTTGTTTTTCATTTATTGCTAAGCAAATGTTTTTTATTTACTTATTTGTTATATTTCGTAAGCAGTAAGTAATAAGATTAATTTTTTTAAAAAACAGTATTTTTTAAAGCTTTACAGTTATTGATAAAAAAATTTTATTGTAGACAATGGCCATGAAATTGTTGCTCATATTGTGAAATACTATGATTCTTCAGTAAAATATGAAGTAAGTAAAGTGAATTTTGATGAATAGAAAGTGAAATAATTTGAAATGTGAATGAATTTTGTTTGCTGAAATTAAAAAACAATGTTCCTAAAATATAATTTTTCCCCTTACTAAGAGCAGTCCCATCAGTCTACAGTTACTTATTGAAGAATGTCTAAATCCTATTTCAAATAGCAGGTATGCTAAGTTATTTTTTTAAGAAATTATTTTCTCTATGTAAAAGTAAAATTTCATCTAAACATTGGACATTAATGTTAAATTATTTTATAAGGTTTTTATTTTGAATGTAAATTTACATTAACACATAAGAAAATATGAATGCATAAAATCACAATGTAATCTTTATATTTTCAGTTCTTTTAGGTTTGTTTAGTTAAAACATGTTACTTTCTACAATTAAGTAAATATAAATCGAGAAACAAAGTGGGAATTTTATAATAAACGTATTTATTAATTAACTATTTGTTTAAATTCATCTCTCCAAAAACTGCTGATTTGATTTTCTTATTCTGTTGCATAGTAATGTTTTCTAATTTCAACATTTGAATGTATATGTCTCTCCTAATGAAAGTTAAAAAAATTATGGCATTAGAAAATAAATCCACCACTGTCTTAGTGTTCTGAATGAATTTCTAATTGTAGATAATTGTTCATTAATTCAAGTAGCACAAAACTCCTTCAAAATGTGACTTTTACATTGAACATTTTATAAAGTCTAAAATTGGAATTGCCAATATAAAGCTGCGGTTTTAGGTGTGTCATCAATTTTATGTTGCTCGAAAGCTTTTGGAACAAAGAAATACTGTAGATAGTAAGTGATAATCATTTTATATATTGCTTTTAATTTTTCCTAGGGAACAAAGTTAACATACTCATTAAAAAAGCATTCTGTTTTGAAAAAAGTACTGGAATGAAAATAATTTTTATGTAATTTAAATCATTTTCCTTATGGTAGTATTCATATACAATATCATTTTAAGCAAAACAGTGTAAATATTTAAAAATTTATAAATGGAAATATTTATTATTGTATGATTAGAAATAGTTGAAAATGCCTTTATAAATATTCAAGCTTTGATCGTTATTTTTCTATTTACTGTCCAACCTCTATTTAACCAAGTCGCAAAATCCCCCAAAAAAGTGTATTTCTTGGAAAATTCATTAGAGATTCCTTTCTGTATACTTAAAAACCATGTAAAACAAATTTTAAATTCATAAATACTATATACAATAAAAAAGTAATTAATTGTTCTTTTTTTTTTTGTGAACTAATATCTATTTATTTTATATATCTCACGCATCAAAATTAAATTTTCTAGAAAAACTAGAAAAAGAAAAAACATTGTCCAGGAATACACTGTATTTACAACTTAAAGAAAATAATTTTGTATATTGGCATTAATGAATTTTAATGACATTTTCTAATTTTAAGCATTCATTAACCAATAAATTTAAGTTTTCTTAAATTTTGTTATGGATAAAGTTGGTTAATTTTGTTTGAGTTTTCTTTGAAAAAAAATGTTTTCCCTCTTAATATGCCTCAGGGGAGGTACATTATGAAAGAAAAGCACCAAAACTCCCTTAAGGCAGGGTTTCTCAAATTGGGGTGCTCCCCCTCGGGGGGGGGGGCATGAGCATATCGAAATATCGAAAATAAAAGATTATTTAAAAAAATTGTTAATGTACTGAAAGGAAACAAAACAAAATACATAATATAAATATATGAGTACTCCACAATATATTTGATAATTAATTTATCAATACTAAGTTAAGAACAAGTTTAATAAATACTAGCGACTCCCATATGGGCTAGTCATATTCAAAATTGCATTTAAAATTTAATACTTGCTAATTTGTATGGTTTATAACTAAAGTTGTATTGGCTTCAGTGTCGAAGTACAACATTACAGGGTGCGGCAAAAACCCGAACAAACAATTTTTTAAACAACTTTATAAAAAATTAAGAAATTAACAAAATATAACAAATAATATAATAAGAGTACACTCGAACTAATAAATAAATTAAATTGGTTTCAAAGTGATCGCTGTTTGCAGCAATGCAGAGGTGCAAACGCTTGCTGAAATTTTCAACGATGAGCCTCAAGTCTTTTACCTTTAATCTATCCCATTCCTGCAGAAACAATTGCTTCTGAGAGTCTAAAGTTTTGTATGGTTTAGTGCAGAGTCTCTGGACTCAAAAATGGACCATACACTGTAATCCATGAGATTGAGATCCGGCGAGTAGGATATGATATGATACCATGATATCATGTTTGGAAAATTTACCTTGCACCACTCTTGTGTCTTTTTGGCCTTGTGAGCTGGTGCAGAGTCTTGTTGAAACGTCCTATTTGCATTTCCGAAATGCTTTTGGGCCCACGTAAGTACAACAGCTTCAAGAATGTCCTTCTGGTACACTTTTTGATTGATTTTAACGTCCTCTTCCACAAAAATCAAAGGAGTTTTACCATTTGCGTAAATTCCGCCCCAGACCATGACTGACTTTGGATATTGGCGATATTCAAAAATTGCCGAATGCTTGGAGCGTCCGCAGACCAGATTCAATCATTTTGGGAGTTATGAACTTGCTGAACCTCAAAGAGCTTCTCATCAGTGAAAAGGAATCTCTCCCATCGCTGACTTACGGCCCGGCCCGTCTCAAAAGTTTTCGGCATCTTTGGAGCCGTACGAGTTTGTTTCTTTCATTGAGGAGCTGAAGAAACAAACTCGTTGTAAGGCTTCAGTCCAAGCTCCGTTTTTGCAATTCGTCTCACCGATCTGACACATATTCTCATATCATGAGCGATTTTCTCATGGAAACCATCGGATTCCTCTGGACTCGCTTTTCGATGGCCTTACGATTCATTGAAGTGTTTATAGTGCGTTTTTGCCCCTTTCCTGGACGTCGACCATTATTGCCAAGCTCTTTGAAACGGCAAATTGCATCAAACACTGTTTGCCGAGGTACAATAAGCAAATGAACTTCACTCTTTCGTTTCCTTTGCTGAAACAACTCTAAAATAGCAGACCTTTTGCTCGACATTATCAAAAACACATAAATTAAAGTACAAACTAAGAAATGTATTAAAAAATATTTTATTATTAAAGTGGTGGATAAAGAAACATGAAAATACCAATTAAAAGAAAATTTGTTATTTATTCTATGAGGCAAGAAATTTGTCCAAGTTTTTTTGCCGCACCCTGTATTGCTTTAAATATATTATTGTATGGAGGGGGGGGGGGAGTGATGAAAATTATGATTGAAAATTGGTTCACAAATGTTTAAAGCTTTAGAAGCATTCGCGTATTTTCTTCACACTGTAATTTGAATCGAACTGTTTCAAATGATGTTATCATATATGAAAGTTTGGTGGAACAATTTAGGGGGAAAGGTGATATCAGAGGTTTTTCTAGAGGACAGATGGGGGGGAGGGGGTAAAGTTGGCACTTCCTGGACAAAACGCCCGGAATTACAATAGTTTGATTGTTATCGGTGAGTTAAGCATCTTCTTAAACCAATTCAAGCTCATTAATTACCATAATGTGTGTTAAAAGAGAGAGTAATTTTAAATGTCCAGAAAAAGTTTAAAAATAGGTAGAAAAAAATTCGAATCATTAGAGTAAATGTTTGTTAAATAGAAAATGTACTTCGTTATTTGGGGGTTATTTTGCAAAGAAAATCGTAAAATCTTGGTTCCAGAAAAAAATATGCAAAATGGAGGTTCGTAAAGTAGAGGTCCGTCTATATATTGAACGAGCATGTGCTTTTTCTAGTTATCTTTTACTAAATTCCACATTTGTTGGTATTCAACATTAGAAGATATATTTTGCGGAATTTCATTGCAGCTCCTTCAAATTTTTATTTGTTTAATAATAGCACATGTCCTTAAAACCTACATGCATAAAAGAAGTAAATATTTCTTTAGACTGAGAGCAACATAATTTTACTGCGGTTTTTTGAAAGACCTTCAAAAATAAAAATAATTTTTTTATATAAAATTAGTGTTTAAATGAAAAGGTACATAATGCTGTAACAATGTAACCATTAACATATTTGCCTATTCCACCATGGGAGAACTTAATGAGACATCTAGGGATGCGAATGGAGTCTCCGGCCTGGATTGGAGCATGCGTGGGTGCCCTCAGGAGAGAGCTGAGGCTTTTATAAAGAGTGTTGTCCAATTGATGGGGCAGTGCATGTGTGAGGACTTGATGGAATTAACATTGCAAAATTTGACGATTGAGAAGCTGCAAGGTGTTATCCAATTTCTGACAACAGAAGATCCGGCCACTATTCATCGCAGTATGGTGACCTTAAACGGAGAAGACTGTGTCCGATAAGTCAGTGAGAAAAATGGAGTGCCCGTTTTCATGGAAGCCGTGAGAGTTTGGTTGATGACCCGAGACCAGGCCAGTTAAACACAGTCATCACGGTCTATCTCATCGACAAGGTGGACGACCAAGTAAAAAGTGATCGGTGTGTCACATTGCAAATGTTGGCGGTGAAGGTGGATGTCAGCGTTGGTTACGTAATCAAAAGATGTGTACGCAGTGGGTTCTCAAGCAGCTCACCGACCAGTAAAAGGTACTGCGTATAGAGCTAGCACTTCAACATTTATTTCAGTATCATGAAGACCCCGCTTTTCTTGGAGCGGATCGTCACAGGTGATCAGAGCAGGAGACAAAGTCGGACAGCATACAATGGAAGCATGCATCATCATCTCCCCCGAAATAGTTCAAAGCCGTTGCGTCTGCAGGCAAGGTGTTGCTTACCGTCTTTTTCAACGACCTTCCGCTACTTATTGAATTCCTCAAGCACAAAAGAAAAATTTACTCCCATGTGTACTGTGAGACTCTCCGATGCCTACGCAGGTCTAAGAACCAAATATCAGGGCTGCTCATGGAGGATGTGATTCTGCTCTATAATAACGTGCGTCCATATTTCTCCAGTGTCACACACGCAGAACGCCAAGTTCAAGCGGGAGCAGCTTGACCATCCGCCCCCAGTTCAGACATGTCGCCCTGCGATTTCTATGTGTTTGGTCCCTTGAAAAAACATCTGAAAGGGAAGCTTTTCAACTCGGAGGACGAACTCAAGGATGCTGTGAAGGACTGCGTCTCGTCACGGCCACAAGATTTCTGGGAACAAAGAATCCATCAGCTCGTTATTCAATGGGATCATTGTGCTCACTGGTCTATGGTGTATACTTTGAATAAAGTCTTCATTTATACCCACTGTATCGTTCCGTACCTTTTCATTTGAACACCCCTTGTATAACATATGACATTGAAAATGCAACACCAAGAAGGAGTGGATGAAAAAATATGCAAATTTCGAGGTAAGAACACCTGAGAAATGCAAATGTTGTACAATGAGCAGATCAGGCACCCATTAAGTAGGATATAAGGGCAATAACCTGCAGAATGGACAATATGGCTGTGCAGTTATTTATGCCAGTGATATCTTTTTGGAAGTTTTTCTTGTCTCAAAAACATGTACATCAGCTGTGACAAAAAACAAGGAAATGTGACTGGTTTTTGGAGCTCAGGTGTGACCAGAGCTGTTTCAGCTTGCGGCTAATTCTGCCAAGAACAAATTTGCAGAATATGCAGAACACCTTTTATGTTCCCATATCAACCTGAACCGTTACTAGATGATTGACTGCTATTGGACTGCACTCTTGACGTCTGTTAGTAAGACTGTCATTAACCTCATAATGTTTGCAATGGTGGCGGGCTGGAACAACGTGAATAACAGAAATGCAGAGTCATGTTTTAAGAGGAGTCGCACTTTTGCTTTCTGATTATCGCACTGTACAAGTGGGGCGCCAGCATGGTGACAAGTTCAATCCAGCTGTATTTGTCGAACACTCCACCACACAACACAACTGCATGTTGTGGGCTACCATAGCGTACAATATCTGGTCACCTCTCATATTTTCATTTTCTTGGCATTATGATAACACAATAATATAAGGGATATGCTGCAACCTTCCTACACTTTGCATTCTTCTATTTATTATTCTCTCTGTTTTTCTTATTCCTTGCATTTACTGCTCACAAGTACGCTTTTTTTGTAAATTAACTTGTGTTTGGTACAGCTGTCCGAGATATATACTTAATGGCAGTAAAAATAAACCAACCATTACTTTTACAATACTAATATAACTATACTATGGTCCACAATTCTTGGAAATATGTTTTCTGTATTTCATTTTGTTTATGAGATGATATTGGACCTTGAGAGAATTGAAATGGTAACAATTTGTGTTCCAAATACAGAAAACTTTAACACTTGAAACTTATCTTTTTTTATGACAAAAATAGCAGTTTTAAAAATATACAGTGAGTTGACTGCAAATTATTTAAAGGTGGTTATTTGCACATTATTGGCCTTGAGTAATTTTACCTCATATTTTGTTACAAACAACATGTACCATATATTTTGGCATATAACGCGCACTTGTGATTAAAAAAATATCGAAAAATAAGATGAGCTTAAAATAAGATTTCTAGATATATCTGAATTCTGTTTATTTAAAGGAATTGGCACAATTTTTGAACTTTCATTATTGGATAACATGAAAATCTCGTCTTATTCGTCGATTGCTGTATCTTCAAGCACATAATCAAATTCTGTTTCATATTCACCATCACTGTTACTCGGATCAATAAATAATCATCTTGCATACCATCTAGATTGTTAGATATACTATGTAAGTGTTTGTGCATTTTAAATGACTTTTGAATTATGTCAGGTTTAATTCCATTTCATGCTTTTATTATCCTCTCGTGTGCTATTTCTACATTGGCATGACGCATCTGGCCTGTTTTCGTAAATATTTTTTCACCTTCTAACTTTTTTTCTTGAGCTTTAGTGTTAATTGTAGTAGTATGTCGATGTTCAAAAGCCTGGTATAATACTTCAAATAAATGGCTTCAAAAGATAAGAGCATTGTACATATACATTTTAGGTTTTCTTCGTAAAAAACGGGTGCATATTATACAAAGAATATGAATAAAAATTAAAAAGTGCAGTTTGAAAATATGAGTGCGCGTAATACACTGAAATATATGGTAACTATATCTACCAGGCTTACCAATATAAGGGACTGTAGCTATAAAATCGGTTCTGTGATGCTTTTCATTCTGAGAGAGATAATGCTTCTCATTCTTAGAGTTGATTTTTACTTCTTAATATAAATATTTTCACGTTCTCTTAATATGATTTTTGAAAATACTTATTTTTTATGATTTTTATAGACCTGAGTCTCATCAGCTATTGTCTCATCCCTTTTTTGAGGAACACATGCTGACAGAAGATTTCAAAACTACTGTTTTTCCCTTGTCGTTCTTGTCCACGCAGCTAAGATGTAATGGTTATGAGAAAATGGTGAAATTGGATTCCAAAATTGGTATGCATTTGCGTTAATCTTAATTGTGTTCATGTCTAATGATGTGATGAATTCATCTATAAATTTTGAGAACTTTTAAATATCAATTTATTTAACAATTTAAGTAATTTACATTTTTTTAAATTTAAAATTTTAATGTTGTGGAAGAACATAGAAGCATAAAGTAAAAATGTATGGAGCAAAAAATTTTGATCTTTATTTTTAATTTTAAACCTGTATACATTTATTATTTTTCAAAAGAGCTATTTTAAAATTACCTTTTTCTCATAATAACCTCTCTGAAATAATCCCTTCTCAATGTGAGAAGGGATTGTTTCAGATTTCTAAATGTGTATGATCTTTAATCTAATTTTATAAAACTGTATTTAGAAGTTTTGAAGAATGTTTTCGTTTTTAAGGGAGGAATTGTTCAAGTACACACATAGTTATATTTCAAATGACGGGCATTTTCGACAAAGAGCGTGTGGCGTTACTTTTCTCTACAGATACAACTTGTAAAGGGGCTGTGGTTCTAGTTTATACTTTTGTATTAGTTTTGGCTGTGTGTGTGTGTTTTTTTTACTGGAAGAAATCTTTAAATTTTACATCGAAATAATTTCATATTATTTAAGGAAAATATTTTTATTTCATTTTCCTTCCTTCAGGCATATGAGACTAAGAAATACCTTGCTTAATTAAAAACATTAAATAAAATATGAAACCTGAGGAAAGTAATACAAGCATAAAAATAGTATATAACTCATTCAACTATTGTTAAGATTCCGCTTATATTATTTCCAGCAAAATTATTTTAGTTATGATCATTCTAATCCTTCAGTATAAGTGATCCTTACATATATATTGAAATGCAAACATCATGGGGTCCTTCCCTAATGTAGGTTTTTCATATCCTATCTGGAATAACTACAACTGTCTTTTGTGCTGTAAACCACAAAACGAGTTAACTTTTGTGATACAATGATATGGTTGAGCTATTTTTGTGTAAAATGAAGGTCTAGCCTAAGTGGATTCATTCATAATTTTGTTTTTAAAATCTGTTAAAATTAATATCAAAACCAGGCATTTTTGAAAAACATTCTCATTTGGTTAAATTAATTAAGAGACATACATAATTGTGCACACTTACTTAGCTTTACATGGACCTTTGTATATTGTTAAGGCGTTCTTGATTTTATTTAAAATCCCATTTATCTCAGTATTGTTTATTTATTATTTTTTAAATTTTTTTTACTGTTAGACGATCATACTCCTCAGGTTATTAGTTAAAAATATCTAAAATGCTTGAAATGCTATTTCGAAATAGATTATATGACATCTTGCCTTCCACAAAATTGTAAAGATTATTTCAGAAATTCTGTAAGAACAAAAGGTGTATTAGAGCAATTATTTTGGAATTGCACTCATACACACTCTTTTATCAATGGCTCTATGCTAGATTGTATACTTTTTGTAAAACCATTTGAAACAGGTTTCCTCTTGTTAATAATTATAAAATAAATCAAATGCACTTCTAGTTGCTTATGCTTTGTATATTATTGTTATTCCAAACAATGTCTTGTACCAGGTATGTCAACTCTTAGCTTTATTGGGGCCCATCAGAAAAAATGGATTGTTTTAGACCACACATAAAATACACAAATATAACAATAGCTGATAGGGAAAGGCCCAATGTATTGTTAGCATATATTATTAATTTAAACTTTTTAGTGACTAATAAATTTTTTTATCATAAAAGTAAAAAAACAAGACAGGAACAAGTTGATATTGTTTTTGTGCCGATATTTGATTTGATGGAGATTGGTTGCAATTCTCGGCAAGTTCTCGATGCATTCATCTGATATTTTAGTTCTATTTTTATTCTATGTGCTCTTTATATTTCAAAATAGCTGCTCCAAAATTTAGGTGTTTCCAAATAGTGATATCGTGAAGGCATACTTATGAAGGAAGGGGTACTTATTTTCTGTTGGGAATATAGATATATACAAAGTATTGTTCAAAAATATTCGGGGACAAGATGTAGAAAACCTTACCCGGAATAGTTCACAGCACCGAAGCACATCCACCTTCTAAGTAGTCCCCTTGGGTGACGATACACTTCTACCAGCTTTCTTTTAACTTCTGGTAGCACAGCTGGAAGCCATTTTTCGCAGTCTTCCGTAAGGCCTCCTGCGGTACTACTTTCACCTTATTTGATAGCTTAAAACGACGTCCCTGTAAATGTTTTTCATTGATAGGAACAGGTAAAAGTCTCACGGGACTAAGCCTGGTGAATAGGAGGGATGGGGAAGTAGTTAGTGCAAATTTAGGCAAGGAATTATTTTACCGATTGGGATCGATGTGCTGATACGTTGTCATGCAGAAGATATCAGTTGTCACTCTGCCAGAACTGAGGCCGCTTATGACGAATGGATTCCTATAAACGATGTCTTCGAGAAGTGTGTTGCCTCAGCAATTTGTGCAAGTTTTTGGGAAAAATCTTTTCGAACACATTCAGACACCAACGCAACATTTTTTGTGTTCCGTGAAGTCTAAGGTAGTCCAACGCGTTCATTGTCTTCGATGGATTCTTTGCTCTCTTTAAAACGATGATACCATTGGTAAACCTTCTATCTTTCTATGGTAGACTCACCATACACCTTACTTAACATTTCTGAAGTCTCCATTGGTGTTTTATCTAAGCGTGCTAAGGCGAATTTAATGTTAAAAAAAGCCATCTTTCTTACATCGCTGAGCCAAGCTAACTAGCTTCGAAAGATAGCAGCTGCGCGTTCAGCTCGGTCACATGACAGAAACCAACTAACCAACCTGGCCAGGTAGGGGTGGGTTGGGAGAATCCATTTCAAGTAGTTTAACTTTAGCTACTTGCTTTCGTCGTCAGTTCTGCAGTCATATTTATATTCGTTTTTTTATGAGAAGAAACATTTTAATGTTATAATAATGCTGCTGTTATATGCTGCTCTCTGTTGTTGCATTATTGTCATGCAGAGATTTCTCAACTATGTACTCGATTATATATTTTTATTATTCAACTTCTGTTTGTAAAATAATTTTAAAGCAAAATTTAGCGATTCATTTTATCATCTTGACTTCCAAAACATTTACATAATGTTTCTATTTTTAACAAATTTAATGTTTTCATCGTGATTTTAAACTTTTTTAAAAAAATTTTGATAACTTGATTTTCTATAAACATTAATAAATAACAAAATTCACTTAGTTTCTACTAATTTGTTCAAAGGTTTTCTTCCCTTCATGATTGGCAAGATTTGTTCTTGAAATGGAAAAAAGTAACATGGCAATCGAAATTCTTGTTGATTTTAACAGATTTTAGTTGCAGATAATTTAGAAAAATATTTTACTTCTCACTTCGTAAAAAAGTAAATTTAACATATTCAAAAGAAAAACAATTAAAAATAAGGTGTACCCTCTGATAAAAGTCATTTCATTGTGTCTATTGAGCAATATCTGAATAAACCCAAAATGAACGAAGAAAAAAATGTTTTTTGAGTATATACACATGGTAAGAAATTCAATGTTCTCTGTTATATTTTAGTACATTACTCAAAAGTAGTGAAACATCAAAACTATAGCAGCTTCTCATGTTTTCAGTTTTTGACAATAATAAATTTTTACAAACAGAAAGACTCTTCAGAGAGAAAAAATATCCTTACTGATGCAATACAGATAACTTAGAGTAAACCCCAAGTACATATTGTTTTAATGTTTCAAACATCTCTTCTAAAATGTGTTTTTTTATATTGTAAATTTTTTTAATTAAGCTGCATATTTCTGCTTGTGCAGATAATATTAAAAGTAATTTTTAACATAAATATTAATACTTTATTTCTCTACTTTCTAATTTGTTTATATACTTCAATTTCAATAATTTAATTTACTTTTAGTTAATTATGATTTCAGATGATCATCTATCAAAGCGGCCTCTTCAAGAATTGTATTATTTGTGGCAGTTAGCCGGTGGCGATTTGGAAGCTGAGCTGCGAAGACAAGAACTTATCAAAGCCAAACCTCCTATCGTAACAGTTTCTAAGTAATTTTTAAAAATTTCTCTGCTACTTAACTGAATAAAAATTTTAAATCATATATTCTTTTTTTAGTCTCATTTCATGTATTTTTAAATTCGTTATTAATGCTTTCTGACTTTTTTTTAGAAATAAAAAGCTAAACTCTGCAGTTACTTATAGCTTTGTCCTTTGTCCTTTCATAATTTTAATCTTAATTATCTTTTTCGGAATGGCTTCTTAATCATTTGTAACGAGCAGGTTTTTAATTATTTGCAATAATTTAATCTATCAAAAGAATTTTTTGAAAATTCTTCATATAGATTGGATTATTCAAAATATTTATTAATAATGGTGGTCGTAGAAAAAGATTTTGTCTGTGTATATAGATGTTATGTCGCACTTAATAATACCAACTAGTACACTTATCATCTATATTTTGCATGTTCTACATTAAACAGTACACTCATTGTCGAAATGGAAAGTTACACCTAAAAGGAATAGTCAGATTGAAATGATATTTAAGTTTGGGGCTCACCACCAACAAGAAATGCCTAAACCTTGAGTGTATACGTGACAATTGTTCAAAATACGAAATCATTACAATTCTCAGTTTGGATGTTGGGGCGCCATTTTTTTCATGAATCATCAAATAGAGTCAGACACTCTTAACGGAGTTGTGACTCAACTCATCTTATGTATATTTAACTTTGGCATATAGATCTTGCAAACCGTATGATATTAATGGAACTGCCTGTAACATTCTATAAGTTTTCTATGGGTGACAGGTAAGTAGATGCTGCCAATTTCAGAAGAGTGTATGACATCAATGCAAGTCTTAAGATAGCAGTAAAAGCACAAACATAATCTTGAAGAAATAAGGATTTGGCTAAACATTAACAAAGGGAATGATTATCGATCAGAGGACCTCACTAACGTATTTTTGAGCTGTCAGGGCAGCTCTGATGGAGACAAACGGTAATCAGGGATCATTCAAAATCGCGCCCCATACCTTTACACTCTGTTGTCTGGATGTATGATATGTAACAACGCATTGTCTATTGTGGTACTGAATGAATTACTCCCTTGAATGCAATTATAATTTTCTTCGATTTCAAGCTACTGCAGCCAAGTGGTCATGATAATAAGGTTCGAAACTCACTGTGTAGAGGCGACTCAAAGTCCTCACTTTGGCATGGTATGGAAGTTCAAAGAGTGAGGTGCCGATTCTAGTGTCGTCCCTATCTTGTAACAGCAGATAAAAATTATGATATCCATCCCCAATGGATTTAAAGTGTGATATTAATAGAAATTAAATCAATTCAAATCTCATAAAGACAAAGCAGATTCATCACAAAAGTTAACCCACTTTCATTCTGTATGACTTGTTCTATTTTGTGGTACCATTGTTGTTTCAGGCGATTTTGCTGTGGTATAAAGAACAATCTCCGTAATAGTTTCCATTTCAGCATTCTGCTGTTACTGGCACTTATGGAGGGTACAGAGAGAATATCCAGAATTGGTGTCCGTAATGTCTGAAACTGGTGCAAATTTGTGCTTCACACTTAACGGAGAATTCTTTAGTGTTCTCTACTTGTAGTCTGTTTTGCTCTGAACCTACTTTTATGAGTGATAACTTCCTTGTACCCAATTCTGCCAACATTGTGAAACTGTAAAATCTGTTTATCACTCTAGACGCACTGTTGGATGGATTGACCATATGACTTCATGCAATCCTACGATCTAACCCTTCTCAAAGGCATCTAATTTTTCAAAGGAGAACTAATATTTGTTTTCTTTCCAAACACATTTTAAACTTCAAAACGATAAATTAAACATATCGGTTAGAATCAAAATTATGTACTTTGGATGTACCTTTTGTTAAAAGTGTTGTCAATCACAAGAACATTTAGCTTTGTATTTATCATTGTGTTCAAAGAAATATCTAAATGAATTTATGATTAACTCTGTCACTCTATGTTCTGTATACAAGCTATCTTCTGCCATACTTTTAGAGGATATTGAGGAGGTGTTATGATGTTGTTCATGCAAATAGATTCAATAAATAAACTTTGAATTTTTCAGTTATGTCCATGTATATTATCGCTCTATCTACCTTAGTGGCCTGGTATATCACATATTTGCTGAAGAGGCTGATGCTTTAATTTATTCCCATATCTAACAAAGTATTTTCTAAATTGGCATTTATGTATTGGGTCTTTTAGGGTGCAACTTTTTTTTTAAAATTAGTTGTATAGGATTTCTTAAAGTCAAAATTACATGAGATGTGATCAATATTTTGTTGATTTTCACAAAACTTAATTATATTTTCTGATCAAGTGTTTTATTTCCGGTAAAACCTGATGAAACTTATTATAATTTTTGTACTTGAAAAATATCTACTGATACTGTATATGTAGGAAGATTACCAAACAATTAATTCTGTTGATTTTCATAGAATCATTGAAAAATCGCCTCAAATTATCACATGGGAAGTTTGTTTCTAATATTTAAATGGAAATTTGGATATCGAGGAGTGACTGCTTTTTTTTAAAAATAATGTTGCTTTTCTAACTGAAATGCAAAAACATTCCTTATGTTCATTCTGAGTTTTATTGACTTGCAAATCTGAATGGTTATTGTAAAAATCTTCATAGGAGCTATTCTTTTATAATATATATATATCACTCACATATTCAAATAAAGGGTTGATTATTAATTTTAATTAAAAGTAGCTGAAAATAAGAGTAGTTGACTTGGCATCATGGTTTCAATAATTTGTTAAATATTTCTTGGATTTCATCCTTAGTGATTAGAAAAAATTTTGCTTAGATTCCTTTAATAATCCTCGTTGTCTTTTTATTTTTCATAAATTTGAGTAATTAAAGTATATGATACTTTTATCAAAATAAAAGTGTTTTAATAAAATATTTCTGAACTATTTGGACTAATGAAACAGACGATTCCAATAATCTTTCTCTCTTTCACGTTTATAATACATTTTTTTTCAAACACCTAACTTAATTTTTATAAATTATATTTTTGCTACTAAGGTTACTTTTATTTAAAATATGCTCTTACACTACTGCCTCATTTTTGAAACTTTTTCACTTTGTCTCTTTCTTTTTTCTAAGCATGTTGCAGATGTAAATGAATTAGGTGGGGGAATTATAGTGATGTTTCCATAATTCTCCAATTTGCGTCTATAGAGCTTACATGTGTTAACAATTTATAATGTGATTTCATCTTTATTTATTGTGCCCTTTATAATTGTATTTGTGAGCATATTTAGCTCGGCCACACCTCAAGTAGGATTGATTCTTCTAATTTAAAAAAAAAAATTCTAGTCTTGTTTAGCCAAACAGATGTAATTGGCAAATCTGCACAACAAATCAAGATTCAATTAGATAAAGCAGTTAATCTCCCAATTCAACAAGATTTCAAAAAGATGAGAAAATAATGGGTGTTATTTATTGTCCTTATTAATATATATTTATTCTTAGAATAATTACTTGTGAAGGAGAAGAATTTGGACATGAAAAAGATCAAGCATTTTTATTAGATGATTCAGTATCAATTCTACCTCTTGAACCTTTAAAACATGTAAGTGGAAAAAGAAAATCTCAAAATTTTTCTCATTTCATTCAAATATACTAGCTTTAATCTTAATATGGAAATTTTTTTTAAAACTTTATTTCTAATTTACTTTATTCTCTCTATTTTCAGCGCTTGAGAGATGTTGACTATGACATTTATTATCCCCTTATTGAATATTCGTAAGTAAACTGTTATTTAATTTGTATGAACTAATTATTTTCTAATAATGATTCTGTTTGAATATGTTATTTAACTTTTGCATGATTTTGAGACAAAAATTAATTCTTATTTTTGTAATTGTACTGTAGTGTACCAACACTTAATTATATTAAAATCTACTCTTGTTTGAACTGTACAAAAAATCACAAAATGATTGAAAATTGTAAATGTTGTTACAAAAAATAACAATTAATAATATTGATCTGGTAGTTTGGAACAGAATTGACTAATTCCTGAACCTAAAGGCATTTACTGGATATACAAAATGTTCATATAAAAAGTTCACGAAGTTGCTTTAAGATTCGATAATGTTCTTTAAATTTGAATTGTAGAGACAATTGTTGTAACAACAATGCAAATTATTACTTGTTTTGCTTTGAGTTTTATAATTGTTTATTCCACAAATAATGTTGAAATCTTTTTACAGGAATTTGTATAAAGAAATAATTTTTCCTTTTTATTTTAATATTTTTTATTATATTGCTACAATCTATTAACAAGTTTATTAAATCCATTAGTTTATACTGAGCCAAATATAGTATCCATATTTTTAAAAATATTTTAAAAACTTTTTTACTAGAAAAATGTTTTATGGACATATGAACTTGTTATTCCCAAATTATTATGTGTACTAATTACACTAGGCAACAAAAAATAACTTCTTGCCAGTTTCCTAGTTTTAAACAGCCTATTCTTATTAATTTTGGGTTGAAAAAAACGAATATATAAATAAAATGTATTTATTAGGTCTTGTTTTTAAGATATACAACACCCCATCTATCAATTTATTGGTAAATTTGAAGGACAAAACATTATCTAATAAATACAAAACAATAAGTCATGCTTCAAGAAACAGTGCTCATATAAGAAATCAGCAGTATTTTTTAGTTTATTTCCTGTGAACATTTCTTTTTGAACTGCCTCTTGTACGTCGAAGACCGAGTATCCTTTATAATTGTCCAAGAATAGTCTGCAAGCATTGACACATCCCAATGAACGTAATATCTATGTCAAACTGCTGCAATATCTTGATGAAACCTTTCACCATGTCCACATCACTTACAGCTCCACAGTTCTTAGAGAAAAAATCAAGATAGGGATGTAAAAAATGGATCGTTAGACATATGCATCCTAGGTCATGGAACTGTTGTAGGAGTTATTTCTTTTTTGCCGGAACTGAAAATAGTTTTCATCTTTTTTGCTGCCTAGAAATCCTCATACCTCACTTTTAAAGGCTCTTCCCATGCTACTTTCTCTTTCCCTTCCAGAATTTTATCAAAAGCGGGGTCCTTCATGATTTCGTGTATTTGAGGGCCCACCAAGATTTCCTCCTTAGTCTTTACATCACTCAATCTTGGGAATTTCGATCTAAGATATTGGAAAGCCTCTCCACCCTTGTTCATGGATTTGACAAAGTTCATTATATTCCAGCCTATTATGCAAGGGTAGAAGCAGAATGTCACTTGGATTTACTAGAGGGTCATTTGGGACTTTTCTCTTACCGGATTTCAGATTTCTGGACTCCCATTTGTCTTGTTTGTAGTGCGATTTTCAATCTCTACTCTCCCACAAACACAGAAAACAGCAGTACTTGGTATAGACTAACTGCATCCCCATGAGTAAAGCAAGGACTTTCAACTCTCCATGGATCTTCTATTTATGATTCTCGTATTATATTAACTCTAGGAGTAATTTCACATATGCATAAGTTTTCTTCATGTGAACGGAATGTCCAATGTGAATGGAAAGAAGAAGGTTGCCCTAGTGTAGTAATCCTGCTTTCAAACTTATCTTGGAAGATTCTATAAACACAACCTCTCGTTATTTGGATCTTAACTGATGTTCTTGAAATTACTAAGCCATTGACATCAATACATGCAACCATATGTTCGTTCTTCTCAAAGAAATGAAAATTCTTTTCCTGAGTCCTGTATTCTTTAACCTTGACGCCTGGTAGGAGTAGATTCCATTGCTGCAGCCTGAATGCCAGAAGCTCTGCCTTCTGCTTTTGGAGAGTCAAAATTTCTCACGATTTCACTCGATTCTGATTAATTTAATCTGGGGGGGGGATTCGTTACATGAATCATCGTGCACTATTGTCTGTTATTTGTTCTACTGAAGCTCTACGTTACATTCAAGGCACACCTGCAGAGGTGGAGCTGTTACATGCCTTTTGTAGAAGTTAAAAATCGATCCTGAGACAAGTTCTTCCTTCTACCTGCGTAAATGAACAGCGCAAAGATCATACACAGAATATTAAAATACACCTATTTATTAGTAAGGAGGAGTTTTAATTCTTAAAAACGAGCTATTCTAAAGTTTTGATGGTGATTTTCGTATTTAGCGGGCCAAAATACTTCATAATAAACTATTTTTGAGCCTGTTGTTTGGTGTTGCCTAGTATTATTAGTGAGTTTTTCTTAAAGGATGCGTAAAATGGCTATGAAATCCAATTTTTATTTCTGCCTGCATCGCTTCAGAAATCGCATCTTTGTGTGAAACAGGTTCTGAACAACAATGTGCTTTTACATCATAGTTAATTTTACTGTTACAAATTCAAAAATCGATTGCAATATATAAATACAAATAATTAGATTTAAAAAAATACGGATTTTTCCTATTAATTATTATTGACAGATTCTATTTATATTGTGTACATACCTTTCTAACTATTTAATTACTTTTAAATTAAAATTTTACGTATTACTGTTGATAACTGTGTGGATGTAAGATAGTGCTGCCATCTAGTAGCCTGCAACAGACATTTAAACTGTTGAGCTTCATACCCCTTCCATCTTCAAACTGAAAAGTTCTAACATTTCATGAAATGTCTGATATTTGAAAATTTCCTATTGATGACTTTAATAATACTCGAAACCAAGATTTTCTCATAATTCATTCTTGATTACCAGAAATTTTTTTTAAAAAACATGTTCATTTTAGTTTTTAATATAGTTATGCTCTATTTTAATACAGCATCAAAATAATGCAAATACTATTTTCTCCACTTAAGCTGAAGGAGATATGCAGAAGTTTGTTTCCTATTTTTAGATTACTACATTATAAGCATTTGCTTAGTAAAGTTATTCTTATCTTATACAGTGATTTTCAAAGCTATTATTTAAGGCATGCTTCAATAATTTGAAGCAAAACCTGTTATTAAACATATCCAGTATTTGTACACTATAAAGGTACTCATATGTAATCTGTCTCAGCCTTAAACTGCTAAATTTTTTTAGTGTATGTAAGAGCTAAGAATTATTAACAATGTGTTATGTAAACAAATAACAGTTAATATGATTTCTAGCTTCAATTTTAACTTAGCTGCAGAGATTTTTGAATTTATTGATATCTCTTACAAAAGAATTCATTGATTATATATTTAAACTTTCTTTTCATTTTCCCCACATTTTTTCTTCTTCTTGCATTATTAATAACATAAAATTAAGTTACTTAGTGTTAAATTATATTTAAAGTATAATTTTGTTTGTTTTAGGTTAAATGGTATTTCCCCTTCCTCTTTCTTTGCTACTCTTAAAGATACTTCTAAATTACCTCTTGTTATTAAAGAAAAAGATGTTGAATATCAGGTATCAAACTTATTTGAAAGTTTTTCCTTTATTAATAAAATGTAATTTTTTTTTTGTTTGTACTTTTTGTATTTTTAATTAAAATCGTAATTTATCTTCAAAACAGTGTAGAAATAACTTATCAAAATATTGGAGTTACAAGATAATATTCCATTGAAAATTAACTTTACTCTTAAAAGATATAATAATTTTTTAATTTATAGAGAGTAGCCACGGTAGCTGAGTGGCCACAGCTGCAAACTTATGTCTGCTGTTGTTTCTGTTGCTTTGCGTTACTGATGACCTACTGTGTAAAAGCGCTAATGCATGTTAAATCTATTGATATTGAAGGCACTCAGGTTGATATGGTGCGAAAGCTTCGAAACTGGTTTACCAGCTCAAGGTGTTATCCTCATCATTTGACCGACCATTGTTCAAAATTACAAGGCCCATCTAGTCTTTATGTTGTTTCAAAGTGTGACATTATTGCTCTCTTTATTTTAATTGTCTGTTTGACTAGAAAAACATTATTTTTGGAATTTTAATTCCAGTCGTAAGAATTAACATTCATAATTTTAGTGCTATATTTTGAATAAAATATATATACTTGCTATATTTTATGTCTATATTATTATCATCAAGAAGTTTTATTGAATCATCAAGAAAACCACATTGTTTACAAATTTTTGGGATGTTAAACTGTAGAATTCAATTTATCATAACATAAAACTTTTAACATTTGTAAACAACTTTTATTTACCATTCTTTATTATTATTATTATTATTCTTTGTTTTTCACTCTGTATTAGAAAATAAGTCATCAAAAAAGGAAGAGACAAATGCTGAGAATACTATTTTTTAAATTTTTAAGTTGATTAGCAATGTTAATGAAAATTTGGTTTCAATATTTTCTTTTTCTCAGTCATTTTTCCCTTTTATCTTAATACTAGTACTTGTTCATCTGACTGAATTAATACTATAATAGTAAAAAGTTCTTTAAACTAATAAATGACCTTTTTGAATTTTTATTTTTATGCACATCTTTTATTTGAACGATTTTTAGCCTACAATTATTCCCTTATTTCTAATTTAATGGAATGCATAGTTTGCAATTACTCTATTTTAAAGCATATAGAATGATCTAGTTTTATTGGTAATTTCTTATATCTTTAAATGTAAAATTAGATTTTTATTCCATGTTTTACATGTATGCACTCAAATTCTGTTTAAATCATACATGCACTTCATCTGTATTTTATAGAACATGTAAATTTTTTTAGATATCTAACAATAATACGATTCTTTGTTATTTGTCCTGAATTAGAAATTTATCTATGTATGAAGTTGTGAATTCTAACCAAATGAACTGAAGTGTTGATGATAAATTTTAATTTTTTATAAAAAGTCTTGTGAATTTTTATTTGCCACTTAATTGGTATTATCTAAACTAAATGATTTGCTCTACTTATATATACACATTGGAAGCCCAGTAGCTGAGTGGCTAGTGCATCGCGCTTCCACACCACAGGTCGGAGGTTCAAACCCTGGGCTGAGTAAAGTTGACTCAGCCTTTCATCCCTTCAGTGGGTCGATATAATGAGCACCAAGCTTGCTTGGGTACTTAACACTGGGGGTTTTGCAACAGACTGACCACCTGATTAGAACATCTACTCATGCACCTTAGGGTCCAAGGTTGCGTGTACTGAGTTGGGCACAGTAGGCCTTGGCCCTCATGGGCTGTTTCGCCACTGAGTTAAGTTATATATTCATAATTACATTTTTACTTTATATTGTTTAAATGCTTACTTATGTTTCAAAGTTAACCAATTCCCCAGTTAATTTTGTCTGAAAGAACGATAATTTTACCTTTATTCTATGACTTTTAACATGATTGCACCCAGTAAAATACTTTAATGTAACTAAATATTTAAATCCATTTCTGTTGCTAACAGTAGAGAAGAAAACATTAATTTTTTATTTCTCAAAGCAAGAAAAACTTTTTAATAAAGGAAATCAGTATTTTTTTTTTTCATGTATAAGGAATATCAAATTTTGTTTCATTTCCTCAAGTAAAAAAATTATATTTTATTTGGTTTTGAAATTGACAATGTCCTATGAATAGAGAATTCTATTGAACTGTGTTAATATAATGAAGTTGAATGAAAAGTATATAAATTTGTAGGTATATATTTATTTTGTATTCATGCTATTTTAAATACTTTTCTAAACCGAAACATAGTTTTCTTCTGCTGAAAATTTTGTAATAATTACATTTGGTCTTTTGTGAACTAGACAGAAATAAAATCTTAATTTTTTTTCCTTTTTAGTTGCATCGCATTGTTCTTTTCAAGAGACTCCTCGAAGCTTATCCATACAAGAGAACCCTAATCTCTCAAGAATGTAAACTTGACATACCCCCTTTGTATAGACCTTGGGTGTGGGCTGCACTTCTTGAAATTGAGGTATTATTTATTCAATTTTGTGTGAATTTTACTTTAACTTCCATCAAATTCTAATTTGATGCAAAAAGAACACCTTTTTGCATAATATTTATTTCTGGTTTGATAGTTAAAAAAAAATGTCCTTTGCTACAAATCCAAAATTTTTAGTGTAATTTTTTAATATTAATAGAAAGATGGGCTATTACATTTATCTCCTAAGAAAATGTTTTAATACATTTTTTCTGTACATTTAAATGTTTTATAGGAGTAATTTGAAAATTTTGTATTATATTCTACAGTTCAGAAAAATAATTCACTATAAAAGTAAAACTAATTTACCATTACATATCTCTTTCTAACAGCATATTTTTGAGTATTTTTATTTAAAAAACAGAAATATCCTGAGAAAGGTATAAAGTCCCCCCCCTCTTTAATAGACTATCTTCTATACAATATCTATATTATATTCATCTATACAATATCTTCAAGAAATTAAATAAATGGTTTTACGATTTCATTAAGGAAAGCAAAATTTATTTTAATAACTTAAAATGAACCTTGAGCTTTAATTAGGTGTAAAATAAAGACGAAATATATGTATAGAGTATTTAAATAAACCATTCTGTTTGGAACATTAATTTGGTGATTTTTTTTACTCGTTGTTTCTAATGCATTCATCTTAGTATATAAATGAAGAAATATTTTATATAGGAAACAAAAAATGAACATTTTGTACTAAATGTTGATCCAAGCAAGCATGATGCAGCCTTCTGCTGCATGATCTTGAGTATATATCTTGTGCAATATAATAAATCCAGATTTCATCTGTAGTATCTCATTAATTTTGTATTAAATTTTAGTAGAAACAATGTATTTAATATATATTTACACATATAATCATTATTTCCATGCATAATTTACTTTGAGGTGTGAACTTTTTTCTGAAGGATTCAGTAAATTTAACCCCTTAGGGGCTTACCTTCATTTTCAGTCCAAGATGTATGACCCTAAAATCCTGAGTGATCTATTATCTTCCCATAGGGGGAATGTAGTCTAAGTAAATATGTGCGAGGAATCCTCTGGATTCTCTATTGACCTTTCTTATTATTTCATACCCTCTTTTCTGCCTTTCTTGCATTTACAAATTTGTTTTGACCCAAACTAATAATATTTTCGTCCATTAACAAGTGTTTGGCTCTGCCTAACCAAGCATGGTCCAATGTGCCAACAGAACAAACTTGTCAATTAGTAAACTTAATTTTAAAAATTGTTGACAATCTGCTGTCTAAATTGAAGAATCAGTTGTGGGGGGGGGGGATTGTATTTCATTCATTATTTCAAGTTCCATTGCCATGGGAGATCTGCAGTGTATTGGGGCTGATGTTCATTAAATCTATCGGGCTCAAAATTCTTATGTTGGAGTGGTAAGGAAGTTTGGAGAGTGGGGTGTCAACTCTGGCATCATCTTCATTCTTTGACCAAGGTTCAAAGTTATGAGCACCTGATATAGCTCAGAAGAGCCACATTAAGCATTCCAGTCAAACTGACTGATGCAGTGAAAATAAGACAAGGTGATATTGTCACATACTTTGTATATGCTTCTTCATTTCTGTTTACATTTAATTTGGGGATGGGTGGATACACACAATTTTTCTGAAAGTATATACCTTAAAATCTGATGTATAGCATGCATACTTTCAAATTGCATTTTTTTTATTTTATTCACAATAAAATGTGCACCCCTAGTTTACAAAGAAACCTGAAATATATGTGTGCATTGCTCTTATGTTTTTAAGTCAATTTTTCGAGGTATTGTTTCAAGCTTTAGATAAATTAATATGATAATAGACGTGTAACCCTTTAAGTTTATAAGGAATGTTATTTCTTTTAAATAAACAGTATTTTGATACATGTAGAAGTCTAGTTTTTTAAAATTATTATCTCTAGTTTAAAAGCTCTAAATTTTATACTCAGCGTATAACGCACTCCCGTAAATATAGATGTTTTTTATTTTAGTTATTAGTGTCTTTATACACTGGATTTTACGGTATATTATTATATTAAAGATATAAGTGTATATAGGTTTATATTTATACAGAAATTATGTGATTCAAATAAACATAAATTATTTATGCGGATGTTTCATATCAAATTTTATTAATTCTCTTTCATATGAGACTTATGCATTATAAACTATATTTTTTATTTTATATTATGTATTTATTAGAGGAACATCTTTTGCTTAGTAATTAGCAAATTTTCTATATTTACCAAAGGGAATCATTAAAAGGAAAATTATTTTTTCTTATATCAATTTTGTTCCAAGTTGGTTAAAATATATGATTGAATGAAAAACTTTGTTGATAATGCTGGAAGATAGATTCCTTAAAAAAATGTAGTCTTTGTAAATCAGCAATGTTTTAAAACTGACATGCTAAATGTAAAATATATCAAAAGTATAAAAGAATGTATTTTTCATTTATTTTTTCATGTTGTAAAACATTTATAAGAAGTTCCATTCAATTTTGATCACTATAATTGATCTCCTTTAATTTGAAAGCATTCATAGTAAATTTTAAAAAACAAAATTACAATAAAAATTAAATGTATATTTTATCCACAAACAGTACAATGGAGTTTCTAAAAAAGTACTAATCCCCCCCCCCCATGAAATTTGAATAAATCAGTTTCAATTAAATTTACTCTTCTCATTCTAATTTTGTCTAGTTTTGAATAAGAACGTATTATTAGGAAGTGAAATAACTGAACGATGAAAATTTTTATTTGCCATCCAACTTATGTCAGAATTTTTGTAACTGATAATACAGTAAAGTAAATAAGATAAATGACGAACATCAGTGAGTCATCGCTTTTACTCAATAGAAATGGAAAAAATGAAACTGAAAGAGACACGATGAGAAAAAACCCCGCGAAGGGGGATGGACGAGTGGCCGTGGGAGAACCAATCAGGAAGGCCGGAGGCGTGGCCCAAGACCGACTGAGGTAGAAAGGCTCATTCGAACCTAAGCAGCGGAAGAGCAAGGCTGTCGGGCAGGATAATATACATTACATAAAAAATAAACTATACATCATGTGAATTTTTAAAAAATATTGTATTTAATTCTAATTACTAATTATGCTTACTATGGATTTTTCCACAATAATTGATTCAGATGCTCAGTTTATGCTTAGAGGAATCACAATGCCTTACTCCTAGAAAGGATTTGCTTACATGCTCATTACCTAAATGAAATGCTTGTAATTTATTTCAAATAATTTAACAATTTCAATTGAGACAAAGCTCTATTAAAAGCTATAATATTTTTAACACTCCTATTATAATTTGCTGCTCTCATTTATACACTAACAACTTTTAATTCATTACATATAGGGTGATATTCAGGAGGGATACGATAGTATTGACAAAGAAACTCCTACACCCACTGATAGGCAGGTAAAGTTTAAATTTTGAACTTATTTCCATTAAATGAAATCAATGATTAGATATGTTTTATTTTCATAACTTGTATCTTCACTACAGATTGAAGTTGATATTCCACGCTGTCATCAGTATGATGAGTTGCTGTCATCACCTGTTGGTCATCAAAAATTTAAACGCATTTTAAAAGCATGGGTTGTTAGTCATCCACAGTATGTCTATTGGCAGGGTTTGGATTCTTTATGCGCCCCTTTTCTCTCTCTAAATTTTAATGATGAAGGTATGTATGTTTATATTAATAAAATTTGTCATATTTACATATTAGGTATTTGGATATAATCATCCAATTTGAAAGCATAGTAATTGATAAACAACTTACACATTTAATTCTTTTTTCTTAGATTTTCATATTTTTTTAGATAGTTGCATTGTAATATCTAGTTTTGCTTGTATTTTAGTGATCAAAGTAACAAAAAAGTTTTACTTTGTAAACTAGGTGTGTTTGTGTTAATATTTCCTAAAAACTAGAAAACTATTTTGCATTTATATTGCACATAAGATATGTGATTATTTTTCTACTACAGAAACCCTTTACTTTTAAAAAATAATACCTTTTATTAAATAATTCTGAAGATATTTTTCTATCCGAATGTATTTCCAAATCTGTTTTTTTTTTTTAAATGAACTTTCTGTTCAATATAATATGAAATAAAGAAATTTTGTTAAAATGGAAGCATTTTGCATTTTCTTCTCTAAATTTAATACTATTCTTCTTTTTAACTGTGATATTTTTTCCAGCTTTAGCTTATGCTTGTCTTTCTGCTTTTATACCAAAATACCTCCATAATTTCTTTTTAAAGGATAATTCTGCAGTAATACAAGGTAAGTTCAGTTTTATTACTTGAAATATTTTAGAGCTATGTATCTTAAGATTGAAGCCCCCACATCTGTTCTTTTAAAAACTTACTTTAATGATTTGTGTGATTTGCTTTCTGTGATTTTTATGCTAAGAAAGGTAAAGAAAACACTAAAAGTTATTGAAGTGATGTTCTACAGGTATTGAAGTGATACATGTTCTGTTATTGTAAAAGAAAAGTGGCAGCTCAAAAAATGTTTTCATAAATAAATACTCTAAAAAATACATGTATGTATATTGTACGAAAAAATGGGCATATTATATTTATGTCTTACAAATAAAAAAATATTGAATGCATTGAGAAAATGAAGAGAAATGTTACTTATTGATGTATTGATTGATAAATGATTGATTTCATACACTCTGAAACATCACGTTTCATTGAAGACACCTGATAATTCTAAAACATGGTCAAGTAACGTCTTATTTTCCACATTTCTCACCATGTCAAAGTGAGGATTTTGAGCTCTGACAAATTTAATATGCATCACCTCTTCTATATAAGGGGTCTTTAGGGTTATTAGGGCTTGAACCCTAGATTCAACTGAATCGATTCCTGCCAACAACTGTAAAACATTGTTAAAATTAATTTTTAATAATGTTTAAGCTCTGTTGTGCACTTTTAATTCTACTTTTGCCACCCTATTCACTGAAGTGAATAAAATGGACAGTGTTTCTACGGTTTTAAAATAAAACATGTCATTCTTGTGTTATAAAGATTGGATATAGTAACTTTTAAAAAAATAAAATAAATCATATTTTGCATAGTTATTAAAGCCCTATTTGTAGTTTAACTTGAATTTAAATCTTTTTCAGAAAATTGAAAAATAAATAAATACATTTGAACAAAATATAAAAATTACATTTTACAGTATATAGATCATTTTAGAAACAATTCTTAATGGTCCATGTAAATATAATTTTCCTTAAGTCATGTGCAATGTGCATCAATAAAATTTTTACTTTTGAATTTTAAAGAAAACCTATTTCTTAAATCTTAATAAATTCTGTGATGGAAAATTTTTTTTATAAATTTGTTTCAATAAATTTTTTTTATGTCTTAATGTATTTTAGTTTTAATTGCTAATAATTATTTCATTTATGTCTATTCCTAAGCCTAAGAGCTTGAGATTCCATTACTGTAGCTATTCTACTTTAACCTGGTAATAGTTTAGTGGTAATGCCAATTAAAGTTATTTAATATATGATTAATGCTCTTATATGTGTTTCAGATAAAATGTGTACTAATATTTATACCAAGAAACTTTAGTTATCTTAAATATTATTATGTACTATATTTAAATAGCACACACGCAGCATACATATCTCTATTTACTATAACATTATTATAAATTAATTAAATTATTCATCCTAACAAATATTTAATTTCAGAAAAATCAAGACAAAATCAAAATTTATAATAATTTAAATATTGTTTAGAACAAAAATACCCAATTGTTTTTTTTTTATCAAAAGTCGTCTTTATTGTGAATAATTAAATTGTATGAATTTTTTATTAATTACTTAAATATAATATGCTACTATTAAAAAATAAAACATTGTTTTTATAATGTCATTTGAATTTTCTTTGTTTTTAAAATTTCCTTTTTGAGATTACATATGGTGTTACTTTCTATTCCATATATATGTATTTGAATTAATGTAACAAAAATTTATCAAAATAAATTTATTATTATTCTAAATATAATTATAGTTATATTAACAAATTTGCTGTAATGAAGCCTTACTGCTGAGTAGCCTTGCATTGATTATAAAATATAGAATTTGACTCACGTACACACAATAAAATGTTCTATGATTTGAACCATGATCTAAGCATTTTCGAATTATTTAATGCAGTACTATACACAAAAAAGAATTTTATCTTTGCAAATCAATCCTCTGCCTGTTATGTAATTAGATACTGAAACGTTCATTTTGGAATTTCGATATTCCTCTCTTCTAGAGAAATACACACACATATAAAGTGTGCCCCAAAACTCAACGTCAAGCGGGCACAGGGTGAAAGGGAATCGTATCAGTTATGGGGGGGGGGATTTCATATCACTCGCTTAAGTGTTGACTAGTATATTTTTGAAAATGTGTAAAATTCACTCACTCCATCACATCTTTAGGTACTGTGACTTCAAATTTCAAAATTTTACAGTGAATTTTTTTCAGCACCTTTATCTTATATAGTCATGCCATTAATCACAGTCATAAGTCGGGTAAAAAACTTTGCTGGTTGAGTTAAAATGAACGTAGTTCATTTGAGTCAGGGTTTGAGAAACTGTTATCTTAAAGTCCCCATAAAGAGAAAAATATTGCCTATTACCCTAGGCAAGTTATTTAAAAGATTTAGTTAAGATTCCAAAATGGTACAATCTTTGTTTTTTTTCTATCCATAAGTTATTGAGCTTCAGCAATCCTTTAGTTCATTTTGGTTACATTTTCGAGTGATTTAAAAGAAGTTTTAGAAAACTTTGAAAATTTAATTTATTAAAGTGTTACAAAAAAGAAGCTTTCCATCTTATTTTAAATTTTTGCTTGATTTAAGTTACACACTTAAAATTGAATTTTTTAAATGAAGTCATTTTGTAAAAAGAAATAGTCTGTAATTGTCATGGATACAAATGTAGCATGTGTTTACCATTTTTAAATCTTAACTAAATGCGACATCTTTATCATTTCCCCATAACTAATTGTGCGTTCATCTTGCTTTGGGTAGCAATATTTTTCTTTCTATGGGAAGCAAAAAAATTAAATTTAATCATTTTCTCAAACTAAGTTAATTTTAACTGATCTAGTAAAATGTTTTGCTTGACTTTTAACTGTGATTAATAGCACGGTTATGTAGGGTCTCGTTAGTGAGAAGAATCGCTAAAATTGGGAAATTTGTGGTCCGGATACCTAAAGATGTGATGGAAGATTTCAATTTTCACATATATGCTAGTCATCACTTAACCAAGTGATAGGAATTTTTTTTAGTTTTCCCAGAACTGATAGGACCTTTCTTTTTTACCCTGTGCCCATTTGACGTTAAGTTTCGGGACATCTATACATACATCTGTGTAAAAATGTATTTTTTTTTACAGAATATCTTGCTAAGTTTTCCCACTTGATTGCTTTTCATGACCCAGAGTTGACTAACCATTTGGATAACATTGGATTCATTCCTGAAGTGAGTTTGTTCCTTTTATGTATATTTATTTTATTATATTGTACAACTTTTTTAAAGAAAATAAATTATGTTTGCTTAGCCCAACCACAGATACTGTTATATGCTGCCCATTTGGTATGGTGGTTTTTGATGCTGACTACAGTGCCGAGGGCCTGGTTTTGAATCCCGGAGAAGGCATGAATGTTTGTAAATGCATAATGCCGTCGTGGCATGGGCACTCTAAATAGCCATCAAGCCGCAAGTCCTCTCGGGAGGTTAGTGGAAGGGGAAGAGTGGTGGGAGGCCCCTGACCATCCCTAGGGTGTTCTCCCTTCAAATTGGGATGGAACCGAGCAAAATCGTCCTGTCACCTGCATGTTTCTCAAAGCTTAGGCTAATGACTGTCATAAAAATCTAGCCCATCACCGAGATGATTTTCGTGGACCTTGATCTGATGTTACTATCGGTCGGGGGCATAAGTAACAACAATTCAGATACTTTTATAAAATATAACCCATTTGTTATACGTTTTTAAATTTTATTAAATTTCTACGAAAATAAATAAATAGAAATGTGTTTTGAATAAACAACAGAAGAAATGCTGTAAAAACAGTATCAAAATATGTTCCTTGATAACATTTTCATTTGGGGAATAATATGGCTCGTCTTTGTAGGAGCATTATGTTTAAAATATTACGTTGTTGTTTATATGTTCAAGATGTTTGAAAATTGTAATTGCAATTTCTGCAAAGCTGTTCTGAATTAATTTTTTTTGTTCTAAGTTTCATCAACTGTATTCGGATAATTTTTCACTGTATTGAAACACTACAACTGCAATACTTTGATGTTATAAAAAATCAAATATCTCTATAATGTTTAATTAGCTCTTAAATGTATTTTTGTTTGTATATTTATTCACTAATTTATGAATATCTGTAAAACGTTCCCACTTCTAAGATAATTATATTCCTTGTTTTGAAATACAGGACATTAATTTTTCTTAATTTATATTTATACTTGATTCTTGATTTATTATATTATAAAATATGTTTTTATTTTCTAGTTGTATGCTATTCCATGGTTTCTTACAATGTATACTCGTAAGTTATTATTCCTTAATATTATGTTAACAGTTATTAAATCTTCATATTCCATTAAATATTATATTCAATTTTCATTAAATATTTTATCTACTTTTCTTTTGGAGAAGTTTTTTGAATATGGCCTTTTTTTTGGATAAGTCTATTTTTATTTTCTTTTAGCTTGTTTTATTTAAAATATAAGGTCACAAACTTCATACTTAAGGGGGACTTCTAAATGTACTGAAAAGGTTAGGGTACTTAAAGAAATCACATTATTTCGATATGAAACTTTTGTTGAGAACGTAGATTGCTCATATAAATCCACCATGAAATGTAAAAGTGTCAGAAATAGTCTAGAAAATTTTAAAATTACGAAAAATACATATATCTTTGCTTCCAAAATGCTCGGACGCCATGTTTGGCAAGCTTTATTGTAATGACTGCAGATGGCGCCACGTGTATGCAATCTACGTAAAAACTTTTAAAACATTACTTTAGAAGAAAATTGTTCATAAACTGCTTAAATATACATTAGTAATACTTTATTTTACGAAAAGAAATATTTTGCTACACAAATAATGACTTTAATAACTTCAGAAATACCAATTCTGCTTATTTTACATGAAAAGGGGGGGGGGTAAGAGATAATTAAAGGGTAGATCCTAGCAGGGCACATTTTTTGGCGCCAAAAATTTGGCGATAAAGTTTACAATATGGTAACCCTGTCAAATTTAAGGAATAGTAACCCTATTCGGACCGGAGTTTTGGACAGCGGTTATTTTTTTTCTGATGGTCAACTTGAAGACGTGTTAGATTTTTCTAGAAAGCTGAAATTGAAGGAATGAGTGGATTTTTTTTTTTTTTAAATGAAACAACTGCTGAAAAAATATTTGTTAGAGAAAAAGGAAGATGTGTTGATAAATTCAATTTGGACGATGTTTTTTCTCACTATTGCATCTTAGAAGCAACGGTTTTTCTGTTTTCTTCTTGAAGCCATTATGGATACCACGTTTTCTTTTTTGAAGCTCGACGAATGGATATTTTTTTCTTTTGAATGAAAGATGTAAGAAAGAAATGCTTGCTTTGAGAATGAGTGAACGATTGAAAATATTTCGGTAGGTATGGGTGTCCGAAATATGAAAATAATTTGTTTTTGAGAGAAATGGAGATCGTCAGTTCATCAGCCTAAGGCATTCATATTGGATTTCTTTTCCCACTGTAGCGATTTAGAAGCGACGCTTTTTTAGTTTTCCTTGTTGAAGCTGTTTTAGGAACCACGTTTTTTTCCGTAGAAACACGACAGATGGATTTTTTGTCTGAATAAAAGGTAAGAAAGTAATGATTGTTTTTTGTGTGAATGAAGGATTGATAGATTCTTGTAATGGATGCTTGAAATTTGCAGTTAATTTCTTATTTTTGATTTTATGTTTCCTTCATTGACAGTTTTGGAAACCACGTTTTTTCGATGTTTTTCGTCTCGACGCCATTTTGAAAACCACGTTTTCCCCTCTTGTTTACGTCTCTGACGCCATTTTGAAAACCGCGGTTTTTTACTTGGCACCCGAAAAACTTTTGTCGCCAAATACAGCAGTGTGCTATGCTAGGATTTTACCGAATTAAAGTAACCTAGACTACGTCATGAGACCACGTCACTGTTAGGGAGGGGACCCTCTTCCTTGGAATGAAAGAAAAGAAGTGTTGACCGGTTGTTTCGAAGAGGAAACGGTCAAGTGGCCTTGAGATCAACTGACGAGGGGGGAAGAATGCATGAACAGGACAGCTGTTTATTTCAGGGGGAGATGATTGGAATCTATTTTAGGAACTTATAAGAGTTATTGTGGGGTGTATAATACTTTCTTAGTGAGTGAAAGATTTGTAGAATTGTCATTGCAACCAGACAAGTTCCTCACGCAAGCGTTTCGGATTCCCGAGGCGCATAATTTTGGACATAGAAGAGCTTTCTTAAAATTCCAGCGCTTCCATTAATTTCTTATATTTTTCCTTTCATACTATTTTTATTTCAAAGCACTTAATTTTTTACAATTTACTTTAACTTTTAAATACACTTCTACAATTTCAAATTTTTATTTTTAATATTTTAATGCAATATGGGCTAAGGCAAAGCCAAGTTTGTTTTGCTACAAACTCAAAGCCCGAGATAGAAGGGGAAGTTTCCACATGGAAGCAGGAATTCCACTAACGAATTCTACGTATAATTGTCATTTGATGTTGAGGCACTGAGATTCATCAATTTGACTCATAGCAACAGGTGAGTTCTGGACTGAAAGCTCTTAAAGCTAATTTCTGCAGGGAGTGGTGTCGTCAATGGATGCTATGCACCAGAGCCCCAAAATAATCAAGAATTAAGAAAATATACTCTTGCATATGAAAACTTTACAATATTCCTATTGATGTCAATATGGCGAGATGTAAAATTTATCGTAAACATTATTATTATAGATATCTAAATTTCGACAATCTTCAAAATAATTCTTGATGATACAAAAGTTTAGATTTTGTTATTCGATTTGGAAAGCTCCCAAGAATCCCTACCTCAACTGGACTTTTTAGAAGATATAATTTAGAAGTGGACTTATATTAATATTTTAATGCAACAAAGTGGCGAATTTTTTATGAAGCCTGGTTGTTATTTCAATAGTAACTCTAAAAATAATGTGAATGTTTCAAAAATCTTAATTCAGGCTCTGTAAAGAAAAATTCTAACTATTTATACATAGAAAAAATATTACATAGAAGTATTTTCCATGAGAAGAGAATCTTTTGAAAATGTAATATTTCTTCATATTTTTGGCTATAAAAACAGAATAAAAAATTCGTAAAACAGAGAATTATCCACAGATCTCAAAAATAAATTATTTTTGTATTAGGAAAGGAAGTCTCCTTTCCGAAATTAAAGCAGCTACGTCCAAATGGACTGCACTCTTAAAATTTCCCATTAGGAACAAAATTCAATAATTATTAGATATGTAAATTTTGAAGATAAGATTAACTATAAATGAATTTTTACAGGGTTTATTAAAGTAATTTATGCGCCTGAAGCAGGATTAGCAAAAGAGAGACAGATTAACGTCACTCTATAAAGCAACAAGAGGGCTATTGATCACAAACCTCGTAATGTTCAACCTCGGTCGAGTAACGAGAATGACACCTGAGCTGGCATCCTTCTTTCCTAACAACCACATGAATGGGAGGAACGGCCTCATCTACATGGAGGGTCTTTAGTGGCAACAGGACTTGAGCCCATGACACTCCAGCCATGAACTCGTGACCATAATCACTAAGCTACTGCGCCCACCAGGAATAGCAAAAATTTTAGTGAAAAGGTTAAGGGGTCTGATGACCAATCAGTTTTTAATATATTTGAAGTTTTCTGAGAGTTGACAATCTCAATATTTGAAAGTTTAGTGAGCGTGATTAGTTTAGCAAATCATTTTAAAGCATTATTCCATTTTTAAAAGTATAATTAATTAAAAACTAGAAGGGGGGGGGTACCGCCCCCTCCCCTTTCTGCCTAATGGCAGACCAACTCCCATTGTACAAATTATGCAACTCTATCACAGCTCAAATTGTAAAACTGTAATTTCCTTGTGTTATGTAGTTCATACGGATTTTTCTTCATAATTGGCTGTAAAATTTGTAACACATCGTCACGTTTAACTATTTTTGCGCGTTCATGCAAAACTTCCCTATCATAAATGCTCCTTTCTGTTGTAAAGATGTAGTTTCTTTTGGTAACTTCACTTTAAGTTGAAATAAATTTATTACAGCATCACGAAAAACTTTTTTTGTACATAAAGAGATATAATTGGGATAATAATCGGTTCGTTCAGTGAAATAGCTATTAACTCTTACTTTAACTACTAAAATCGTTTCTGTTCAGTTATGTTTCGAGGTTTTTAATTTTTAAAGAGCAATATTTATGTTTTTACACATAGTTAAAAACCTTAGAAGCTTTTGTTTTCATGAATTTTTTCCTATTGAGAAATTGCCGGACTCAAAATATTCTTGTGTTACTAAAAGACAATATTTGGAAGAGGTGGAATACTACTGAAAATTTTATGACTTAAAATCAGCCTTTTTCAGCTGATACTACAATGAGACTTTATTGAGTTCAAGTATTCCGTATAGAAGTATTGGAAATATAACTGAATTTATCTATATTACAAAATGCATTATAATACTATAGTAAAATAATTTCAAGTCATATAATAAAAATCTAACTTTCTAAATTGCTCTGACTTAAAACTGATAAAAAATTAGATGTTATATGTACGAACCTGGGGGTTTCTAATTTCAGTTTGTATCATTATTATTTTTATAATTTATTCAAAACTTTTATGAAAGCATTATGTTAAGATTAGGCTGAGCAATTTCTGTCATCCTATAACAAGTGCTATCAATTTTATGTAAAGCATATTTTAAATATAGAAGAATATATCCTCGTATAACATATTTAATTAAAGTAGTGTTTTGATACTGTGTACATAATTTGGATAATATTTTTTAAAATTGGAACTTTAGAGGCATTATTAGTTTTTGTTTTATGCCTTTACAAACTTTATCTGTGTTTTTCTCGGACTTTTCAATTTTGAGGATATATTTCTCCCAAGGATTTTTTCTGTTTGGGATAATATCGAAACGTTTTTGTAGAATTTATATATATATATTCTTAAAAGTTAGTATGTATTACGGTCTGAGAGCACTAGTTATTTTTTCTAAAAATCTTAAATTAATAGTTTATAAAAATTTTATATTTTTTCCAGGTTTAGCTGTAAAAATAATTATTAAAATTCAACGAGGAATTTTTAGTAGGGAAAATTAATTTGAAATGTTCAATTCGATACTAACTTTTGTTCTCGATAATCTAAGAAACAGAAATCACTGAAAATAACTATAAAACTTTAAAAATTGAGTATTTTACAAGAAAAATTTGTAATTTTTAAAATAAAGGCCGGAAAAAATTATTTTTTATTAGAAGAATCAATTTTATAGTATAATCTAAAAAGAAAACACAAATTATACTTTCAATATTACTGTCTTTAAAAATTGCACTGTGTAGCCTTAACATCCCTCACTTCTCAAAATAGTAACACATTTAAAGCAACCCATTATTTTTTCTGGAGCGTACCATGCCCAACCACAGATATAAAGATCAAGGAGAAGAAAAACGGAATTCAAAAAGTGCTACAAAACATTATATATATATATATATATAATAGACCTAAAAATTTGCTGGTCTTAATTCAGCAACAGCTTTAGAAATCATAATAGGTCTCCTTTTCAGTCCATTGACTCTTTTGGTTTCTTCCATTTTAAAGTTCTAACTCTGTTTTCTGCTATACTTATGTTTATTTAAATCTTGTACAATATATATTTCCACCATTTTTTATAGTTATGTGTCTTAAAATCTGGTTTCTATCTTCTGGCTTTGTTTGTTGATAGTTTAGTCTTGTTATTTTTTCAATTTATTATACTATATATATATCGTCTCCCTCCAACACTTCTCTCTACAATTAATAAAACTTCGGAAATTATTTTTTTTCCTCAAGTCTCAACTGAAGATATACTAAATTTTTCTTTAAAAAATTTTAACTTCCTTCCCTCTTCTTAGCCCGATGGACTTTATTTATGATATCCAAGACAACAATCATAAACATGCTTGTGAATTCATTGAAGAACTTCCTCTTTAAATCATGAGTCTTATGAAGTTAATTTCATCAAAAATTTTATAGGAATATCAGATTTCTAAAGCGCATTACTGTTCTCCACACCGCTCCTCTGGGGAATTTATGTCATGCGTTTGATCCCAGTACCACTGAAGACCTGCGTGTAGGGGAGCGATGCACGTTAAATCTGTCGAGAGCTCAAACGTCCTCCCGTTGGTGTGGTGTGATAGTTATTAGAGGGGGGTGCCAGCTGAGGTGTCGTCCGCGTCACTTGACCATGGTTCAAAATTACGCGGGCCGTCCCCAAAAGCCCTCTTGTAGCTGAACAGTAGGACGTTAATATTCACTCACTCTGGGGAATTTAAGCATCGCAATCGTGTCACTAGAAAAGGAGATCAAAGCAGTAAAAATTCAAAATAAAAGAGCCGATCACAAAAATGCACCGATTTTATCTGCGCTTATAATCGGCGACACTAAAAATAACATTATGAGAGTACAAACACAGACTATGTACAGTAAATATTCTGAAAACGTTGCACGTAGGAAATAAAAAATTAAGCTTAGTTTTGAAATTAATTCAATGAATATAATAATTTAATTGAAGGCTGTGAAATTTGTGTCACATTTCCATGAGTATTGAAAACACTGGAGGAATTGGTCCTGAGTGGACCCTGTATCATCCTTGAGGTCTCTAAGGCCACCCCTGCGATTTTTTAGCTTACATGTTTGGGTGCCCACCCTCAAAGCTTGGGGCCCCGTATCATTGATACGCGGTAACTATGCCCCTGATTGGAAATAACATTAGTTTGTAAAACAAGAAATGGAATGCTGTTAAAAAAGGACTGACGAAAAAAGTGCTCTAGTGAATATTTTCTAAGAAAAATGACATTTTCTTTTTGAAGATTCAAATCGAAACTTTATTTCCATGATAAGCATCCTTCTATGACAATTTCAAATACAAGAGATATGAGCAGAAACAAACTTATTAAAATTTCGCATATTTCCTATCAAACAAAGAGAATTAGATCGATAAATAAAGGTAACAAAGATAAATAAAACAAATATCCCCTAAAACTCGAAAAAAAAAATACTTTTTCTAAATTTCAAATAAAGATCTACCAAATTCTTCGTCGAAAAATTAAAACCTCCACCCATATTTCCTTTCCCTTCTTAATCTTATGGGCATTGTTTATGATACCTAAGACAATGTAGACGTATTTGTCAAGAGACAATTTGAACGTTTTCTTCCTAAAAATCCGGAGCCTTATAACGATGATGTATAAAAATTGAAATGTGTTGAAATAAATTACATGATTTCTAAACTACAATAGAAATTTCCACAAAAAAGGGATAAATGTCATCAGAAACTAGGAAACAGTAAAATTCTGCAATACAATTCCCTCAAAAATGTTGTACTCAAAGGCCTACCCTGAAATACAATAATTCATGTGACAAAATATCAAGTGCATTACATGTAATTACTTTCCATATGAATGGTAAAAACTCACATAACAATTATACCCAAATTAAACATATATATCCTATGTTTTTCGACAAATCTATACCGATTAGCCTCATCATTTCTGCAGAAAAATGTATTTTTGAGTAGATTCCAGAACTATATATACTTAGAAGTGCAATGCACATTTTGATACCGATCCACTAGCACGGCTTTCAAAAAAAATAATGTCTCCGCCCCCGATTTTGTGCGGTAGTGATAGAACCTTATTGAAACGTTTAAACGATTTGTAGAAAACTCTCTTTCACATTCTTTCCTCACCCCCCCCCATTTGTTGACACGTTTTTCTTCGTGATCTGGTTCTTCAAAGAGCGCATGCGCTCTCATACCGACTACATCTGTCAATCATTTCTAAACCACACCCCGTTGCTATAGTAACGATAGGTTTCCAGAAAACAAGCTCCATCTTTATGATGTCATCCGAGTTGCAAACAACGCCATCTGTTCGATAAAGCAGATTTGTGAAATTTCAACAACGCTCTTAACACAAATTATGAAAAATTTCCTGTTTAAATGTTTTCAATTGCTAGTGGTGAGTTCCTTTTTAGAGAACGTTTCTTTAGATTTGTCAAATCTTCAATAATTATTATATTAACAAGTATGAAAAAAATTTCATGCAAAGTAATTTTTAAAAATCAAGTATTCTCTGAAAAATCGAGCATTATTTCAAAGCATGGTTAATTTTCTTAACGCCTTTATGTTGATATATACAATACTAAAGATTTTCATTTAGTTATATTTAAGTTGAAATAAATTTTTCCTATGTGAATTAATACATACTTCTTAGATAATATTGTATTCATAAAATACATGAGGAAAATGATGAAGCAATTTAAGCTGTTACCTTGGTAATCTGCATAAAGAAATGAGTGTGTTAGAAACAAATTTTGATTTAATATATTATAATGATAATGTTTATTAATTTTTTGATTATGCATAGTTTAAACACATATTTTTGCTAATCAATGTATTAAGTACTATTAATTAATGTGACCTGTTGCTTTTATTTATTCTTTGATATTAAGCTTGTTTTGAATTAAGGACATTTTGCTATTTTGCACCTGAGTAATTTTTATTATACTCTTTGCTGTGTGCATTTTAGTAAAATTTTAATGGTTAACACTTTTCTTATATACTGGTAATTGAAACAATCTAGTTTATTTCTTTTATCCAGATCCAACTTAATTTCCATGAAAGATGTATCTAAAAAATTATTTATTTAATTGCAAATGAGAAAAAAATTAAAAATCTTCCACATTGAAGAACTATTTTAATTTTTTTTTTATTTGTGGTTATGTTCATTCTTCATAGATAGGTTTCCATATGCCAAAATATCAAAATGACATGTTACTGCTTTATATTAACTGCTAGTCCATGCACTTTATTTTTAAAATGTTCAAAAATATTGCTTTTTTTTCAGATGTTTTTCCACTTCATAAAATCTTTCACCTTTGGGATACTTTATTGTTAGGGCAATCATCGTTTCCTCTTTGCATTGGAGTAGCCATTTTAAAACAGCTAAGAAATAATTTACTGTCATACGGATTCAATGAGTGTATATTAATGTTTTCGGATATGCCTGGTAAGTTTATTTGTAATTCTTTATTAAAATAATTTTTTTTCTTTCATTTTAAAGATGTTTAATTTTATCTTGACAACATGAGCATTAGAAATGTAACTCTGTGATTTACTACCGTATTTATATTATATACGAGATCTATTTTTCAGCCATTTGTTTTAACACAATTTTTTTTAAAAAAATTCTCATTTAACATGCATTTTTAAATTGATTTTCTTTTCATGTTTATTTTTTAAATGTAATCAAAGATCTAATCTTTTTTTCCCCTTACATTATATATTCAATTTCATAGTTAACTTTTAGATTGACACTTAGTTTCTTCTTGTTATATTGTCAGAAATTCCCTCAAATTGTGATTCTAATACAATAGAAATGTTTTTGTCAAGTCTGCTTATTAGCTTAAATGTTACTGTTTATTAGTATTGAAAAGTACCTCTTTGTATTAATTTGGCTTAAAATCTATAAATGATAAATCAATGTTTGGACTTAAAACCCTTTTGTGTAAGCCAACCTCTAAGATTAAATTTTATGAGAAATAATGTTTCTAGTCAACATCCAGCTTTTCTAAGAAACAGTTTTGTTCAGCGAGCAATTTATAGGTCAGTTGCTGAGAGAAAAGGGACGCCAAGTGAGATTTTAATTGGGTTGACTACTTATGTCCAAAACTGTTAAATGACTCTTTTTAGTTTATGGGTTCTACTTGAAAGTGAAGGATGGCATATGGAGGTAATAAAAAATAATGATCTGTGATCAAAAGTTTTTCGTTTGTACTATGTGTTCTCAGAAATAATTGGGTGTTTAATTTAAGACTCGAAGACGTTACGGAAGTTAAGTGGTAAATAGGGGATATTATTTTAGATATAATTTAATTATATATATATACTACTCTTTAATTTTAAGTCATATCTTGATACATTTTCATTCAACCATCCAAGTACTTTTTCATCACTTTAAATGTGTTTTACATTACTATACTATGAATATATGCTCATTTCACATATTACTAAAAGGAACTGATGCTGACCTAAGGCTTTGAAAATATCATGCCATTTACTAGCGTAATTCGAAAAAGTTCTGCATAATCTAGATAACCTGATATGTAATACTACATCTTTGTTTCTATGGCTAGACATAGAAATTATGATATTTAGAACATAAGGAAAATAAACATTCCAATACATTTTAGGTAAGTTGAATGATGAAACTCTAATCGTTGATGTGTGGATGAAGTTTTAAATTCTTGTTCAAAATTGTCAAAATAATTCTTTGTGAGAATGCATCAAAAGCATTCACATAGTTCATAGGACTATATTTCCTGGCTGTAAAATTGGCATATATAATTGGTGTAGAAAAATTTAATGGCCTGACATTTGCTAATCAGGAAATATTAGTTATAAGGCCCTAAATGAGTATGTTATACTATAAGTTATCCCAATGAACATGATAAGGAAGATACAACTCTAAATGTAAATTTGATTTGGCTAATTAAAATTGGACACTATGCCAAAATTTTGTCAAACTTAATTCTAATGAAGATCAAACTGAAATTTGTAATGTGATTTGAAGTCGTTAGCAGATTTTTGCTCACAATTATGTAAAGTCCTTGCAATACCTCAAATACAACAATAAATGCATTTTTAAAAACATTGAAACATTAGCAACATAAACTAGCATTAAAGTTGTTTAAAAGATCAAAAGAGTTTCACACATTGAAGAAGACAATTCCCAAGATATTTCTAGCAATAGCAATGATCTTCTACTGATATTTCTAGCTATAACTGACTTACACAAATACATGGGGTTTTTTTTGTCACATACAGTGTCTGTAAATTAATCCTATCTCATAACTTTCGGATTAGATCCAGAATGTTTTACAGATTATTTTCCACTTTCTGTATTTTTCAACTAGTAAAAAATCATTCTTCCTGAATGAAATTTATTTTATGTAACAGATACTCATAATCTTTAAAATATAAAAAGCTGCATATTAAGGCTATACCATAAATTTTTATGTGATTCGTTATATTTCTTCTGAATTTCAAGAATTCAAAAGACTATTTTTTGTTTTTTCAATAGACACAATGTGTTAGTTTTACAAAACTTTTGTACAAATTTTAGGGAACTCTCATAGCATGAAAAACAGAAATTGTTAATGTATTTAGTTGGACTTACAATTTGCAACAATCGGAGATTGTTGAATCACTAATGAAACACCAAGTAAAATGCAGTAGGATGTATGAAATTTGATAAAAAGTTTGGTTTACGTACAAAACAAAATATTTTATACCTCTAAGTATGGAGTTTTTACCTTGCATATTGTGGAATGCTAGTTTACAATAAGAGACTTGCATAAATGTGATATTCTGTAATGCATATCTATTGAAAAAATTTTTTTATACATATCAAAAACACGGAAGTCAATGATATATCTATTCAAAATTTGTTCATGCACACACAAATCCATTTCGAACTGACTCTGAATCTTTTTATTTTATTAATTATTAATAACTGTGAGAAAAAATAAAAATTGTTTTTAAGGGCTATATTAGAGCAAAAAGTATCTTGTTTTAACACTATCATATCAGTTGAGTTATATTATCCTTTTCATTAAAAAACATTCGATGCGTCATATGTAACATTTTTAGTAAATTATTTTACTTAAACATTGACAAAAATATCTGCATTTTCCTCCAAAGTTAATACATCAAATATTATATGTTTTTTCTGAAGATTCTAGCAGCGAAAAGTTACTCTTGTGATTCATTCAATAGCTGTGCTCTTTCTTTAATCATTGTTTCTTTTCAGAAATTGATATACAACGCTGTGTACAAGATTCAATAAAAATATTTTGCAGTACTCCTAAAAGTATCACATATCGAGTACATGAAAAAGTAAGCCCTAAGATTAAAAAACCTTTTGAAGCTAATGTGAGATTTTCCAGTTCTGAGAGCATGACAGATCCAGATCTTGTAAGTTTATTGTGTTTTCCAAAAAATTTGATTTATATTAATAGTAATTCATACTCTTTTAATAGGAGTGAGCAGCCTAAAAAAATGTAGGCTTTTATGAACCCATTCAGAAACTTTTTTTTACATCTTAGTAAAGAAATTTGCCATGTTTGACACTGATTTTTTTTATTCAACTAATCTTATTATTAATAATCAAAATTACTTTTTCTATAGTTTTCAATAAAAAAAAGTATTCACTGTTGCTACATTTTGGTAGCAAAGTATCTACTTGGAAACAAGAGTATATCAAGTTTGAGTATTGTGTTCCTCTCTAAACATCTTTGAATACTGTAAAGAAAATTGCTACACACAATTCCGTTTTGTGTATCAAGTAGTTTGATGAAGTTTAAGAGGGATGCATTAGTATTAGTGTTATTTTCAATATTTGCTTTGTTTCAAGGTTACAAAATGCTTTCTCATTAGTCATTTAGTACCTAGGGCAACTTTTTTTTGAAACAAACCAAGTCTAAATGAGTTAAAATAAACCTTTTCAGATTCTTGCATGGAAATTTCATATATATGATACATTGGTTTGTGTGAATATGTGCAATATGAACTTAATGTTTTCATACTCTGTAAAATTAATTATAATTCATTTTAATAGGAGTAATTATAATAACAAACTTCGATGCAGTACTTAAATTTATGAAACCTTGACAAATCCCCTTTGGCAGCTGATTAGTGCTGATATACTTATTAAATTTTTTAGTATAAATCAATCTGAATGCCTCTTGATCTTGTCATATGCCTACATTGCCATGGTCATGAACTAGGGGGCTGGTAGTGTTGTATATGAGTCATGGGTTTGAGTTTTGATGCCACTAATGACTAATCATGTAAAAATATGTTGAGGTTCAAAGTCCTCACATCGGCATAGTGTGGAATTCTAGCTGAGGTGTTGTCATTATTGATTCAAAATTGTGAGATTCATTGTCAATAGCCCTTGTGTTGCTTCTAAGTGTGATATTAACTATCACACCCACCAAAAAGTTATGCGTTACTCTTTTTTGTTCTCTATTGCTAATTAAAATACTGTAATAATTTATGATCCTTTTCATATTTTAAGTATTATTTGAATATTAAATGAACATATAATATGCAATAAGACATAGAAATTTTCTGATAATTTTTTCTATTACCTGAAATTTAACAATATATTTTTAACTTTTTTTATTCTCATGTAAAGTGCTACCTGCACATAAATTTTAAAATTTACTTTAACAGAGTTATAGGGCTCATAGAATATCCAAAACTGTTAACAGTTTTGAGAATATTCATGATTATGTTTCAGTTGTAAATAATAAGAGACAAGAAAAATTTTATATTGAACTGCAAATCAGAAAAAACAAAGCAGAATGAAAAAATTTATTTTTATATTTTCAGTTCATGGTTCCTTTACCAATTGCAGAACTTAAGTCTGAAGTGTCTCCAAGGATTTCTGCTGAAGATTTGTTAGATTTATTAGATTTATCACCTGATTCCAAAAACAAAAGCAGATCAAGTATAAAAATGTTGGTGATAGATATTCGCTCCAGTGAAGAATATCCTTTTATTGGTAGAAAATTATACATTTTAAGTTTTATGTAACCTTATGCTATTCCCCCGGTATCTGCACTCACATTTTTTACTGTGTTGAGGAACAAAGCTTTTTTTTATCCCCATGGCCAAAAGATCCTATGCTGCAGAAAGGCAGCAGTGGGTAAAACAATGAAGTAATTGTATTTTTTTTTTTGTTTAAATTTTGATAAATATTGTTTAAGGAAATATTAAATAACATTTTTTATTGTATGTATCAGTAGGTCTAAATCTGAAATATATATAGGTTGCAAACATTAAGCAATATAGCCAATGTATTGCAAAAATTACTTATTAGTTTCTGGTACATATGTGGTGGGAAAATAATATTTGTTTTGTTTATTGTAAAAACTTTTGTGATAAAATGTACAGAAATAATTTTTTTTTATTGAAAACATTTATAAATCCCTGTGCACCACAAAGTATCACACAGGGGATTACAGAAATAAGCATGAATCCCACATCACAAAGGAAAAAAGAATTTAAAGTCATGAAGGATTACAATACAAACATCCATGCCTTCTCCGGGATTGGAACCTTGTCCCTACGGCACCACTGTCAGCGTCACTAACCACTGTACCGGATGGGCGGCAAATAAAAGTATTGCTGAAGACCTTTTTAGATAACTGTGCACATCACATTAAGAAGGTCTTTGTTGGAATCATGTTTATAATTTTATTCATATTATTATATTGCTCTCATTTACAATTTTAAAAAAATCAGTTAATTTTTTTAAAATAAATTGATACAATTCAATGATATTACGATAATCCTTTTAAAATCAAGCTATCTTGTGAGTCCTGGTGACACTGCGGACCTGCCATGTAGAGCGGCAGATATTTGTTAAATCTGTCCAAGAGTGAAAGTTCTCCCATTGTCATGGTATGGCAGTTTGTAGAATAGGGTACCACACAGATGCTAACCGCGTCACTTGACAGAAGTTAAAAGTACAAGGTTCATTCCCATTAGCACTATTGTGGCTTCAAAGTGTAATATTAATAAACAATTAAATGAATTAACTTAATGTAAATTAATGCAATTGAGGATGGTCTTATAATAATTTTTGTTCATATTCATTCCATTTGTAAATAAAAATTCTTCATTCTTATTTTTCAAAGATTATGTGGTATAGGGTCTGTTTATATTGATTCATTGCTATTAATTTAATGTTACTAAAAAAAGTTTTAGTATTTTCACATAAATTCATTTATAAACTATTTCATACTGGAACTTTTTCCTCTTTTGTTTTGAATTCAAAACTGAATGTATATTATTTGTATATATTTGTATTGTTATCTTCTGTATTTACTATTTTCATTCTTCTGTGTAACACTTAAATGGGCTATTTTCATTTTTTTTTATTTGTAGGGAAACTTATTATTCTACTTCTCATTTTTTATCTGTCTATTATTACAGGGGTCGCTAACCCAAATGACCTTGTGGGCCACTTTGGAAAAACATTATAATCCTTCTGTCCACATATAAAAATATACATCTTTATTATAGATTTGAACCGATTGCGAACATTTATTGGAGTGAAAATTTAAAACAATGAATTGTTATCGTTTTCAATTTTTTTTCGTATATGCAAACATACATAATATAATAATAATCCAATGATCAAATAATGTTTACTTTATTTAATTAGTGGCATATTTGTTTCTCAACTCTTTCACTTGGCCACCTCTGGTCTATTACTTGCAATGTAATTTGTTTTTTTTTTCAAAGTGAAGCCATTAAATTTTCTGCAAGTGCTTGTTAATTTATTTTTTCTCTCCTTTCTCTCTAAAATGTTTTTTTTAAGTGCAGGAGTGAAGAAAGATCCATTTATAAAAGGAAACAATCATAAGTTACTATATTGCTGATCATTAATCTGATTAAAGAGTTTACTAAGACCATTTTCTTATGCATTTTGCTTGACTTACTATACATAAAAAAATAACTGATAAAAAAGGGCATTTTTCATGCATCTACAGTTGAAACTAGTTATTAACAAAACATTTTTGTATAGTTTTTTCCATGCTGAAGCAGAAGACACAATAGATTATTTTATATATATGCATATATATGTAATTTTTTTCTACTAAGTATTATGTCCTTAATGTGTTCTACATATAGCAAGGAAGCTTTGCCTAGCAGCATTAACATACCTTATGCTACTGCTTTTACAGCAGATGGTACATTAGATAGTGCAGTTATATTTTGCAGCAAAGGAAAGATAGTAATTATTATTGGTAGTTGTAAAGATAAATTATCTTCAGAAGTGAGTTTTTAATGTTTATATTTCATGTGTGTTAAGAATATATGTGTGTATTAACATTTTCATTTATTAAATAAATGGAGAAAGTGTTGTATCATTCCAAAAAGATTTACCTCTTTTTTTTCCTTTTTTTTTCCTTTCTTTTTTGAGATTTTGAAATAAAATTAATTTAGTGAATACCAAATAATTTATTTCATAAATTGTGTGAATGGAAATAGCTTTTATTAAAATTTGTGGTATTATCAGAAAAATACGATCCTTAAAACTATTAATTATAATGACTGGAATATGTAATCAAAAGACTAACATAATCAGCAAAAATTTTAATTAATTTTTGTTTTGATTACTTTTATTTAAGAAAAATTATATTAAAAAAAATTCCGTTCTTACTTAAGAATTAAGAAACAAATTATAATATAAACAAAAATAATCCCAAGTTGAAGATCAATGAGAAAAATATGTTGATTGTATTGAATTTATTTTTTTAATTAAATTTAATCTTAAATTTTTATGATTAGACTTGTACAAATCCGTATCATGTTTAATACATTCAAAATGTTTTATACCTTCAACTTTTGTATTCTAAACAGTTTAAATGTGTACCAGAATCCTTATTACAACATGCGTTTCAACATAAGTTGATTTTTTAATCTAGATCAGCGTAATATAGTTCCTAATGGTAAGACATTCACTGAAGTGAATTATTTTGCTGACAATTTGCAATTTTTTTGGAAATTAACATTTGACAGATAATTTTAGCATTTTCAGCATTCTTACTTGAATGAAAATGCTTATTCTTAAATTTATTTCTTCATTATTGAAAACATAATAATAAAAATGTTTATCTAAATAAGTGGTAGATGTTTCACCTTTCTCTTGTATATATTCATAATATAATTGTTGAATGATTAATATATATATTTCTTCTTTAATTTCTGTATTAATAAATTTAAGACAACTAAATACCAGTGCTAGTTAAAAATAAATTTTATGATTTTAGTTGAGTGCAGTTTGTGAGATTTTTCTTTTTTCACTTATAAATAATTTTATGTGTCATATAACGGGATCGATTACTTTTGAGTATAGTTGCAATGTCGTAATCAAAATGTTTTATCATGGAACTGTAATGCATTTAAATGTTTTATAAAAATTATTTGTTCTATATAATAAAAGAGAAAAATTGAAACCTAAAAAAAATATGAATTGTAATTCATTGCAAGAAAAAGGATATTCTGACATGACTCCAGATAAATCAAATTCAATTTTGCAAAATTTCTATTTACAAGAACTTTATCCCACAATATGTAATTTTTTAAAAGGATTCCACTTTTGACAATAGTTAAATATAAGGTGGAAAGTTTAATTAATTGGAATAGAAACTATGGAATTAGTAGAAAATGAAATTTAAAAATTGACTACTTTAAGAATTTTTTAAATAAATAACTAGATTTTAAAGTAAAAGATGTGTTAAAAAAATTGTGATTCATTTATTATATTTTTTTATTCTAATGTGACTGCATATTGGTATTTTAAACCTTTGCAGACCTAGTACCTTCCCCACGGAGTTAGTATCACTTCTTAGCGCTGCACCATATAGGCGATACCAATTACAGCAAGCAATTTTGACGCCCAGTTTCCTCTACAGAGGGAGACACCTGAGCTCTTGATGTGTGAAACCTGTACTAGAATTTTTAATTTTGCCGAAAGTATCCAAGCCAAACAGACACTCTAGGGATCGTTTACATGCTGTCTAATCATATGACAGGGCCACTGTCGATTTTCTACATCATGAAAATCCACCGACTTGGGCCGGGGTCGAACCCGCAACCTTGGGTGTAGAAGGCCAGCGACAAACCAACCACGCCACCCAGCCGGCTACATTTGTTTTTCTACGGAGCATAATTTATTTTATGTATTTTTGAAGTTTTAAGAACATACATACAAATTTAAAATAAGTACAAACATTAAAATATTTCTATGGTGATTGATTTTCGTAATTTAAGGTAAACAGGAATTGAGACTTTTTCACCACATTATGAACTTGTAAGTTACGAGTTGACTTTTAGAATCCTGGATGTTTTTCTCTTTAATCGATAGATTCTTCACACAAAATGCAATAATCAGATTACATATATATATATAAAGTGAGCATTTTCCTCCCCCCTAAAACTGATAAATAATGTTGTTATTCTAAAAAATGCAACTGAACAAGGTAATACACATTATCTAACTAAAATATAGTAATGAGAATATGCCTTGATAACTTTAAAAGAAAATATGCTAAAGTATAATTGTTTAATTTTATCTTAGATTCATATTTAGTAATAAAATATTTCTTTCTCATAAAAACTTTTTGATTTTTTTTTTTTTTTTGAACTCCCATGATTTTAAGTTGAAATTCTTTCAGTCTCTTAAGAGTCAGAACAATTTTTTCAAGGATTTTTCTTATAGTAATATTTAATATTTTTAGTCTACTATGAATTTAGTATCATCTACATGAGTTTTGTATCACTTCAAATTGTATTAAATTCAAATTTATATTGATTTTAATTTTATGTTTACTTTTTAGTTTGCTACAAGATTGGTTAGATTAGAATATAGTCATGTGTGTACGCTTCATGGAGGAATTGAAGTACTGAGGAAAACAGGACTACTTGTTTCTAAGTGAAAATTAAAATCACATGTAAATTATGATTATGTTGATAATTTTGAAGTTTATGTTTCTGTGAATTTGTATTTTTCTTTTATAAATTATTTCTTATTGACTGGTTTTAATTTTTTCCTGTGAAGCAATCAGCTTTGTATGTTTCTAACTTTTTAATCTGCCAAAAAGAAAATTTCAAAAATTCAGTTTCCACGGCCTCACAATGCAAATGATAGTTTTGTTTTCTGTTTGATTTTGCAAATGCATATTTGAAATGTTAAGTTGTGAAATATGTTAAATGTTCAATCTCATCAGGTAACTGGTTAATTTTTAGCTATGCTTCATGTATGGATGGATATTAGTATTGGTGTATGTAATATACGTTTTATCAAATGGCAATATTCGTTTCTATCTAACTCAATTTTTCTTGTGCCCTGGTGGTTTTTTTTTATTTCAGTAATAAGTTTATACTTTTAGGAATTTTAAGAAATAAATATCCTATCTTTGTGCAGGAATAATTTTTAAATATAAGATTTTATGTCTCTAGATTTAGTTTTGACTGTTTAATAGACCTTTTTTAAGTGTTTAGTTTTAGTTACTTATTTTATGAATGAGATAGCTTAAACATTCTGAATTAGGACCAGTTAGAATTTGAATTTTTTAAGTGTAAGTTAAGAAAAGAAATTTTTTTATGCCCTTAATGGGAGATGTATTTTGTTAAATACAAATAAATAAGAAGTTGAATGGTGATAAAAGGATTGTTCAATTTCCATAAATTTGTAATTCATATTCCAGTTATGTGATGTTACAAACATGCAATTTAATTATTACAGTAATACCTCGACTAACGCGAACCCAGAGTTACGCAATTTTCACATCATATCGATTCGTCTTTTGTTTGATTGCACACAATTCTACATAATGCATTTGCTCACCTCGTTTCCTGTTTGGCTGCAAAAATGAGGAAATTGGTTATGTGATGAAGTTGTCGATCTTGCCAGGCAAAATAAATTTAAAAGTGGATAGTGATAACGTTCAAGAACCGCTGGATTCCCACAATCAGGTGATGACAATTGATATAACTCATAGAAATGCAGGAGCAAGACATAGAAGAACTTTAGTCTTTAAATTCAGTTCAATTAGCAGGTCGAATGACAGTTGGTAATTTGACGGAAAGCCTCAGTTTAATTGAAAAAGGTTACAAATTTTAGAAAACATAGGCACCAACAAAAAGAGTATTTTTTCAGCAAAACAATTAAAAAAATTATTTGCATGCTACAAGGAAATTTTGCGGGGAAAATATTTTCGAGCCGGCAGACTACTTTGTTAGATTTTAGGAAACCTACATCAAACATTACAAAACAATTTCGAGATACATTCTAGCTCTAATTATATCACTCTTTTTAACCATAATATTTAACTCTAAATGCATAATTTTTTAAAATTCGAAACAAAAAATCGGTTTTTTTGGGAAAGTAATCATAGGTTACGCAAAAAATAAATTTAAAAAAAATCCATGTAATAATAATGAGTATTTATTTTAAAATAAGTGGAATGGAGATTTTTGGCAACATACTGTATTTCCAGAAAATCTGGCATATACAGGGTGGTCCCGAATTCATGGTACAAATTTTAAGGGTAGATACAGCACATTGTAACAATCATTTATTGAATGGGCGCAAATGACACTCAAATAGGAGAAATAAAAGAAAATAGAAATAGATTTATCGGTTGTTTGCATTGCCGGTAGGGGGCAGTATATGTCTAGCCACCATTCAACATGATGCATTTCAGTTAGGGGAAAGCGCCTTTCGCAATTGTGCTGACGTCTACGATGGGAGACTTTACGTATGTCGAAAATGCAGACTCATGCATTACATATACCGCCGTGCAAATGTGTGTGGTAACGATAGAGCTGCCCTTCGAATGTATCACGTGCAGTTTCCTGATTAACGAATGCCGGATCACAGAATTTTTCAGCGGTTACATTGTCAACTTCGTGAAACACGTTCGTTACACGTCACCAGGCATGATGCTGATCCTCAAAAGGCTGTACGCAGTCCAAGCCTAGGGAAAAAACATCTTGAACGCTGTGGCTGATAGACCCGAGTCAAGAACAAGAGCTGATGCTCATCACGTAAGTGTGAATCATCAGACCGTTTGTAGAGTGTTAAACGAAAATCGCTTACACCTCTTCCATTTTCAGCGAGTACAAGCTTTGAATTCGTCAGACTTTCTTCTACTGCCAATGGGTGGTACAGAAATGTGCGCTGTAGCTGGACTTCATAACCTTTGTGTTGAACAGTTATCGTAAACATTACACTTGCCAACGACGCTTTCAATAAACACTTTGTCTTTCCTTTCGTCTCTTATTTTTTGTGTTTGTGCTTCACCGAGTCACTTGGGTCCCATACATTCCTGTACAATAAATGACTCACAATTTCCTGTATCTACCCTTAAGGGTCCCGTAGACAGAAATTCCAACTCTAAAACGATGAAAGCGCCCTCTTCTGGGAGGGGGGAATGGGCGTTTCTAAAGTAAAGGCCAAGTACTCATGAGTACTGGTCTTAATGATCGGAGGTAAATAGTTCCTTCATAAAAGATAAATTATATGCCTTTTTTTCTTAATTTTCAATATTTTCTTGACTTTGAAATAAACATTTTTTCCAAGCTATTATTTTTCTAAATTTGCATTTACTTGATCCCATTTTCTGATGATTATGTTCTGACAGCTGTCATGATGAAAGAAAATGATGTCACAGAATCATACAACCCTCTTCTACAACAGTTGAGTTCTAAGTGCAAAGGGACCTCGAGACAGGAAACCCTCCACCCCCTCTCTTTCGCCTTCTATTTTTGTTCTTGGAGGGTCCAGTTTACAACCAACTGAAGACTATTTATATGACAACTGACCTCTATTTTACTGCCCACCCCATGGCAGTTTTCAATTACATGAAAACTGTGCCTGACATTCTAGTTGTACAAAGAAACTGCTTTTTTATGCTGTTTCATTTCTGTTTTGAGGAACATCAGTTTTTCATTTGAATTTTATAAAAATACTAGCTGTTACCCGCCCGCTTCGCTGGGTATTTCATGATGTTTTATAAATTTTTACTGCTTATATATATGTATAAATTATTGATATCTAAGTCCTAGCATTAAGAATTCGATTGAATTGAAAAATATACTTATACCTGTAACTGTCACCTGTTGATAAAAAAAAGAGCAGAACTCATCTAATTTGTATTTTCTAAAAATCTCTAAAATTGAAGCATAGAATGATGTTTGCTCTTTCGTAACTCAAAAACCAAGTGGATTCCCGCAAAACCAATTTTCGGTGGATCTCTACTCCGTAAATTGAACATGCAAGCCAAATTTCAAGTCTAAATCTAACAGAAAAAAACAAAAGTTTTACTATAAATATCCCCGTAATCCCATTGAGAGCCGTTTTCCAAAATTACCGCTCTTAGCGGATTTCAATTCAACAAAAGAAAAATGCAAACCAAATTTCATTATTATAGTCCTTGTAGCTCGAAAAAAGTATTTTTTTTTGTCAATACGTCCCAGTAACCCCCTGCAACCCCCCAGAACTTGATTTGCTTAAAATTTATTCTTAGTGCATCCCTATTCAACAAAAAAAACATGCTTAAAAAATTTCAAGTATATGGGTCTAACAATTAAAAACAGTAATTTTTTTCTGTAACTCCTTTTGACCCCTCGCAAACATCTTTGGCGGTCAATTTTCATTTTACTCTTTGTTAGAGGAACTCTATTTCATGAAAGGAACATGCCTACCAATTTTCAAGCAGGATGATCAAGTAGTTTAAAAATGGAAATATTTATCGATTACGCCTCTTAATCTCCCGAAATTAAACTTAGTAGTTGGTATTCGCGAAACCCATTTTGTAGCTGTTCTCTACTTTACGAAAGGAATCTGCTTATCAAATTTCAAGACTGTACGTCTAACAGTTTAAAAATGGGGATAATTGTCTATAACGCCACTTGAGCCCCCGCAACGCCACTTCTGGGTCTGTTTTCACAAAACCCATTTTGTAGGGGAATTGCACTCTATGAAAGGAATCTGCTTAGCAAAATTTGAAGACTGTGCGTTCAATTAATTAAAAATGCAAAAAAATTATCAATAACGCCCCTTGAACCCCCGCAACGCCACCTATGGGTCGATTTTCACAAAACACATTTTGCAGTGTATTTCTATCCTATGAGAGGAATCTGCTAACCAAATTTCAAGACTGAGTCTAATAGTTTAAAAAAAGAAATAATTATTTATATCTGCCTTTAACCCCCTGCAACACCCCTTGGGGGTCAATTTTCTCCAAACCCGTTTTGTAGCGGATATATACTCCATGAAAGAAACATTCCTACCAATTTTCAAGCAGGTAGGTCAAATAGTTTAAAAACGAAAATATTTATCTCTTACGCCACTTATTTCCCTGCAACGCCACTTAGAGGTCTGTTTTCACAAAACCTTCTTATAGCTGATCTCTACTCTATGAAAGAAATCTCTTTATCAAATATAAAGACTGTGCGTCTAATAGTTTAAAAATGGAAATAATTATCTATAACGCCCCTTAAGTCCCCTCAACGCCACTTGGGGGCAATTTTCACGAAACCCATTTTTAGCGTATCTCTACCCTATGAGAGGAATCTGCTTACTAAGTTTCAAGACTGTACGTCTAATAACTTAAAAATAGGAATTTATAACGCCCCTTAAACCCCCCGCCCCCGCAACACCCCTTGGGGGTCAATTTTCCCAAAACCCATTTTGTAGCGGATATTTACTCCAGGAAAGAAACTTACCTACCAATTTTCAAGCAGGTAGGTGAAGTAGTTTAAAAACGGATATATTTATCTATTACGCCCCTTAATCCCCCACAACGCCACTTAGAAGTCTGTTTTCACAAAACCCGTTTTGTAACTGATCATTATTCTACGAAAGAAATTATATATCAAATTTAAAGACAGTGCGTCAAATAGTTTAAAAATGGAAATAATTATGTATAACGCCCCTGCAACGCCACTTGGGGGTCGATTTTCAGCAAACTCATTTTGTAGCGGATCTCTACTCTCTGAAAGGAATCCGCTTACCCAATTTCAAGATTGTACATCAAGTAGTTTAAACATGGAAACAATTATTATTAAAGCCCTTAACCCCCCGTAACGCCCCTGGCGTTTCGAATTTCGGAAATTCCTTTCTTAGCTGATGTCTACTCTATCAAAGGAACATGTCTACCAAATTTCAAGTCTGTAGGTTGAAAAGTTCCAGAGATTTCGTGATTAATCAGTCAGTCAGTGAGTCGCTTTTCTCCTTTATATATATAGATAAGTTTTAATTAAGGCAAAAACCTTTATATATATATATATTTCTGTACATTCAAAACAATTTTCTGTGATATTCGTCAATACTAAATTGCATCAAAATCCTTTTTTAAACAGTTTAATGACAAGAGAAATTTATAAAATTAATGGAATGAATAGTGTAATGTGATTTAAATTATTCTCTTTCCTGAAATATTTTAGGTCAGTTCTTTATTTCCGATTCAGTCCAATAATTTTATTTAAAAACGTTTAAGACATGTAACAAAAAAAATCTTATATAAATTTAATAAAGTACAGTGGCGTAACTACCAATGGGCTAGGTGGTGCCGTGCACAGGGGCCCTTGAGCTCAGGGGACCCTCACGCCTTGACCACCAAGCAAGTCGAGCTTGCGATAATTTCTCCCATAATTGAGGTATAAATATAAAAGATTGTTACATAGCTGTAATCATGGCAACTCCGTTGAAAGTAATTTCAAACTTGTAAAGAATTCCCCTAAATTCTTTCCTTTGTTTGTTTAGTGTTGCGAATTTTGCTTATTAAAAAGTTTATATTATTTTTCAATTTTTTCATTTTTCTAATCTTTATTTGAAAATAAACATCAAGTTCCATGAAATATCTTACCATACATCTAATAAAAACTACACAGGAAGCTATTTCTTCTTGGTCATTTTATTTTTATAACAATATGATTCATAATAAGCTATTTTCCTGTTTCAATGTTTCGCAATCTGGTATCTGCAACAGACTGATGTAATTTTGACCCCCCTCCTCTGTTTTTTCCTGTGTTTTATTTTAAATAATTATAATAATTTTGTATTATATTTTCTTGTTTTGTGCATATTCTTTTTATCATTTCCTGTCTATCACATGTCAAATCGAACCTGGGTAATCACTAAATTCACTAGGAAACTCTTATGCATACATGTAAGTAGTTTGTAGCTTTGCTTTCCTATGTTCTGCAGAGCTTGACACAGGGCTGATGGGAATCAGCTTTGTATATATATATAAAAAATACTCTAATATATTTTTAATTAATAAAACTCCACCAATATTCTCTTTTTTTGCACCAAGACCTTTGGATACCTAGCTACGCCACTGATAAAGTATATTGAGTATTGGTTTTGGGACCCACACAATTTTTTGGAAGAACAATTTTAGTGTTGGAATTTCTAATATAAATTCAGTTACAAAAAAAAGGAACGAGTCTTACAGTAGTCGCATATGATGTGTAACATCTGGCATGTTATCCTGGTAAATACGCAATAGTAACATAAATCCTGAAAAAATTAATCGGGTATGATTGGAAATAATTTTCTATCGAATAATTTTATCTTTAATGAAAATTTTATTTAATTAACACAAAGAGTCATGTAATTTTTTATCAAAAATAAATATTCTTGTTCAATTTGGGGAAAGACACACACACAATAGACTTATGATGACTAAAATATGACACATATACTTGAGATTTTAAAGTATTTAATAACCTTTGAAAAACAACGTCAATAACAGTACTACTGTTAGTTGTAGATATATTTCGGTTTGTGTTCATTTCGAGCTTGAGCTCATTCAAAAAAGCTATGAGCGGACAATCGTAAAGTTACCTGACTGACGCACAGATTTGGTAAAGCAGTAATTGGTTCGGCCGTTTGTTTCTGAGACATTTGTGTTCGTTGCAAAAAAAAAAATCCCTGCTGCGTGGAGTTGAATTTTGTGCAATTCTTTTCGGCTGTACTCCTTCAGTTTTTAATTTTTTTCTCACGTTTCTTTTGTCGAAAATCTCGCATACATTCTGCTTTGGATTTACCCGTCTCGGCAAATCACAAAATCGTTTTAAAGTTATTGTATTCCAGATTTTAATTTCAATTAACTTTTTCACCAATCATACTAAATATTTTTCTTATTTATCACACTAATGTTATATTTTTAATATCACAAACAGAAACCAGCACAATATATTTTATAAAAAACAATAAAAAGAATTTAAATCAGCATTTAAAACCGTGGAGGATTGTATACCATAATGACTAAAGACGCGAGATTCCCAAGTTCAAAAAAGGTCATGAAGAATACAAAGAAACTGTAAACTCAAGTGTCATTCTCGCTATCCGATCTTGGCTTAGAACAGGAATGGCCAACTCAAATAACCTTGCGGCCACTTCGGAAAAACATTATAATCCTGCGGGCTGCCAAACAAAAATTATATATCTTTATATTATATTTAGACCCATCACAAACATTTATTGGAATGAAAATTTAAAACGGAATGAATTATTGATTTCATTAATTTTTCATCTATACAAGCATAGATAATTTATAATAATAATGCAAGGATCAAATATGTCCAATTCTAGCAATAGGCAGCGCGATCTAGTTATAGGAATCGAGTGTGATGCTGCGCTGCAATACCGCACACTTCTAAGAATGTATTAAAATAAAAAGAAAGGTAATAAAATAGAAACAGTTATGAAGTATATTTGTTACAAAACGCTACATTAAAAACAAAAATATTGTACAAAATAATCATATTTTGTAATGAATCTCGAGGGCCGCAAAATTATTCAAGGCCTTGGCTTATAGAATTACGAAGTCTGTCGCAAATAACATGTTTGGCTCTAGAGCAGTGGTCTTCAAACTTTTTCAACTCAAGGAACCCTTTGAACTTGAAAGTGTTTTTGTGGAACCCCTAGAACTAGAAAGTGTTTTCGTAGAACCCCTAGAACTAGAAAGTGTTTTCGTACAACCCCATTCCAATCAGAATTTCCCGGGATTTTTGGGGAAAATCTCTATATATAATTCCTCAGATGTCAAACATTCAAATTGTGGAGTGAGTGAGTGAATAACGTCACACTATTCAGCTACACGAGAGCTTTTGGTAACGGAACTCGTAATTTTGAACCATGGTCAAGTGACGAGGATGACACCTGAGATAGCACCTAATCTCCTAACTACCACACTAAAGGAAGTACGTTTGAGCTCTCGACAGATTTAACGTGCATCACTCCCGTACACGGTGGGTCTTTAGTGGTGCTGGGCTTGAACTTTAAAATTGTGGAACTATTTGCCTGTATTTGTACTTGCAGTGCATTCTTCATAGCGCATTTTCTTAGAATTCATTTTGAAAAAAAAGCATTGATGAGTTATCTTGAATCATATATGAAACACATGTACAAATGAAAATGCAAAATGTAGATACTGCTTTCCAGACAGAAATTTAAAAGAAAATTTCTGCAATGTTATTTCTAAGTTGAATTTTCAGTGAAGGACATAAAAATGGAATAAAAACATCAGTAGCAATAGTAAATAAATTAATTGAAATTTATATGTTTTAAGAAGAAACTATTAATGTTACTAAAAATATTCTTAAAATTATGGAAAACTTTTTGATTTATTTTAAATCAACGTCATATAGATTAATGGTATTTCATCTTCGGAATATTTGAATCTTGTTTAAAATGCGATGATCAATAAATCCATTTAGTATGTGGAAACTTTCACAATATTTGAAATGAACAGCGGAACAAGAATTTAGAAAAAAAGAAATACACACTTTTCTTTCCAATTCCTGAAATTCTGTCGAATATTCTTTTTTCGTTTAGCCGAAAGAAATATTTTTTTTTTGAAGCTGCGACGATGATCCATTTTATTTAATAACTGAAATAAACTGTGCAAAAAATAAGTTTTAAAACAGCTGATATTCAAATAACTTAAACTTGAAAAAAAACACATGAATTTCGATTTTGGAGATATGTAAAAAAAGAATACGAAAACTGATTCCCTTTATCCTGACGATTCAAATGCATTTAATGAATATTAATTGTTCATTTTGATTATTAATAAAATATAACTTATTTAGTATACATAAATAATTTTAAGAAAGGTGGAATAAAAAACAGAGGATACTTTTTGTACAAAACGTATTTGTAGTTATTTTCAAGCACAGACTCAAACTTTCCTAAGAATGATGTATACTCCGTGGAAATGTAACAATCCGCTTGAAAAATAGTTCCAACTTGTTTTCGAATTTAAATGAAAGCAAATGCATAGAAAATTGTTAAAAAGTATCGTATATTATCGAAATTGTAATTTTAAGGATATATTTTAAGTTAATCACATCTTAAAAGCATTTATTCCTTAATACATGTGAACGAATACAGTTGAAAAACAACAATTTGATGAAACTTCACTTGGCTAAAAACCGGTTTTCAAGATTACATCCTTGGCGGAGTTACCTAAGCATTCCCGCCAAACCAACGCCATTCCCTTTGCGTCTTTGCTATCGTTCATACGTACTATTTTGATATCTCATGCTACTGTCTTTGTTCTTTTTTTTTTTTTTTGACATTTTAAGCATGTCTGAGATAAAAAACAGAGGCGGATTAAGCTAGTGCGAGGCCCCTGGCGGTAAAAGTTTTGGGGCCCCCTGGGCTGAAAAGTCAAAAAACTTAATTAGTGAAAAAATTCGCTGACCTTAAATTCTCAAAATAAAATGTATAGCTAAAAAAAATTAACGGCTAAAAAAAATTAAACTTTATTTTAAAGAATTAAAAAAAAACCTTATTTAAAAGTTTAAAATTTTGCTATACAACTTTACGTCTTGATTTTTCTTGGGCAAATTCATCGATTATTTTTGCAGTATCTATGTGGTCCAAAATATCTTGTCCTATATATAAAATGCCATGCTGTTCAGTTTCTCTTCTCCCATACTACTTAAATAATTTTTAACGCGCTTTAAAACCGAAAAAGATCTCTCACCTGATGCATTTGATATCGGTATAGTTAAAAATATTTTTAAAAGTATCTCTACATTAGGGAAAGTCGAGACCATTTCTTTTGCAACTCGATAAATTTCTATTGGAGTGTTCATTGTATCTTTGTTTTCTGTTAAAAATAGCAAAAACTGATCCAATTCATCATCAAAATTAAACGATTCAATATCGTCTTTATAAATATCTTTTAATTTTTGTACAGCTTTCTTCTTAATTTCAGGTAACATCTCGTCAAAAAGTACAAAAAAAGTGTTTGATAACATTTTCATATATTCCAGCTCTTCGGAGTAGTTCTGCACTTGTTCTATCACATATGACATAAAATGAGTTGACCAAGAAATTTTCTCTATTTTCAAATTCATGACCTTCTTTATAGTTTCACCGAAAATAATTTTTCTCTTTCGCTGCCTGCAAGTTTGTCCAACTTCCTTTTCAAATGAGAGCCCTGATAAAGCAGTTGCTTCTTGTTCTACTTTTTCAAATTCATTCCTGAAATTTTGTATATATTTTTTTAAAGATTTCTGTAGATTAGTTCCTTTTAATAGCTCACACCCAACTGATTGTAATGCTTTGCTAGTAGCACTCACCCTCTGGAGTATGGTATCCCAAATCACGGTCATTAGGGAAGTTTCATACTTCCCCATCTATTTCAAAAAAGAAGTTGCCTCCAGTATTGTGATCTTCTCATTTGTATTACGGATTTCAGCCCGGGCCTCTTCTATGTGTGTAGAACCAAGTCTTATAGCTCGTACGGCATCTGCTCTTGCTGACTATCGTGTATCCGAAACTTTTTTTCACAGATATTGCATGTTTACTCCTTTCCAGATTTTTATTTAAAATTAGCCAGCGATGGGTTGACACAGAAAAAAAATTGAATAATTTCTGTACAAGCATAAAATATTTAATTGCATCGCTACAACTTTCTGCTGCTAAATTTCCTACTAAATTTAAAGAATGAATGGCACAAGGAATATAAACTGCGCTTGAACTGTGTTCTTAATACGTGCCTGTAGACCTGAGTACTGCCCGGACATATTAGACGCATTATCAAATCTCCCTCTGCAATTTTTAATATGCATTCCAAATTTAGAGCTAAAATTTCTAAAGCATTTAAATTTTTTTTCCAAACTCTCATAAAATTACATTATCTTTTTTCAAATTTTCTGATAGAATAATGAAATTTCTGATTTATAATACACACAGAAATCATAGTTTAATTTCTAGAACAAAACGTAGCTTAGCTTCCGGATTACTCATAATCAAAATTACTAAAATATCTCAACCAAAAGTAAGCTTTCTCTCAAAAATTCTAGTTTTCTTTTAAAAAAAACTGTAGGATTTTTTGGAAAAACAATTACAATACTCTTGATTTTTGTAAAGTTTCCTTTTAAAGTTTCTAATTATAAGTTAATAAAACATTAACTGAATTCAAATGTTTTTTACACATTCTAGTTTAGTATTATTACTATACTTGTTTGTTTTTTCAAAAATCTTAATACTTGTGACTAAACAGAACAATAAAACATTTCCAAAATAATTTGAAATTTCTGAGGTAACTCAAAGCTGTTTGACAAACGCCAAAATATCACAAAAGAAATCTACAATTTTTCAACTAAATTTATATCTTAATTACATTCAAAGTTCCCAATCTCAAAATTAAACAATCTTACTACATATTGAATAACTTTTCACATTTCTATTTTGTTTGAAATCCCTCTCTTATCTACTTCATAAATTGTATTTATCATATTTTTATTTCTCTAATACATTTTGCTACCACTTTAAATAGTTTTAAACTAGGAGCAATTAAAAAATAGTACCTATATTTTTCAACATTTATTATTGTTCTGTAAAAATAAACATTTCCTTAAATGCTTTTTATAAGAAATTTCTGCTATAGTTTTGGCATTGTTGCCTTTTTTAAAGATTTTAAATATAGTTATAGATGAATTTTGATTAACTTTATTAGAACTTTGATTAACTTTATTATTTATTTAAAGAAATTATGCATTTTAAAGTAATTATACGATTTTTATGTATTTTTATAACTAGTTATACACATTTTTAATTATTAGATTGCATTGAATATCCTTTCAAATTGTCTGGACAAAAGATCTTAATCAAAAAAGTATCGCCAGTAAATCACTCTTAAAATGGCAATAAATACAAAAAGAAAAAAAGAATTTGTGCTTTTCAAATTTAATCTCACAAAATAATTGTTATGTTAGTAGTTTTAAAGTATATTAGAAAAATTATGTGTTTATTTCACGTTACCAATAAAAAGAAAGAAAAGTATATTTTTATGTAAACTTAATATACTTTCTTTCTTTGAAAATTCTTTTAACAGTTTAAAGCAATTTTAATTAAATATTTAGAAATTATAGATTGGCTCATATATTACTAAACAAAATTATCGTAATACGTTAGGATTACAAACAAAAAATCAACGCAATAAATATATAATACCGTTTTTATTTCAATTTCGATTTATTGTGTTAGGATTCTTTTAAGTATGGTAGATAATTAATGGATGTACTCAAAATCTCATTAATGTTTTGTATTTTAAATGAACTACTATCGCTTTTTATAACTGACTCAAGAAATTATTTTTATACGAGAGGCAAATAATACTTTTTCATTTGAATAACAATGCCAATTTTAAATGTTTTAAGATTCAAGCTACGAAAACACATTTAAATATGTTAATCATCATGAAAATATTCTAAGAAACTGATGACAGTTATTTATATTTATGTATGTAATACGAAAAATAAATAAAATAGTAATGACACGCAAATGCGACAAAATATTTTTCTTCACTTTATTTTACGCAATGATTAAAATACAGCGCATTATATCTTAAAAATCAAAAAAGAATTTGAAAATGAAAATATAGTTACCTTTTTTTGTTGTTTAAACACGGTTCTCCGATTTGTCTGTATAATCGCAGGAAGCTAAAAGAAATTAGTTCGAAAGTCAAATTAACGCAAAATTTCCTCAGTTTTCTTCGAAAAGGGGTCTTTTTCTGAGGGTCAAATTCGGTTCCATTTTTTTCATTCGTCCTTAAGCCTGCCATAAATCTTGATCGTGCTTTTCCCGATCCTGCTTTTGTCCAATGTACCGAAATTCTTCTTTAACGCGCTCCCTCCCCCCAGAGGACCAACGTTGAGAACTCTTTGATACTTCTTAAAAAAAATAATTAACTATAGACTTGGAGGGTGACGGAAGACTTCTGGCGCTTATGGTCCTATCTTTTCTCGAAACGGGTAGCAGTTATCGAGCCCTTGCTCACCATCAATGCACATCCAGTCTTTTGCTGGTTACAGAAATAAAAGAGAACCGGTATAAATAAAGTAAAATATTCTTTTTCACTGGACCATCTCTGAAAAAAATTCCGACTAAAGGCCAAACCTTCCTGTAGCTTCTTAGTACGACGTTTATTACAGTCAATCAATCAATAGACGAAGGGGTTATTGTGTCATTTACAGGCAAATAACATTCTGATGGATTTTTTCCATCCTAAGTGTTATCTGTATTTCACTTCAAACGATCTTTCTGTGGATCCGCTAAGAATGAGAAGTTTTTCCTACACTCAAAGATTACACCAGTCCTTGTCTTCTCATTATTTTGAGTAACTTTACCAGCTTTTAAACTTTTCTTATTGCGTTTCCTGAGATTCAGAATTCACACGGAAAACTTTATCGTTTTAAGCCAGTGACATACTATTTTATAAACGTAAAATAGCTGGTAAAATGTTATCAATGGTCTTTTACCATTGATAACATTTTACGACTTTTTGCTTACACATGTAAGGGGCCCCTGTAGCTAGGAGCTTTTATTATCGATGACGTAATATCGCCAGATGATATGTATAAATTATAGCAATGTAATGTGTGTGTTTTTATGTCAGAAAGTATTTTGCTTTACTTCATGTCAGTAAACTAATTTTTTTTAAATTTTCTATTTTCCATATGCTTGTGCCAACCTCGTAGGGCTATCACGCTTCCCCCTCGGGGAGAGGTGCGCCCCTCAGTTTGAGAAACGCTGCTCTACAGTTTTTTTCGAAAAATTACTTTCATCTATTTCACTATTTGATTCATTCATCAATTTAGAGAAATTTCAATCTCACTTAAATATTTCGCTATTTCTGTCATGCTGACTGAAATAAAACTGATGCTAAATTTGTAAAATACTTCAATCCAGTGCCGGATTACTCGTTAGGAGGTGTAGGCAATTGCCTATGGGGCCCGTGCTTTTTAGGGCTCCACAAAAGCGTGTTCTGTTTTCTGTTAGAGCTCCAAAAACAGGCTAAGGGGCCCGAGAACTCGACTATCTAGGGGCCTCCATGTCGTTTAATCCGACACTGCTTCAATCTCTTTCCCCACATTCTCAAAATATAAACACAAAAATCCAGATAACAATAAATCACGAACCTTCAAATACTAAATTCTTTCGAAAGAACTAAACATTGGTAGTTGTTTATAGTCTGAGATCTGGGATCATTATTTTAATGTAAGAAATCTGGGATAAACTTTTTAAAAACTTGGAATCGAAAACATATATTAAAGACGAAAGTTCAGGAAAACATTTTTTTTTTTTTAAAAAAGCAAAAAACAAACGGATTTTAACCGCAATTACATGCAATATATGAGGGCAACACTAATTGTTATACGATTCAAATCGTGGGTAATCATTGGGTTTGCAATATCAGTACAAAATTTTTTTGTTACACGTTGAACTTATAACTGAAGCCTATCAGCTTGGGGCCCCTGCTTGTGCTCGGGGCCCCTGGCGGCCGCCAGGTCCGCCAGCCGCTTAATCCGCCTCTGGATAGAAATGTCACCAATCTCGCTGTATACACCATTGAAGCGAGGAAAATCAATCCGAAGCGGAGTTCGGAAAAACATATTGAATGTTTATTCTCGACTTCGAGAAGAAAACCCTCAAGAATCCATCAGAGAAATCGTGAAAAAGGTTTCTGAACTGATTGACGTTTCGAAAAGAACTGTTTTCCGTATGAAGAAAGAAAAAAAAGGCATTAAGTGCTGTAAGTTCTCCTGGTAAAAAATGACCCGGTGCCGTAGGCAAGTGTAATAGGCTGGTGAAATATGATGACTTCACATTGCGTGCATTCGGCGAAAAACTCATGGCTTTTTTCGAAAAAATGAGATTCCTACATTAACCAAAGTTCTGAAGGAAGTAAACGATGCTGCTGAAATTTGTGCTTCTGTATATCTTAAGTTAACATACATAAACGGCATTTATACATGTAATATGAATAATTATTTCAAACGGATTTAAAATAGTAATAACCGCAAAAAGGCGATTAATTTTTAAAAAACAAGATAGAAATTGTATTTTATAAACGGATGTAATAAATAAAAATTCAAGAAAAACGACCCGTTTATTTTGAAAGTGACCTAAGTCACACTTAAAAAATCAAGTTAATGAAAGCATGAATTACAATTTAACGGTATTTTTTCATTTAAAAAACATTGCTATCAATATGTTGAGAACTATTGAGATTTTGTTCGAGAAAAGTTTTACTAGTTTATTCATCAATATTTCTAAGCATATTGAAACGTAAGCCCTTAAATATCTCCATTAAAAAGTGGCTTATACTATTTTCCAAAAAAAAAACAGCTCTCTTATATACAATTTTAATCAAAAAAATTATCTTCATATGATAAACTTGAAAAACTTCATATGAAAAAAAAAATCATAATTTTAATCTTCATATGATAAACTTGATATAAGGGTCTACATATATTATTTGCGGATACTGCATATAACCATTTCAATACGATTTTTGAATGAAATTGTGCTTCAAGTGCAATTCATGATTTCATTGTGATATATGATTTTTAGGAAGAAAACATACAATTATTTGCTTGCTCTCTGTTAACTCTGTCACTCAAAAAACTCGCATTTATTTGATTTTTTGGATTCGAGATAAATTTTTAAAAAATACTTATAACCATGTCTGTGTACCTTTATCATGCACTAAAATAGATTTGATACAAATTAACCAGAAAAATCCTGAATCAAAACCATTTATTCAGCATAGTATATTTACTTGATCAACTAAGATATGCAAGATAATTCACGTAGTTGGAAGAACTAATCAGCTTCAGAAATAATGACAAATTTTAGAAAAATAGTATATATAAATATGTACGCCTGTAAAGACTTGAATCAGCTTATCAAAACACGTTTATTAAAATGAGATATACTGGAATATATATATATATATACTTTTACAATTGTTCCGCAATTGGGATCACAGTTTAAGTCTCTTTCACTATAAAGTCCAACTCATCTAAAGCATACTCATTATCGTGAGAATCTCATGAAGTCGACACCTTTTTATCAGCAATAGCGGTCACAGTCCTTTTTGTCTTTCGCTTTTCAACTTCAATCGTGGGTGCAAACTCAGTTTGTTTCTTCGCTAGTGAGGCGTCTAACGGTTCTCCCCTTCCCCCAAATTCTCTCGCCGTGCTTTTTAAAACCTAGGTTTCTCCTGGTCCCCTCTTCGGCTCTCCTTTCATCCCTTGTCCTTCGGCTCCTCAAAGCGTGGGATCTTTTCCGGCGCATAATGTGGGGCTCTTCTCCCCAGACACGCTGTCGTCCGAGATGTGTGGGAAACGGAAATCCACTCAGGCCGGGGAATATGTCCACTTTCGGACTCTAAGGGATGGTCGTGGGAACAGGGGTCAGAATTCTTGACCACCCATTTAGGCCACTTTTCCCCAGCAATTAGGGAAAGGAAAACGGGTACATTACATGCCAATTTCATATTTAAATAAAGGTCTTGAGATTTTTATTTTTATGGAACACAAGAAAACTACAATGAGAAAAAGAATTTATTGTGAAAATGAATTATTTCTACAAAGAAAGAATAAAAATTATTCACATACAAAAATAGCTTTGTTAAAAATTGTGATAATCATCACATAACATTGCATTAAAAAGTTCCATTTATTCAAGGGGGGGGGAGGAATGATTAATTTAGCTCTTTCTAAATGTTGTCTCTTGATGCATTAACACAAGCTAACACTAATGAAAGTAGACTAAAGAATTTGAAAGGATTTTTTTATTTTATACACGCACAGAAATCAAAAGTACAAAGAGGTACTCCTGGTTTGACAAGTAAGAAATAATTAAAAAAAGTTAAAATAAGAAGGAATGATTTAATGAGTAAAGATAGAAAGTGCTTTGTAGTTCATTAAAGCTATAAAGAATAAAGCATAACACAATGCAAGATAAAAATAAAATAATAAAAACTTGAACTGTAAAAAGAGAACTTTCAGATCCCTTCCATCAAATACTCAACTAAGACCTCAGTTACCTTAATCGGCACATAAATTTTGGTACAGTAAAACTAAAATGAAGTACTCTCGAACACACATCATATTTATAATCATACTTTAAGTATCTTTTGCGATCAATATGAAAATTTTTCAAAATAAATTGAAATTTGGTACCAACGGTTTTTTTTCAAACAAGCAAAAAGAGCTTACAGCCACATATACATGGCTTTTTCCCATTCCAATCTCTAAAAACCACTGATATAAATAATTAATTAACATTTGTATCTCATCTTGACTATAATACAAAATATGACTTAAATTGTGGGAACAAAGGTGTAGAGTTAATGGAAACATTTTAACCGTTTGCAGCAGGCGTTTTTTAAGCGTAAAAAGGAACTCTATTAAAATAAATTATTGGTAACATCTTAAGATTTTTTGGTTACACATGTCGGGGCCTCCTTTATCTAACGGCGGTAATTACGCCCCCCGAAAACCACCTTCCATAGAGATGACTTGATTTTATGCTAATGTAAAGGCTATTTAAACTCTGGCTACATATAGGAGGGTGTTAATCACGCTTGAGTAGCTAGTCGCTATTCGTTAGTAGTGAGTCGTTCGCCCTTAAGTTATTCAAGTTAGAACTGTCTTTTGAATAAGTGGAAATTATAGAGAAGCTGAGTTGAAGAGGACAGTAGCATTTTCGAAAAGAGCTGACAAGTGATCTACAAGTAGATCAAGAGATAAGTGTACATTTGATAATCTTATAAGATTAGTTTAGGAAACTAATTAGGATTGCTTCCACGGTTATTGAACTTGAATTAATCATAAGTTGAACAGTCACAAGCAAAAAGTAGTTACTTTTATAACAATATCAGCTTCTTCAATGATCCAAACTACATCCGGATCCCAACGTCCCCCATTGCTGGGTTAGTAGTTGGCTCGAACTTTTAAGTGCTTCCTGAATTAATTTTTTCAGGACTAGAAAATGTGGTAAAGTTTTTGACTAGCAATGAAGACAATGTACAGTATTAAAGAGATACCCACAAATTTGGCTTGTGCCTACCGAAAGGGTAATCTCACAGGTAGGACGCGATTAGTTTGAAGAAATAGGATATGCGTATGTACAAGAGACGGCAACGGATTTTGTCCAACTCAAGACAGCATTAGTTGAGAGTTTTCCGGAGGTCAGGAATAGATCCGAGTTGGAGGCCGAATTTTATGCGTCTAAGCAAACTAGGGGTCAGTCATCTTCCGATTTCGTATATCGTATGTTGAAAGTACAGAAATTTTTAAATTTGGATATGACGAGGTGGGATTGATAGATCATATAGTGATGAGATTGTCCCCTCAGGTGGTTGAATTAGTTGAGGTTTGAAACCCAAGGAATAAAGCCGAGCTTTTGCAGCTGTTACCAAAATATGAGGAGAGGAATGTGTATGACGATACCTATAATTCAAAATTTGATGGTAGGCAAAATGAAAAGGATTCAAGTAATAAGAGATCGCCCCTACAGACGAAGCTCAAGTACTGCAAAACATCATACTAATATGCATAGTATGTGTATATCGAAGCTTGCATCGGAATTACTTAAAGAGTGATGTTTTTCTTTTTTTTACTATTATATTACGAAGAAAATTTTCGAAATGATTAATTTTTACCAATTTCATATTCGATATTGCATGATAGTTTTTTTTAATAGGTTTGATTCTAATACTTTTTGGTAAACTAATTTTCTTTGTATGCACTTAAATTGCTTCCTGTGCTATTTAGTAGAACAAGTAATATAAAAAAAATTATAAGTCAATTACTACATAGGTCAACAAAGAAAATTTTTATTTTAGTTACAATTAATATAAATTTGTGTATACAGATGGAGAACAAAATACGAACACCTGTGAAAAATATATGATTAACTTCACACCTGCAGTACAGCCCCGCCACCTTCAACTGAAGTCTGACATCTAGTGAGCGTGAAGAGGAAGGTATCAGTCTGTCAACAGCAGTCATCTGCTTTGCATGCGTCTATCGAACTGTCTGTTATAAGTTGAAATGTCAGAGTTCCAAAAAGGAATGATTGTTTGAGCACGTTTAAGGGGAGCATCGGTTACGGAAGTAGCAAACCTTTTGGGGGTTTGCAAGTAGTACGACATCAGCCGTTATAAAAGCGTACATGGAAGAGTGTAAGAAGACGTCTTCAAAGCACAACAGTGGCCTAAAGTCAAAGCTTGCTGGTAGGGATAGACAGGTCTTGAAGCGCAAAGTGGCCCGAAAGCACGAGCAATCATTATCCGAGATAACATTCGAAATGAACAAAAATTGTCAAAAAGGAACTGCATGTTTTGAAGATGTATGGCAGAGCGGTAATTCGTAAACCCTTGATAACAGCAACTAATGCTTTCAAGTGACGCCAATGGTGCAGAGATCACAAAGGTTGGTCCCCACAGCAGTGGCAACAGGTAATATAATCAGATTAATCGTCATTCACCTTTTTTCAGACGACCGGATGTGTTTATATCTGGAGAACGCCCAGAGAAGCGTCTATAATCCTGAATGCCTCTTGCCGACTGTGAAGCATGGGGTTGGCTCCATTATGGTATGGGCTGCGATATCTTGGCGTGGTCTTGAACCACTTGTTATTCTGCATGGGAAAATCAAATTTCAATCACTATCTAAGCAGGGAATCAGGTGTGTCCATCCTTTTGTCCAAACTGTATTCCCTGAAGAGCGACCGCTTTTTCAAGACGACAACGCCCCTATCCAAACTGCCAGGTGTGTTCAAGCGTGTTTAGAAGAGCGTGACGATGAAGTTGAACATCTTGCCTGGTCCCCTCAGTCTACAGACTTGAATATTATTGAACTTTTATGGGAGTATTTGGAGTCCAAACTTCGTTCCCGATTTTCACCTCAATACAGCCTTTCGGAATTAGAGACCGTTCTGTAGGAGAAATGGCTTAACATTCCCTTAAATATTGCCATGACCTTTATGTATCTATCCCACATCTCATTAAATCTGCATTTCAGTCAAAGGGTGGTCCAGTTCCCTATTAATACAGATTTTCCATTATTTCATAGGTGTACATATGACAGAATTACAAAATTAAGTGACAAAATAGAAAGCGATTTTCCATGCAATTTTCCATTTCCTTTCTATATATGGTGTCGGGCTATTTTTTTAGTTTGCTACTATTTATCCGTTAATAAAATTTATTATTCTAATAAAATAGCATAATAAAAAAGAAATAACATTCTCAGAAATTTGACCCTTCCAAGTGGGATTCGAACCCACGACCTTTGGATTAGAAGTTCAACGCGCTATCTATTGCGCTACAGGGACACAATGAACAATTTTCCTTTCTGTATATGCTGTTGGACAATTATTTCTCTTACTAATTATTTATTAATTTAATTCATTAGTTAATATTTGAAAAAATTGTATTAACATCAAGTGTCACCCATTACAAGTTTTAAAAATGTACTTGAACTTGAATGGATGAATAGAAAGTATTTTACTAACGATTGTATATATATATATATATATATATATATATATATATATATATATATTTATATATATATATATGTCGTGTTTTACGAGTGAACATCAAGACATTTTATTTTAACTGTCTTTATTCCATGAAATCACTTTGGAATCTGATTTGTAAGAGAGAGAGACGGACACGTGTTAAAAATCAAGAGTCCTCGGCTACTCAAAAGCCAGATGTCTTTTTAAGTATATGTCTTATTGAAGAGGTATACTTGAGAATTTAAGCATGACATAATAGGTAATAAAAATTAATGGTCAGAGAGGTAAACTTCTGTTAAGGCCATGTGTTCTTCATTCCAGAACTGGATAATAAATTTAATACTTGAAGATGTAACGAAAAAATAAAAGTTAGAAGTGGGTAGGCATTTAATTTTAAATCTAATTTAATTATCCTTACATTCCCCCCCCCCTTTTAAAATTGGAGTAATGGTGGTCTTTCTCTCTTGCAAACATAATAAAATTTCAATATATGCAAAACAGTGCATAACATAATATAGAAATACATTTTACACACAGTAAATATAATTAAGTAACACGAATAATAAAATCAAAATACAATACAATAAACGAAAATATAGTAATAAACAAAATAGAAACACTTCTAAAATATTAATTGATAAAATGAAATTTCTTACACATAAATGTACATTAGCATTTTCAAATCTGTATCGCATCCAGAAAAAGAGCTTAACGTTTCCTCCAAATCTTTCATATTATTAGATTAGTGTTATTGCTAACACATAGTCTATCTATTTGTAGTATATGTGTAGAAATTTATCATATTAAACAATAATATAATTTATAAAAACACATGATATACAAATATTAAGATAATAATTTTCTATTAAAATCTACTCAGGCTTCCTCGTAATACTACTTAATTTTGTTAGATAAAAATATACACAGCTGAAATACACTGTTAAAATATCAAAGCATAGACATTAATAAAATGATATGATTAATAATATGAGAACAGTTTATATAACACTTATACATTATTCAACACACCAGATCATATTCCTTTTCACATGTATTATAAGAATATAAGAGCTCTTTTACTTATCTCGATTCGAAAAGTGGAATCATCTCTAGAAAGAAATCTATCATTACTTATAGTAATTATTTTTCAACAACACATACAAATTAGTATAGTAAATTTTTCACCATATTCACTTTTACTTCAAATTATCACATAAAATATTTTGAATATCTCCGTAACTTTTTAAGCTTATTCATTTCATATAGACAAATTTTTCTCCTTCGCATTTCACATTCAGTAATATAATTTACACCATACTAATACCAACACATCTCTCTGACAAATCTGCGTGGTCAAATCACAGATGTTCAGGGATGCTAATATGAAAACAATAAGAGGTATACAAATCAAACTAAATAAGTTTGTCCTCTTAATATTTCAAGACATATACAAAATCATAATGATTGAATTCTCTTCAATCCACTGTATCATTTCCAAAATAAGTAGTTAAATCACTTTCATTCTAGACAAGGAAAATTTCGAGAAACAGTGAATCCTGATATGTGGCCAGTATATCAAAACACACAAATTCAAGATGAAAAAATTTTATTTTAAATTTAGTAAAGTTACTGATGAATAAAATAGTTAACAAAATAGTAAAATTCAGTGGATAAAAAGAATGCAATGTGACTTTAATTTTGTTTTTCCTCACAATCAGTATTATTAGTACATTAGAATCATTTCTCTACTAACTAACTTTATATATTTCAACTTTATAACACCAATACTATATAAATGATATAATTCCTTTAACAATTTAAAGTAAAATAATGAAGTACATTAAAATTACTCAAAATTTCATATAATAAAACACACTCTACTTTCTGTTCTAAATATAAAAAACAATATCATTTAACACAAAATATACAATATAAAAATTTTTAATATCTTTTATATTATTCTTCCTCTCCGAAGAGTCTTGTTAAACAAAACTCAGTCACTTTTGTACTACATAAATGTAAACCAATAATTTTACTAACCTCTATATCTTACAGACAGAGATTTTTGGTTCACGGTAATTCACATATCTTTTTTGCCGTTGATTTGATTTTGTAATTTTTTTCGATGTTGCTCTTCATTCTTGGATTCGATTGTGATTTTCAATAATGTATTCGATGTTGGTCAATCTCATATCGGGATTATCGCAACCCTGCGTTCCGTTAAGCGACATGCATTGCTTTCAGTTCCATAATTTTTCTCTACAGTATATCCCATTATAGTTGGCTGATTTGGCATCCGTTTTTTTAAATGTTTTTATTTTTCGATGGATTTAAATGAAAGTTAAAATGAATTTGCAGACTGCAGGTTTCCTTCCTTCCTTCCGGTAGATCCCACCGGCTTATTGCTGTCGTGTTTTGCGAGTGAGCATCAAGACATTTTATTTTAACCGTCTTTATTCTATGAAATCACTTTGGAATCTGATTTGTAAGAGAGAGAGACGGACACGTGTTAAAAATCAAGAGTCCACGGCCACTCAAAAGCCAGATGTCTTTTTAAGTATATGTCTTATTGAAGAGGTATACTTAAGAATTTAAGCATGACATAATAGGTAATAAAAATTAATGGTCATAGAGGTAAACTTCTGTTAAGGCCATGTGTTCTTCATTCCAGAACTGGATAATAAATTTAATACTTGAAGATGTAACGGGAAAATAAAAGTTAGAAGTGGCTAGGGAATTAATTTTAGATCTAATTTAATTATCCTTACACACACCACATACACACACACACACACACACATCTATACTAATATATAAAAGAAAGAGTTTGTGTTGTGTGTTTGTGTGTTTCACCTATTTCGACCAAATTAAGCAACCCAGGAGTATGAAACTTGGTATGTAGAAGCTATAGGTCGTTATGCTATTAACCTCGAAGAGTTTTTTTCGAAATTTGCTTTAGATTTTTTTTAAAATTCAATTTTTATGTGATTTTTCAGCTAAATGGAGATATGACGTCATCAGCCATGTCAAGTCTTAACTTTGCGAAAATTAATATTTTGAGCAGTTTTGGAGGGGATTTTAGCACATTTTACAGTAAATATATTTATTTTCGTTGTATTTATTCATTTTTTAACTCTTTGTGGAGGAATTACATTTGTTTTTCGAAAAAATAGTCCTAAAAAAATGTTTTTCTAAATTTTATTTTTCCGATTGGCAACACTAATTTGATAACAGTGGATATTTTCGTATTTGATTTCCAACGTATTATATCTTTTTCATTTCTTTAAAAAAAAGTATGTTTTTTTTATACAACCTTTTCAGACTAAATAATCATTCTATACTGATGGAATGGGGTAATATGTACCATTAAAGTATACTAATTATTAATATTCAGGCGATGTCATTTGGTTCTAAGTTTAACATTGGCGCCGAAACCCTGTGCCATGATATGAATCTCAGATGGATTGTAATCAAGTTAAGTTTATCCACCGTATTGAATTTGTGTAACTGTGTATAATTTTTGTTCAAATTATTTCTTATTTCCTTTTGTGGTTTGTAATAATGCATGTTGATTGCGTAATGGAACAACTACCCATCTTGCAAGGCCTAAAGTTACTATTTTTATTGTTGTAACCACTTTTAAAAATATTTACTTTCCATAAAATGTTCTATTTCATTTTATGCTCCTGATTTATCTTAGCTGAACTATGATTATCAAAAAAAGCTTGATTACACTCTTCAAACCTTTTTGCTGTATCTGAAAAATTTTTTGTAGCCCAAGCACAACCATAGACTGATAATACCACCAACATTCAGGTTAGCAAGAATAAGGAGAAGCAAATGTGCAAACCCAAGGTCCTTGCAACTGTTTTGTACCATATGAACAAATGTTTTTGCATTATTGACTCTAAGAATAACATAAAATTAATAAACAACATGGGGAAGTAAAAAATTTTTCAGATACAGCAAAAAGATTTAAAGATGTAATCAGGCTTATAGTACAGCTAAAATTAATCAGGAGCATAAAATGAAATAGAACATTTTATGGAAATAAATATCGTTAAAAGTGGCCACAACAATAAAAATAGTAGCTTTAATAACCTTAGGCATTGCAAGATGGGTACTTTTTCCATTGCGCAATCAGCGTGCATTATTACCAATCACAAAAAATGATAAGAAAAAATTATAAACAAAAATTATACACAGATACATGAATTTAATACGGTGGATAAACTTGACTTGATTACAATCCATCTGAGATTCATATCATGACACAGGTTTTTGGCGCCAAAGTTTAACTTAGAACCAAATGACATCGCCTGAATATTAGTAATTAGTACACTTTAATGGTACATATTACCCCATTCCATCAGTATAAAATGATTATTTAGTCTGAAGAAGCTCCTGATTTATGTTAGCTGTACTATGATTATCAAAAAAAGCTTGATTACACTCTTCAAACCTTTTTGCTGTATCTGAAAATTTTTTGCTTCCCCATGTTGTTTATTTTATGTTATTTCTTAGAGTCAATAATGCAAAAACATTTGTTCATATTATGGTACAAAACAGTTGCAAGGACCTTGGGTTTGCACATTTGCTTCTCATTATTCTTGCTAACCTGAATGTTGGTGGTATTATGAGTCTATGGTTGGTGCTTGGAGCTACAATTCATTTCATGTACATATCACAACAACAGAAGGTAGTCGGCCCCAAAGTAAGAAAAGATGTTAACTAAATCATCGCCTGTGTGAATATTATAGTACACTTTAGCAGTACGTCTTGCCTACTTCCCATCAAAATCAGACCTGTGCTTATGTATTTAAGGTTGCTTTTCGTTTTGAATTAATGTCATTTCTACTATGCTAGGTTACTTTATATATATTTACGTTTATTTTATTAATGTTTAAATTTTTTATATTTTAAGATTTTCTGGCAAAATTAAGGCTTAATTTTCTTTTGTTTTTGATAACATTTTAATTTAAATTAATGCTATATTTTCTATTTTAGTGTCTCGCACATACTCACATATTATTGCAAATTGGCGATTGTTGCAATAATACATCAGTACCTTTTCTTTTTGTTATAAGCTACATTCTGGTACTATTTTGCAACATCGATGAAACATGGAATTAGCCGATAAAGGTAAAAAGCAATAACCTTTTTTGGTACTTGCGTATTATTGCAAAAATTGCCAACTTAATTAATAACTCACCAAATTGGCAACCATATGCTTCATTTCATGTAATGTCGCCTATAGGTTGCGATAATATGTAAGTACCATAGAAAATGACACTCCATTCAAACTAATTGGGATTATTAGATTGCCAATATTGTGATTTAAATTAGAATTTATGATACTTACATATAAGTGTCATCACAGCCAAATTGGGGCCATGCTCTAATCGCTCCTTGATATCAAAACAACAAAGATTCTGTGTTTGATTTTATGTGGAAAAAAAATCAGTCAGATTTTGTTGGGATATCGCGTGATTTGCTTAGTGCCAGTTTGGCTGTGGTAATGCTAATACTTAAGAACACGAAAGGGGGCTAATACGAATTTTTATTAACATATGAGATTTTCTGGTATTTTCTTTTTGTTCTGAGCTGTTTATTGTAGTTTCGTCAAAATTAGACTTTTATTTTTATATATTTAAGGTTTCTACTATATGTAAGGTTGTAAACTAATGTCATAATCTATACTAAATATATAAAAGAAAGAGTTTGTGTGTGTACGCTATTCCGACAAAATTAAGCAACCCAGAAGTGTGAAACTTGGCATGTAGAAGCTGCAGATCCTTATGCTATTAACCTTGAATAGATTTTTTTGAAATTTGCTTTAGATTTTTTTAAATTTCAATTTTTAAGTGATTTTTCAGCTAAATGTAGATATGACGTCATCAAACATGTCAAGTATTAACTTTGCAAAAATGAATGTTTCGAGCAGTTTTTTGGGGGATTATAGCACATTTTACAGTAAATATATTTATTTATGGTTGTATTTATTCGTTTTCTTACTCTTTGTGATGGAATTTTATTTGTTTTTCGAAAAAATCCGTCATAAAAAAATGTTTTTTCTAAATTTTGTTTTACCGTTTGGCAACAATTGACTTTCGATGTGTAAAACGTATTTATCCTTTTCCGGAAATTCAAAATAGATAAAGGATGTTATTTTTGTGCAGCTTTTTCAAGCAAAATGGTCATGCTATTATGGTTAAAAATGGACATGGTGTACTGTTAATTTTCTACAGCTTTTTCAAACTAACTGGTCATGCTATTTACGGTTGAAAATGGACATGGTGTACCGTTAAAGTGTTCTGTTATTCAGGTAATGATTTAGTTCTAAGGTTGGTTGGATTGTGTCGAATTGGACAGTTATCCCGTCGTGAGTGGGTGATACTAAAGCCTAGCCACCGCATTAAATTTATGTATCTGTGTAATTTTTGTTGATGATTATTTCTTTTTTACTTTTGTGGTTTGCAATAATGTATGTTGATTGAATAATGGAACAACTACCCATCTTGCAAGGCCATTTCTATTGTTCTGGCCGCTTTCAAAGATATTTACTTTCCGTAAAATGTTTTATTTCATTTTATGCTCCTGATTCATGCCAGCTGAACTATCATTATCAAATAAAACCTGATTACACTCTCTAAACCTTTTTGCTGTATCTGAAAAAGTTTGCTTTCCCCATGTTGTTCATTATTTTTGTTATTTTAAAGAATCAACAATGCAGAAAGCATTTGTATGTATTTTGGTACTAAACAGTTGTAAGGGCCTTGGGTTTATGTGGTTGCTTTTCCTTATTCTCGCTAACTTGAATGTCGGTGGTATTATCAATCTACTGATGCATTTGCGTTACTATTCATCTGATGTTGTTATCACGGCAACAGAAGGTAGTTGTGGCCTCAAAGTAAGTAAAACTTGGAACTAAAACATCGCCTGAATATTAGTACACTTTAACGGTATGTCTTGCCTACTTCCATCGTAATAGCTTATATCAGTACATTTCAGCAGTACTTCTTGCCTACTTCCAACTGCATAGCATGAGGATTTGGTTAAAAAAATAAGTATGATCACAACCTATTGGCAGCATTATATGAAACAAAGCATATGGCACACATAGGAAATCGTGTTTGCCAACTTAGTGAGTTATTAATAGAGTTGGCAATTGTTGTAATTATACATAAGTACCAAAAAATCTTCCTATGACATTTCAATTCTTACATATTGTCACAACCTATTATTATTACAACATTACATGAAATGAAGCAAATGGTTGCCAATTGAGTCCATATAACACATTTGAAATCAGCGTTGCCAACTTGGCGAGTTATTTTGAATGTTGGCATTGGTGCGATAAAAGGTTAGCACCAACATTTCCTTCCATTGAAAAAGAAAAAGGGTACTGCTTTTCCTGATACTTATGTATTAGAGTCAAAGCGGCACTTTTATCACCAAAATTTGACTTTTTCTTCATATAAAACATGTACGAATCTGTAGTTTTGATATTGTGGTGCAAATTTTGTTGCGGTTACTCCAATATATACCCTTTTCTCCTTCTGTTGGCAAATTCCATGTTTTTCAATTGTATAAAAAAAGTAGAAAATTGTAACTAAAGAAAAGGACATTCATTTCTAACTAATAGGGATTAACTGATTGTTAATGTTGTGATTTAAAAATTAGAATTTCTATTTACATATAAGATTTTTTGACATGCTTCTTTTGTTCTGAGCTGCTTATGGTAGTTTCTTCAAAATCAAACGTTAATTTATCTATTTAAAGTAGCTTTTTGTTCTGGATTAATATTATAATTACTATATGTAAGGGTACTTTGATATGTATTTATTTTATTTCTTTATCAATTTTAAATATTTAAGATTTTATGAAATGTGTGTGTGTGTTTTTTGTTTAAAACTGAGTTTTTAAGCGGAACAATAATTTGTGATGCTATTTATAAACAGAATCTTAGATCATGATTACCTATTCATGATACAAATATCAAATGGGTATTTTTTTACAATCAAGGAAACTACACCTTCACTTCTTGCCTGCTTTTATTCTCACGCTATGTCCATTTGTTTGTAAAAAAACATTTGTTCGAAAAACTGTCAACGTACACGGAAACTATGGATGTGATTAAATGCTCATCAAAGTAATTTTCCTTCTGCCAATCTGTTCTTCTCTGATTACATACATACACATGCATTGAATACATTTTTTACGTATAAATGTTTCATGTTTTACATATCCATGCCATTTTCTGTCGTTGAAAATAAAGATTATTGCTATTCTTCCTTCACCGGCATATTCAATGTTTTCTTCATTGTAGAAAAATATTGCTTAAAATATAACAGAAAGAAAATGACACCAAATTCAAATTAATTGCTGTTAACATGTTGGTAATATTGTGAAGATAATGCTTACTATTTATGAGAAATCTGAATGTACAATGTTTTTTTTTGAGTGTCACTGTTTTTTGCCTTATGGTCCCTATGACCGATAAGAACTCATCTTTGTTTTAAATGAAAAAAAATCAGAAATTTTTTTAAAACAAAAACGGGGCTATTCGCTGAAACTATGATGAGATGCACCCTTTGAACAGATTTTTCATCATGACTTAACTTTGCTTCTGACAATCTCGCAAACCAGAAAACTGTATCATTTATAATGGTTAATTTTTTAGCAAAATGGTTTATTATTTGTTTCATTTAATACTGTTGTTGGTTCTGGGCTATTTCAATGGGAACCTGTTTTATCTGTTTTAGGTAGATTTTTGGTTTTAGTTCATACTAATTAAATTTTTTTAGTACTGAATTACATTTAATACTCTATATTAAAAGTTTTACTGAGATGTTAGATAGCATTGCACCCATACCTCATATAATACTAATTTAATTTTTTTCAGTTGAAAGTTTCCTAATGTTTCTTATTTATGATAGCATTTAGTGAGAATCACTTTATCATCATTAATTTTTCTTTCGGTTTATCTATTGCAAGTTATTTCACCCATAGTTCCCATAGCAGAAACTTACTACTGCTATCACATTTCTAATAATTTTTATTTATATTTGCATTCATTCATATCTATTTACTCTTTTGCATGCTAATTTTCTCTCTAACATTGAAATATTTCTTTTTGTTAAATTATTTATTTTTAGGCCAAATTGCAATTTGTTTAAAATTATTTATAATGTGAACATTCATTTGAAAAAAAATATTTTTAATTTTTGGTTATACTACTTAATACAGGGTTTTACCCTCCCTAAAAATATATTTTGATTGCTATAATAGATGAATTTTGGTTTTTAAAGCTTAATCCGTGCGAAGAACGGGCATTTCAGTTAGTATATATATATATATATATATGTAATAATCCCTGTAATATAATCCTTTAAATATCTTTTGATTGCCAATTGTTCATCCCTTCAGGACCAACGTTTTAGTAATAAGTTAAGCCAGCCGCCTAACGGCAGTATATTAAACTACTCTAGCTACCCACTCAGATCATGTGATTTGAGACGCCTATAAATTGCGAGATTCCTGGAAACCGCACTCCCTTTTCGCTTCTGTATTTGCTGCAACATGTAGCCGGCTGCAGCTCATTGTGCATTCGTTTTCTTTGTTCTGTGTTGTCCATTTCATGCTTTATGTTTAACATGTTTATATGTGCTCAAGATGTGGAATAAACAGATTTGAATAATCACAGGACTGTCTTCAATTCCAGCCAAAGCAAACATCAATTGTAATTAATAGTAATCATATAAAAAATACCTTTCAACGGCCACGTCTATTTCATTAGTCGGCAGGATTTTCCTGCGTGGGAAATAAAAATTATAAGTCAAAATTATTACAACCAAAATGAGAGATAACAACCGTTATCGAACAAAATAAAGAAGAAAGGAGAAAAATGTCTGTGTGTGTGGATATATCCATTCGTCGTACGATGTGCCAAAGTGTTCAACTACTACGTTTAAAAAACGGGAAATTTCCCGTCTCGTCTCCATTGCGTAAGAAAAAAAAATCCCTTGTAAAGCTTCAAGTCTGCATGTTTTGTAAGGATAAGAAAGCTTCACCATCAAATATATCTTAAAGAGAAAATCAACCTACAATTCAATCAACAGTTCGATTCTCAAATGAAAAAAAATAATAATAAATCTTTCTAACCTTGAAGTGACGAGATGTGTTTTTGGCAAAATTTAGAGTTATGTGAAAAAGTGCAACTGAGGGATTTTTTCATCATTGATAAGTTTTTCTTTTTTACTCTTGTAATTTTAATTATTTGTTATTAACTCTAAATTGATTGTATATTTTCACTTACTGGTTTTTAATAATTTATCATAAAATGTTTAAGAATAATGTAATTAATATGCTATTGATAATTTGCAAACAAATCTAAAGTGTTTTCTAATAATCCATTTTGATCCAAAATCTAACTGTGATTTTAATTTATGCTTAGATATTTTGAAAATATTTATGTTTTAAAATTTTCCATATGAAATGGGGTATGAATTGGGTAGTGTATATACTAATATAGTTTCTTTATTTAAAGCCTGGTCTTACCAGCAATTTTTTTATATATAAGCCTGGTTATACCCCAGCAAATTTTTATGTGTCTGGCTTTATCCCAGAGTTTCTTTCAATATTATGGTCTTACCCCCATCGTTTTTTTTTTATTATTCTTTGGTCCCTACCACCAATGTACTGTTATTATGGTTTATTCTAATGTTTTTCAATATATGTGTAACAAATTATTTTTAGTTTTCGATTGTATTTAAATTAATTGATTGGGCAGTCAACTCCACGTATATTTTACTGTGAATGTTATAAACTTACTGTTTGAAAAACGTTTCCAGGGATCTCTGCTTTACCTTTGAAGTTTCAGGTTAAATTTACTTTGTGCTTTATTTTGTTTTGAAGATAAAATGCATATATTTAGTAATGATTATTTTATTTTGATATTAAGACGAGAATTCATGATTTTACAGTGTTTTCAAGCATTTTACTGAATTAATACCAAAGATTTGATATTTTTATTTTGAAAATTTTATGTTGATACTCTACATATATTTGATATATATATTTAATGTGGTTTTAGAATTTTTGGTTTCTATTAGATTTACTCTTTATTAGCATGATACAATTTATTTGATATGAAAATGAACAACTTAATGAGTTT